>LR738714.1:723739864-723759689 GCA_902687465.1 Secale cereale
ATATATCATTGGTATGTCTCTACTATTTGGAGTCAGCGCAAAATTTGTTGATACAAATAAAAAATATGTTTTATCATAGATACCTCATGAAGGTATCAATTTTAATGTATTTGTGTATTCATCTGTACGTACAAGGTCCACAAGCCGGCGAGTAACATTGTGCATACATGCATGTTATATCTCTTTCCATTTTATTCTGTTATTCTCTCTCCACCAATTAATGTGCGTTTTAATTCTTTTCACATCAATAAATGCGAATGGGTTGACATGCGAGCTACTAATGTTAGGTGCCCAGGTCTAGGTGCCCCAAACAATTTACCTATATGTATGTAAATTTCTGGAAAAAAATATGAGTCAAGCCGTGCCGGCCCGCGTACCCAGCCTCTATGCCCAGGCACGGCCCAAGGCATGCCGCGTGCTAGGCATGGCACGTTTAGCCCATGCCATGCCTGGCCCATGGCAGATCTTGCCGGTGTGCTTGTGGGCTGGCCTAATTCGTCCTAAGGCCATAAAGAACGTCGTAGATCCGCGGTAGCGCCGACGGGAGACAGGGAAACCCTAAACCCCATGTTGCCCAGAGACACGATGCGAAGGGGTACACTCTGGTGTTTTTTGCTCACACGATTGATAAGTAGTCTTTTTCAAGATGTCAAGGAAAGGCTCCTCACCTATTTTTTTTCCTATTCACATGAATGGCGAGAGTTTACAAGCCAGAGCTAGTAAGAGTTGAGGTAGTCACGCCACACATGTCGGCATGTCGAGCATAGCCGTTTTTTCAAGGATGAGATTAACATTGATATTGAAAATAATGGTGCGAGTGCCGAGGTCTACTTAGTGGACACCTCGCCACTCTGAGGGTCTTAGATCTTCCATGAGACAATGAAGGGTGAAGTCCAAATGTCATGGAAGGGTATGCTTGAGGGTCTAAAGTCGATAGCGTGCAAGTTCTCTTCGTGTAGTGTTGCATGAGTAGAAGAGGTGGTGGTGATATTTGAGGTCGGATATGCACCACTAGCAGCATGCATTATGCCGCATGGTCTTTGGAGGTGATTTTCCTTTGTGTGTTAATTTGTTTGAGGCAGAGATGGCCCCCAAATTCTGATCTCTTCCTAGTTCACTCACACTTCAATATGTTTTGGTCCTATAACTAATGTGCTTCCTAACACCTCCCATCTCAGGAAGCATATTGCGTGAATCTAACTCCTTGAGAAATGAATTTCTCTAGTTATCTATAGTCTAGTTTATGGGTGAAAGCTTGTCTAATTAAACCTATGAAAAAGCATGCGGAAAGAATATATGGAGCTAAGGTAGGAGGCAGTGGTACGCTTAAACAATTGAATGCTGGTGGATGCATTAGCTATCCATCTACCACACATTAAAATCATATATTTTTCTAGTTTAAATAAAGAACTCCAGTCTCACCGTACATGTGCTTCAATCAATGACAACAATATTTCGAATGGTACAGGTCAAGCTATGTAAACCACAAGTGGTTTTGAGATCAATGCGAGAAGGGATGAATGTGATTCAAAGGGACAAAATGAGCGAGTGAGTTCAGCTAAATGAGGGAGTTCTTCCACCTCACTACTCCCTCTCTAGTACTTAAGGCTGATCGTAATGGGAGTATCGTAGCGAGTATCATGCATGTTAACTAGGCAACTTTAATAAGATGTCATAAAATTAAATAAAGAAAGAGATGGTTGAGTATCATATCATGATACCTTATCATAATAAATGTTATGCTACTATGCGTTATGCATTAAAATAAATAAAATACTACACTGGCGGAGCTTAGTGCATGGCTGCAGGGGCCGCCGCCCTAGGTTTGTCTACATTAGTGAACAAAATTATTTAGGGACAAGATAAATTAGAAGAAATAGTATGCTAGGACCCCCAAAAGTTCATATTTTCTGCTCGGCCCCCCACTGAACCTTGCCAAGCTCCGCCACTGCCAATATATGATATCGGTCAAGACTCATTCACGGCAGTGCGTGCCAAAGCTCGATCTCCTTCCCGCAAGCCCAATCAGCTACTGACCATGTTGTTTACCTTTCCAAATCAACCGTTGTCGTTTCCTTGTATTCAAATGATGGCCCCGCCCAGTTCTTTGACGATGCAAGTAGCCTAGCGATCCATGCTCGTATTAATCTACAATCCCTCCCCTGAATTTTTGGTGAGGCAACCCATCTTTCAATCCATCAATTAATGCCCCTGATTTTCACTGGGTGGGTCCCCTCATTTTCTTAATGAGCAGTAATGGATCCCTGATGCACTTACCTAATCAGGAACTGCCAAACCGGTCGGAATTTGAGCGCTCCAACGCATGCGCGTATTATCCATGCCCTATGATATCATGCATTAAGGAGATGCATCGTACACAATAGTATCATATACATGATATTAATTAATGATACTCTTCGTTACAACCAGCCTAATAGTCTGCTCATAACTTTTCCCTTTTTTTCTATTTAGTCTGCGCGATCTCCGTTTGTGGCTATAGTTTCCAAAAGTGCCCCGCAGCATCCACTTCCCATGGTTCACATGCATATCTCATTTAATTAATTTCTTTGTGTGCATGAAGAGAGAGAGAAGGGGGGGGGGAGAGAAGCGCATGGACAGAGACGGAGCGAGAGTAATGCAAACCCGAATTGAGGCGTAAGACCTGCTGCTCCAATGGGTTGCATGCAGCTCATAATTACACCATTTTTATCTATGAAAAACTAAGGGCAATTTGGTCTAGATTTAACTAAAAGATCTTTTCCTAGGCGCAAGCAAAAAAAGATGGGAGTGATTACATATGGTAATTATATTTTATTAATTTTCAAAAATATTATGCCAAATTTTTTAAATAATAATAATACATCGTCAGCGAACTGTTAGCCGACTGGATCCAGTCGGCTATGAGAAAGCCGATTGGTCCCATGTCGGCTATACAGACGCCGATTGGGGTCCAACCTTCTGTCGGCCATTGGTTGTAGATCTTGTCGGCTACCTAGTGGCCGACTGAAACTAATTGTCTACTCGTACAACGATAAGGTCTAATTGTCTTTCTGCATGACAATTAGTCCTAATTGGCTTCTTGTAAGCTGATAGCCGCATGCCCTATTTTTTCAGCCCTACACTTCCCGCTTCTAGGCTCCCGCTTTTATCTCGGGCCACCGTTTCCCCCAGTATCCCTAGCCATATAATCCCGCTTTCTAGTTCCCGCCAAAATTTTCGGCTTGCTAATTCCCGCCATATTTTTCCGTGTTCTAGGTCCCACTATATTTTCCCGCTTTCTAGTTCCCGGCATATTTTTCCGCTTCTGAGTTCCCACCTTTCTTTGTGTTATCAACCCATAAAACACCCTCGGCAATAACGTGGGCAAGCATTCTAGTGTAGTCTGGTAGTCTCGCCAAGATTCTGGATATCCTTTTGATCGTAATTTTCACCCTGGTATGTCCCAATGTTTTCTGGATTTAGCCGCCGATTTCAGCGTAGAACATCAAGAAAGAAGAGTGGTAGAGGAAGAGAAGGGAAGGAGGAGGAAGTAAATGGGTCGGGCGTGGGGCTGCCACCCTATCAGCCTGCGGCTGGCCAACAAGGGCTTGTTGGCTGGCCCCCAGCCACCGACAGCACCGGTCAGGCCGAACGGGAGCGCCGCAACGTGGCTTGCCCACTCGTCGGCCGCCACGTGGACGAGAGGCAAGTTATCGGCCCCCGCTAGGCCGATGAGACCCAGTCAGCCATCGGTCGGACGACAGGTTCCAGTCGGCCAGCGGTCCGCCGCTATGTTTTATTTAAAATAATCGGCGTAATATTTCTGAAAAATAATAAAAATGTATTATTAAAAAAAATAGCGTACATATCTATGCTCCTTCTCCTCTACTGCTTTAGCACATGGTTGCCATTGAGAGTGGCCCACCTACCCAACATAGATAGTCTTTGTGAGACATTCTTGTCACCACACTTCCACAATAGGAACACCAAGTGATTTAAGCATCGATCCATGACGCGACAAGAAAGTAAACAAAAGCGGAGGGAGTTTTTGGTGCATCAAACTATCTATTCCGAGCCTCTAGTTTCCCATTGTTCATGCTCATTGTCATGAATGCTAACCATTACTTGGTCTTAGGCTTGCACATGTTGGTCAACTCAATACATGTGATGGGAGAAGTAAACTACATATAAACTTCAAGTCGTTACCCTAATAGAAAACACCGCGTCAATGCAATCCCTATGTGTTCATATGCCTCTAGCTCCCATCTGTTTCTGAATCCTCATGATTATAGGTGTCTCTCTTTTTGATGACGGTTTGAATCATTGTAATGCAAGAGCTAAATTGCTAGATACAACAATCTGATGTTTATTTAGCTAGGTCGGAGGTTATAGTCTGCACTCTGCATAAGGAGGGTCTTTATACAAGGCTAGTCATTCTTGCACACAAGGTAAGACGATGAGAACATTAGATGTTCATGGACATTGAATATATAGTCGAGATCATATTTCTAGTACTCCCTCTGTTCGGAATTACTTGTCGCAGAAATGGATGTATCTACACGTATTTTAGTTCTAGATACATCCATTTCCGAGACAAGTAATTCTGAACGGAGGGAGTACCAAATAGATCTCAAGGGTCAATAATCATCTAGAGTTCAAACACACCACAACTTTGCATATAGGAAAAGAAATTTTAGGAAATGAATATTTGTTTGATGCAGACATAAATGCATAAATGAGTGAATATATTACCTAGTCTTTTAGTGTCCATATGTGCATGGATATGTGAACTACAATATCTTCTATGGAATAAATTACTCAGTACGTATAATAGGGGCAAAGTTCTGAGAGTGAGCGGGTGTATCCCCACACATTTGAGTATAACATACTAGATAAAAGTGCATGCAGGAGTATGTGTTAAGCGTGATAATCCGTACCTCCGTTTATTTTTCTATCATGTGTACTGAACACAAACACATGTGCATCATGTACTAACAAAATTTTAGTTGTGTAGGTTGCATAAAAATTTCGATCAGCATGTAGCACAATCTCAACTCATGTCTATAGAAAAAAGAAGCTATCACCCACACCGACTTCAGCTTAATCAACACGAGTACCAACCGAGCATGGTGGCCTTAATGAGGTGGAATCTTTTGGAGCTTAATCAACAGGAGTACCGACCGACCAACTAAACCGACTTTTGCTTTCCGAAGGAAGAAATTTTCATGGAGTGATGTGAACTGATTCAGATAAAATACTTCCACGTCCAGTTGTGTTTCCAACCACAGAAGCACAAAAGAACTTAGAATTGAATTCATTCACTCTGCTTTATGTATTATGCATATGGAATTATTATTTTTTACCCAATAGCTGTAGAATAATTGGTCTTCGGTGAATTTTTTTTGCTATGTACAGATAGTAAATTTTGACAAGGTAAGGAGAGGGCAAGAAGAAAATAAAAAATATGAAGTAAATAAGATATTAGAGATGAGGGTCAATCTAGTCAGTCAGCTAAGTTGCATTTTGTTGTTTTTCTCTATGTGTATGTAACTAGCTGGAGAGAACTTCCCTGAGGCCTCGATAACATCCTTGAATGTGAACGGGAGCATTTTTTCACTACATCCAGAAGTTCAAGTACCCCGTTTTCAAAATATCTAGTGCAAATTTCCCCGGTAGGACTCGCAAGGCTAGCCTGACCTCATCATAAAAGGATATACCTCTTTGTTTCACTAGTATTATAGTGCCCCAACATTGCAAGGCAAATAGAGAATCCTAGAAAAGGTGCTATATTGTTTCCTATGAATGGTCATCACATCACAGTAATATAGCTGGGCATATGGAAGGATTTGCACTTGATCTTAAGTGTTGATCCTATCAGTCACAAGGAGCCATGAAAAAACTGTGTATATGAGTAGAATTTTAACATTTTCATAGTTCTCTCAACAACACATGAACTATATTTGTCCCTTTTAGTAATCTATTTAGAAACATTAAAACCGAGCACTTTTTCTGCCCTATCAGGGCATCAGTGTTCCCGGCCGTTCGATCATCGATTTTAAGCATTTTCGGCCATCAGATTAGTAGTGAATCGCAGGTAAGCTCGTTCGCTAATACTCGCCCCTCACCGTGTTGGGCCGCTGCTCCGATAGCTTTTTTGGACGTTCTGTGTTAAATTGGGCCCAATGGGCTGTACCAGTCTCCCACCCGAAGCAGATCGAGATGTAGAGTCGCGCTGCCTCGACTCCTCCTCTCCCCCCAAATCTGGCCGGTTGGGGGGATCCTGCCGGGCAGCGCCGCCGACCACGATCTCGATCAATGGTGCCCCTTCCACACTATCGACCTCTAGCGGCCGCGCCCATAGCGAAACGCCGTGTTGGAGCACCCTCTCTGTCCCTTGGCTTACCACAACGGTGTGCTCAGAGCCATCCATCAACGTGAGACGCCATCGCTGCTGCCATCCAGCCACTAGGAAGATTCTATGCCACAGACACCGGGCTTATGTCTTTGGATCCCCTCGCATGTGTGCAACAAGCACAAACATACCATATGCATCAAGGGATTTCGGGCACTTATCTGCAGGCAGCCCTCCACTCATGTTCGTACAATATTTTCATTGAATCTGTGAATTTTCTCACTGATAGAGCCAGTTGTAGGTCAAAACGTTGTGCTAAGAGGTAAAGGAATTATTTCTGGACGAAACTAATGATCATATATGGTATATCTTTCCCACAATTTTGTAATGGTGTCATTTTATTAGTATGGATGATTGGTTGTTACAAAATACAATGATGGTTTCCTCTGTTCGGTTTAGTAACATCATGCCATCATCCTCGTAGTTGTGTCATGCACGTGTATTTATTTATACTCTAATCAGTTTTTGTTTGTGGAGGCAACCAACTAGAAAAGGCTAATGATCATGTTTTGGGGCTGCATACAAAAAATTGCCTGCTCTGAGTTTCATTTTATGAAGCATACTTCAACCTTTGCCCTGAATGGAGGATAGTGTTACTGTCACCCAGTATTGGTTCCGGCTGCAGGATTACATGAATCATATTTTTGTCATGATCTTTTGTCATCCGATCATTTTACTCTGTACAGGTATGCCACTTGAAATCTCCCAAATCAGATTCCTACTATTCTCACTTCAATGGCGATTTCATAGTTTATACCATGTGGTACCTTCAAGTTTCTTTGATAGGTTCATATTTTCTTATGATTAGATTTATACAAATGAAAAGTTTGATTTATATAAATGAAAAGTTTATATTTATTATAATTTTGATACAATTCTCAATGCTCTATGTGTCTGTTCCATTTTGTTCAATCCAATTAGGTATGAAACAAGTTCCATTGTTCTTTACCTGAGCAGTGTCTTGCCTTGTTACGTCGTTGTGTAACTAGACCTCATCTCCCACTGTGCATGTGTGTTGCTTTGGGGATCATGGCAAAAGAGATTAGAATTTAATTTTGCTACATTTTTAATGACTTCACTTTATTTGAATGTGGATGGTCTAATAGGCGACATATGTAATAGTATTTTGACTTATCTACTTATTGGGTAGGAGGCGTAAGAGAGCATGGAAAAAAACTTTTGAACCATCTACCTGACAGATCGTAAATTAGTTACATGTATAATCTTGATGTTATAAACCTGAAACCAATCAGTTGTTGTATATTATTATTCTATAAATCTCTAGGTAATCAATTACTTTGTTTAATTCTCATCTCTAATTCAACAATTCTTTCCATGTTATAAGTCAGAAGTCTTCTATGTGTGTACCATATATTGAGTTTCTGATGGATGCTAAGATAGCATTGGAGCCACAACTTAGTTCCAGCGTAAATACAAGATTCTGGAGTTCCTCGAATGGAAACATTTAGTACTTATCATTTTTCCTTTTCCTAAATTTTTATTTCCATGTTCTAGAGATTAGCTGATTAACTGTCTGAAAGTAACCCAATTACTATATATACTAGAGTTAGGAAATAATCAAGCATAATATCCTAGAGTCTGATCATCTTGAATTTTGTTGATATATGTCAACATCCAAATTAAACTTTTGCACATTCTGTTGATTATCTTTCTCTAAATTGAACCTATTTCAGCTATGAGCAACAATACTACATGAAGATTATAACATAGGTACAACTGTTTTTGCTTTCTAATTCATGAGTATCTTTGCTATTACTGGAGTACAAACTCAATATCTGTTTTTTATCATGTGATGCCACGACAATTGTGTGGCAAACATGGCTGAACTAATAAGCTGGCATAAGAACACAAAAGTCCATTCTATATGATCTCCACGGTCCTCATAAATAGTCATCTTGCTTATTACAATTCTGAGGCATGCTAAAAAAATAAGACGTCTGTAAATGCCTATTTTTTTAATAATATCTAACCCTTAGTATACAATTCCTAGAGATAAAAAAATCCTAATAGCTCCAGGTTTTAGGACATTATTTTTGGTTGTTGAACAGGGTTTCACTACAGTGGTAGTGATAGTTCAAACTTGAGATAGCTCTGTTCTAGATGAAAAAAGTAACATAAGAATCGAGGGGGCCAATCAGGCTAGACTGTTATTGCTCAAACTTATTCTACAGTATTGCACAAAGTTTGATTGTTTCCGGTTGAAGTTGTCGTGAAGGATTAAAGTTTCATTTCAATAAAAAATTGCTTGACAATGCTCAAATTAATTTTATGTACTAATGCATGACCAACTAATGATATCTAACTTGAGCAGCTCAAGAAGGACGCAGTGGTTGCATGCTAGGTGTACTGCCATCTTACACATCTTGGAATTCATTCCAGTTGACTTTAGCTCTAGTACTCTTTTGTCTTTCTTCTTACGCAAGATGTTACTTGCTATATCAATTATGGTATCATGCGAAGATGTGGTTGCTGATTGCTCGACATTTCAGTTTGGATCCTATTTTATTTATGCAACTCTAGCAACACCATTTTCCATGCTTGTTTATTTTGGTAAGTCTTTTCATGTATCAAATGGAATTGCCGGTCTGCTACTTTGTTACAAATAGCATTCAACCTGGTTGTTCTTTAACAAAAGAAGCAAATAAAACTGGATTATATGATTAACATATCCGTAGTATGTAGGATACTGTTATTCGAAATTCTAACTAATTGCAATCCTTGTTAGCACTCTTGTCGCAGGAATGTGCTGCACTCCACGAGAAATGGCCAAGTGCATCAGGCTCGCCCAATTCTTCTATGTTTCTGAACATGGTGGCCCTTTAATTAGTAGAGGCATGTGAAGATATTAGTAATGCACCATGTATACAATCTACTGCTTATTGCTTATTATATGTCTTGGTGGTACTATTTAGTTGTATTTACTATGTATAAACTGCTGTGTATGTTGTTATGCCAAGCCAATCTTCCTTGTACCTATTGTATATGAGATTTCGTCATATTATGGACTAATGTATGGTTATGTTATTAAAATTTAATATGTTTCATTTGGTAATATATTTGTGAAAAATCCTATTATCTGATTCTACAAATAGACGGGCGCAGCAACACGCGCCATCAATGATCTAGTACATTTTAACGAATGAGCAATGTGGAGAGTTCCGCGACTAGCTTCATTTGTCTCTTATTAAAGAGACTTGATTGAAATTTTTATCCTTACGAACAAACTATTATTGCCACACATGTAAAAAATAATATATTTCGATCCTAAAAAATTATGGATTTATCCGAGTAGGAATTTAATGGGGGCTTATTGTCTAGATCGACCTCTTAGTTATGAACCGAGATGCAAGTGCAAATTATTCTTTGTTGTTTTGTGGTTTTGGTAAACCATGTTTTCTAGGATTGTCAAGTCTAATAGACCACAAATATAAGTTTATCATTGCATAAGTACTATAAACTAATCTCGGCAAGAGTCAGATATGCCTAATTTTTTTTATTTGCTGACTATCCTATGCATGTATTCTCGACACCTAAACTAAAACCTCGCTACATTGTGAACACGTCTGTCTAAAATTTGTCCGTGGTACATGGTTCACATGTTCCAGAATGCCTCTCATTCCAAGAATATTGCACATATGACACATCAAACTTCTTATAGCTCGCGAAGCATGATTCACACATTCAGGAATGCCTCTCATTCCATGCTATGAAAACTATGGTTTTGGCTTGAAAACTATGGAAAAATGGAGAAAATATATTGATGTAGGGATGGAGGCAGAGTGTGCCCTTTATATGGGCAGGTGGGAATAATTATAGGTTTATTGGCTTTCAATTAATACAATAATAAGATCATATCTGCTTGTTTAAACTAAGAAGAAATGAATGATATTTGTGTTAGGTACAATTGTTTTATATTTTGTGAATTGTATGTGACCTAACATAAAACGTGAATGGGCCATTTGGTCCTTCAATTTGATATAGTGACCTGGGAGAGTGGAGGATGTGCCAACAGATGGAGATGGAGGGGTCCCGCGATCTCATAGGGGAGTACAGTAGGTCGGTGCTAGCAAGTAGTATGAGTCGGACACCATCAATAAATTTTAGGCCTACTGGCATCACACGGTACAAGCGTTCAACTTGCCTAATCAAAAGACTTAAAGAACATGTGGGATACTAGAAGACATGGGCTCCGTTGTGTGTTAGGAAGAAGTTCTTCCCATTCACAAGCACAACTAGTCTGGCTGACTTCACATTTCAAGATACTGAATCACCCCAGCGACATTTCGATATTTTGTGCAACAGTTTGATTTGTGCCAGGAGTTAATGCTTAATCGTTAGTACACTGCAACTATGAGACAACAAGGTTGCCGCTATGTGCGGGTGAATCCATTTGAACTTGAAAAAAAAATATCTCTGATAAAATAAATGTTGTCTTGCCCATACAATTTTAGTTGTGGCATGTGCTTGTAGCCTACGTAGCATGGTTGGGTCTTGTTTGAAGCATTTTTTGTAGTTACAACAATGACAAGCATGCTTCATAATTATACACAAGAGAGGTGTTTGCGAAATTCCAAAAGCTCATTGCGGACTCCATTGGATTTTCTCTACATAACGTGCAAGTTGATGGTTTCTTGCTTTTGGGCATCATCATCATGTTCTCGGCCTACACTCTGTCGGCATGTTTGTAATCTTATCCAGTATGACTTGAAACTAATCTATATGTTGCCTACTGATGTCAAGGGAAGCCAAGGTAGGTGCATCTAAAAGCCCCATCATGGTGATAAAGAACATTGGTTACCAATTGGATGTGTTCCGGCAAACATCTGACCAAAAGAGTTGTCGGCTTGTTGAAACTGAAGTGAAGGCCAAAAGCCATAAGAATTCATCCAGGATGGCTATCCAAGACTTGACATGGAGTTCAAATGGCTTCAAGAAGATCATAATGCCGTATATGAAATGTCAAAGACGATGAGGCCGCCGATAGTGGTTGTAGATAGGATTCCCTCATGTACAAGGAGGAGCCACCCAACTATTAGGTTGAGTCTCATATATTGTTATACTTTGACTATGTGTATCTTTTAGAAGTTGTTGGATTAGATTCTCTAAAATTGTATGTGAATGTTGATTCGTCTCAAACTATATTTTAATAATCTTATATCTTGGAATTGACATGTGATACGTCTCAAACGTATCTACTTTTCCAAACACTTTTGATATTGTTTTGACCTCATTCTTGCATGATTTGGACTAAACTAACCCGGACTGACGCTCTTTTCAGCAGAGCTGCCTGTATGGTTTATTTGTGTGCAGGAAAACGGATCTTTAAGCATCTCAGAAAAATCCACGAAAAATCATGAAAAATCCACGCACCCGAAGAAACAACATACCAGAAGTGGGGCCAGAGGGGGGCCAGGGGGTGCCCAGGCGCCCTGTGGGTGCCCCCCCCTGGGCCGCGCCGGGGGGGGGGGCGCCTGGGTGGGGCCCACGCCCCCTGGTGCCCTACTTTAGCCCGTATTTTTTCCTCCGAGCCAGAAATCACAGATCGGGAGTCCTTTCGCTGTTTCTCGTCGCGGAGCCGCCGCCACCCTCTGTTCTTCTTCGGGAGGGCTAATCTGGAGGCTGATTTGGCCTCCGGAGAGGGGAGATCGTCGCCATCGTCATCATCATCACCACTTCATCATCCCTCAATGACTTCCCCCTTCATGTGTGAGTAATTCCCTTGTTGTAGGCGAAGGGGATGGTAGGGATTGGATGAGTTAGATCATGTAATAGTTCGTCAGATTGTTGGGGGCATGTTGCCTATCTTCTAGTATGGTGTTTATCATCTTTGCTACAACTTGTTATTCTTAATGCTTGACAGTAGGGCCCGAGTGCCATGACTTCAGATCTGAACCATATGTGTTTGCATGAATATATTTGTGTTCTTGATCCTATCTATGAGTTGTATGCACCTGTTATGGTTCGGAACTGGCGATCCCAAAGGTGACAGCTTGGGACACCAAAGGGGATGGTCCGTAGTTCGAGGATTACATGTATCCATTGAGTTCATTGCTTTGTTCGGGTGCTCTTTGACAGGAGCACCATAATATCCATTAGTTCCTTTTGGACCCGTTCGTAGCGGGATGGTAGGACAAAAGATGTTGTGCAAGTTCTTATTGCAAGCACGTACAACTACCTACGGGATACATGCCTAATGTTTGATATTTGCCTAGATGATCATTACTTTTCCGTGTGCCGTGCCCCGAGTTAGAAACTATCTCATCCATGCAACGCCCAACCATCCATCTCCCTAGCCTACAGTATTTTTAAACCTTGCTTGTCACTAGTTGCCACCTTTGCTATTTACTACTGCTATTTACTTTTGCTGTTTACTTTTACTATTACTATCATCACTATCATATCACTGTTACCACTTATCTTTTGTTGCAAGTTAGTATATTTCAGGTACGGTTGAATTGACAACTCAACTGTTAAAGCTTATAAATACTCTTTGGCTCCCCGTGTGTCGAATCAATAAATTGGGTTATTCTTACCCGCGAAGACTATCTCGATCCCTTACGGTTGAGGGTTATCAAGTACCGTTTTCTGGCGCCGTTGCCGGGGAGCATAGCAATATTTACAAGTCTACTTGATATATCCTACCTGCTGCACTTTATTTACTATGGGTAAGAAAGGTGACCCCAAGGTTCCGATCTTACGATCCACTACAAGAAAAGGTACTGCTCTGAGCACTAGTGCTACACTTGATTCACCTTCTGTTATGAGTAAGTTTGCCTCACCACCACCACATGATGCTCCTTCTGAATCTGTTACTGTGTCTGATACTCTTGATGATGCTTCTACTACTTTTGATGATGATATTAGTTCATTTGGTCATGCTCTTGAGAAACAAATTACTGCTGCTGCTGAAAAATATGGAATTGAACTTCCTGTTACTCGTTACCCTATTGGTGAAACTTATGAATTTCCTGAATTGAGTAAACTCCAGGAGAGGCTTCTTGATGATGATTACTATATACTTGATGAAGATTTATGCAGGGAACTGACAGAGTTTGCCGGCTCTGACCCTGAAACTATTAAGAAGATATTTGAAAAACACTCTTTGAAAAACAAAACCATTCCTAATCCTGAGTTTGCTACATCTCCTATATGCATTGATGATCCTGATTTTAATTTCTTTGTTGATCTTTCACTTATACCTATGGTTGAAGCTGACCCCTTTTATGGCAGAGAAAATGATGATGCTATTGCACACCTAACTAAACTTGGTGAACTAGGTAGCCTGTTTACCACAGATGAGAAGATGCGCTACTTTTATGTGACCAAGCTTCTTCCTTTCTCGTTGAAGGAAGGTGCTAAAGCATGGTATGATTCACTCCCATGCGGTTCTATTAAGAGTCCTCAGGACCTAGCTCACTCTTTTGTTGACAAATACTTTCCTGCTCATATGCAACATGCTGCTTTACAAAGAATTTATAATTTTAAACAGTTGCAGGATGAGTCCCTCCCTAAAGCTTGGGGGAGGTACTGCAGTTTGATTCAGGCTAGACCAGGACATGGAGTTCCTAAGAATGAAATAATTGATATATTCTATACTGGTTTAACTGATGACTCTAGGTCCTATCTGGACAGTTGTGCTGGTTGTGTTTTCAGGAAAAGAACACCGGACAACGCGGAAGAACTAATGGGCAGGATTGCCAAAAACCATGAAGATTGGTCCGTCCCTGAACCACCTCCACCAACAAAGAAGAGGGGCATGTTTGTTCTAAGCCCCGAGGATATGCAAGAAGCAAAGAAGTCTATCAAAGAGAAAGGTATTAAAGCTGAAGACGTGAAGAATCTACCCCCTATTGAGAAGCTGTGTGAGCCTACCACTCACCCTCCTATGGTAGAGGTACACTCTCTTTTAGATTTCAACGAAAGTGACATCCCTCATGGTAAGCCTCCTGATCAATGTTTAGATGAGTTTGATAATTTTATTATGAAACAGAATCATTTTAATGAGAGGATAGAAAGTCAGTTGCATGATAATTCCCTTGCTATCAAAAAGCTGCTTGGTGTTTTAGATAGAACAGTTAATGATGTTCAGTGTCTTGTGAAGCATTTTCATATGGTTCAAACTCAGCTTGATCAAATTTCTAATGTGCAAAGAGATTTGCTTGCTAACAACGCTAAACAAGATAAATTGCAGGCTTTTGGGATTAAGACCCGAGGAGGAACTAGCACTCAAGATCCTCTTTATCCAGAGGGACATCCGAAGAGAATCGAGCAAGATTCTCAAATGCAGGAAGAAGAAATTGTTGTCTCTCCAAATAAGAAAAAGAAACATAAAGAGACTGACAATTCTAATGATCCTATTGCAGATGAAGAGCCAGCTATTGATCCCAACAGTGTATCTATCTCCGATGCTGAGACTGAAGACGGTGCTGAACCTGAAGGTAATAATAATGAGAAGAATGATCCACGTGAAGTTCGAGAAGAAGAGGCACCTGACAAACGTAAGAGGTACACTAAAGAGGACTTCATCGCGAGGAAACATGGGAAGGAGAAAGAACCATGGGTACAGAAACCCATGCCCTTTCCAGGTAAGTCCATCAAATCTAAAGAAGAAGAGCATTATAATAAGTTTTGTGAATGGATTAAACCTCTTTTTCTTCAAATACCTTTGACTGATGCTATTAAGTTACTCCCTTACTCAAAATATATGAAAGATATTGTCACTAACAAAAGAAAAGTTCCTAATGATGCAATATCTACTATGCTTGCTAACTATTCTTTTAGCGGAAAGATTCCTGAGAAGCTCGGTGATCCAGGTATACCCACCATTCCTTGCTCCATAAAGAATAATTATGTCAAAACTGCTTTATGTGATCTTGGAGCAGGAGTGAGTGTTATGCCTCTCTCTCTTTACGAGAGGCTTTGTTTAGAGAAATTAATTCCTACAGATATCTCCCTTCAGATGGCTGACAAGTCAACCGCTGTTCCGATAGGTATTTGTGAGGATGTTCCAGTTGAAGTTGCTAATTGTTTAATTCTTATTGATTTTGTTGTGCTTGACATGCCCGAGGATGGGAGCATGTCCATTATTCTTGGTAGACCTTTCCTTAACAACGAAGGTGCTATTATTGATTGCAACAAAGGGAAGGTTACCTTTCATGTGAATGATAAAGAACACACGGTATATTTTCCAAAGAAGACCGACAGGAGGCATGCCCTCAACTCTATAGAGAATATCGAGACCATGAAAATTGGAGAATGGGACTGTCCACTACATGTGCCTCACAAATACAAAACTATCATGGTAGGGACAATGTCCATCAAGGTAAAAGTTCAGTGATTACTTCGTAGGAGGTGAGACTTTTTGTTCTATATACCGCCTGTTTGTTGGTAAGACTTGATCAACCTTACTAGTGAACGTGTTATATACGGATAAAAAGTTGAGCTTTCCATGTTTTCATTTTGTCTTTAGTGTTGTCATAACTGCTGTACCAAGTATCTATGTTTTTGAAGCTTTACAATACTACTAACTACTTCAAGTTTTCAGAGAGTTTCGCAGCTTTTTGAACTTCGAAAAAATTTCAACAATGAAGTTTTCAGAAAAATTCCAGAAAAATTATATTAAAAATTTCCACAACGGGAGAGACCCGAAAAGTCCTGGGGCCAGCCAGGGGGGGCTGCCAGTGGCCCAGGCGGCTAGCTGGCGCGGCCCAGCCCCTGGCCGCGCCCACAGGGCACCTGGGGCCCACAAGGCCCCCCTCCAGGTACCTCTTCCTCCTCCTCTCTCTCTCATTTTCCAGAAACCCGAGTTCTGGTCGTGTTCTTCTTGTTCCTGCTGTTCTTGGGAGCGATTCTTCGATCTCTCTCTACAGCCCATCATTTGAGCTGAAATTTTGAGCAAATACTCCCTGGTATGTGACTCCTCCACCCCTCCAATTAGATTTTTGATTGGTGGCCTCATTTGTGAGTATTTAGTAGTTCTTGGTGCTGTAGAGATGAGCATGCATGCATGTGTAGAAAGTTATTTTCCAAGTTTTGATGCAAGTTTATGCCTTGGGCAAGTGAGTTGAGTAGTTTGCCTTAGCTCACTTTGTTTTAATACTTGTTTTTGTGAATTGTAATTTTTTTTCAGAAATGAGTTTATTAGGAAGGGCAAAAGGATGGCTTGAGAAGAGGAGGCCCGCACACTCCGATCGAGTCACTAGAGCCACAGCTTCACCATCGACTGCTAGGGTGAGCTATAATGAGGATCATGTGCCCATGGAGTTGTTGGAAGACACAAGTCCAGTACATGCGATGACATATCCATGTGACGTATTCATGGAAGCTGCGGGAATCAAGGATGAGTTTTATAATCTTTGTGCTAATGCAGGTTTGACACGGCTCGTCACTAGCCGTGTTACCCAGTATCAAAAGCTCACCTCCATTTTCATTAACAGTTTTAGATATAATCATGAATCAGGTGCTATTGAGTTTAAACTTTATAATGATCTTATCACCATGACTCTGGGAAATTTTTGTGAAGTATTAGGTGTGCCGAACGTTGGGAGGACGGCAAGGATGGGTACGCAGCCCTCCGAGCTGAAAACCGTCATCAACTCTCTCTGCAGCATGGGTACGAGGGATATTCATCGGTCGAAGATCTCCAGTATCTTGTTTCCTCACCTCAGGTATTTTGCATATTATATTGCTAGAGGGGTGTTAGCTCGTGACAACACGAGCAGCATTTCTGCTCCGGATATTGCTATCCTGGCAGCAGCCCTCTCAGGGAGGTCTGATTATAATATTGGTACCTTAATTGCTCGACGCCTTGCTATGAACGGTAACAAGGGGGACTTATATGGTGGCATTTATGCCACGCTTATCTTAGAGCATCTTGGAGGCACCCCACACCCTGATGATACTCCTTTTACTTATTTGAGCTTTGACCTTGCTGCTATGAAAAGGCATAAGTTTGTCACCATGGGTTCTGAGCTTGATAACCTTGTTTATATCTTGCGTTTCGGAACTACCACGGAACGCGAGATCCGTCTACCTGCACCTCTTTTGTTTGATTATTCTCGCAAGAACGGATGGTCCTTTGATGTTGTCCAGTTCGATGAGTTCGTGGTCCAGCATCAGTTCCATAACCCCATGGAGGGGGTTGTGCCCGACTAGGAGAGGCACGGTGAGATACCACATTTTCAGGGTGAGACCGCCACCGAGTTTGGTGAAGGGTCTTCCTCTGTTTGGCGCTCGGAACCTTCCTCGTGGGAGACTCCGAGGAGTTCGGTGTACGCGCCATCATCTTTCTACGACCCTTGGTCTCACCACCATACCCCTGGAGCAGGAGGCTCCTGGGGGTAGTAGCTGCTACCAACTTAGGCCAAAAGCCTAAGCTTGGGGGAGTATGTGCCCTTCTCACCTTTTCATTGTATTATCCGTTTTATTCGCTTTGATCTTTTCGAAGTTTTTACCCGTTCTTCTTTATTCATCTATATTGCAAAAACAACAAAAAGATTTTCTCTTTCTTTTGCTTTTATTCAACCTTTGAAAAAACCAAAAAGATTTCCTTCCTCTCTTTAGTTTGCTTTGTTTTCAGAGATCAGCTCGAGTCCGTGATGGCATTTGATTATATTTCCTACGTTCGACCGTGCAAGTGACAAGCAGTAATGATGAAGATCGACTGAAAGGAAGCAACAGGGAAGACCGGTATGAACTCTTATTGTTTCTACTTTTGTACATATGCCTGTACTTATGATCTAGAGACCAGCTTGTAGCGACATAGTGCTATGTTTACAATGCTCTTCCAGTGGTTCATGCTTTCCTTGTGGCTAGTCTCCAATAACTAGAGTACATAATGTGTTATTGAAATGATCTACATGCATTTCATTGTTCCTAGTCTGGCATACTATGGTGGTATTTCCCTTTAGAGAATTTTTGGATTGACTTGGCACATGCTTACACATGTTTAAGACTAAAAGTCTACTTTGCCTTGATGATCTTTGAGTTTTAGAATAGTTATATCACTTTCATGCCCGATTCAATGTTGCTTTGTCGCTCTGCATGATTATGACCGTTATTGCTCTCTAGTTGGTCGCTTCCCAGTCTTTTGCTAAACCTCCACCCGTACTAAGCGGAATGACTGCTTGTGCATCCAAAACCTTTAAAAAATGTTATGCCATATGAGTCCACTATACCTTCCTATACATCGTATTTACCTGCCATTCCTAACGAAGACTTTCGTGTACCATCTCGAAATTTATCAAAAGCATTTCTCTTTTGTGCCTATGTTTTAGCTCATGAGGAAGTAGTAGTTAACTCATGACCTCTTTAAGTTGGACAAGTTTCACCCCTGGATTGCATGCATAATGTGCGAACCACTAATATGAAAAGGAACTGGCATTGAGTGCGCCCGGCTCGAAAAGATAATATAACAAACAAACCCTCCTTCACGCTTTGTTCATGAGAAATCAGAAAACTTTGGCAGTGATAAACAAAGGAGATTAAGAGGATGTGATCGTCCTCATGCGGGAGCCGTTCCTCGAGACTTGTCTAGCTTAAAAAGTGATTGAATTATCTGCTAGCATTCGTTGACAAAATATGCACCTCTCAAAACATATTTACTTCTGTTTTCAAAACCAAGAGCTCTGGTACATGTTTAGTTTTTGTTTCCGATCACGGGTTTTCAACTTTGTCAATAAAAGCCACGGTTCGAGAGTCTCACCTTCTTTCTTCAAAGCACTAACTAGGAGAGCATAATTGTCATTCTGAGTGTAATGTGCATTGTCCCAAAGTATTACATTGTCTTCTGCATATTTGTGATATGATTTATTCTGAAACTCTTAGCTCTAGTCTCCTTTAAAACTCTGGAGGAGCCTCTGCATTTATGTTTTGCTTCACTCATGGAGGCTAGCGAGATACCACCTTAATATGCTCAAGCTATGTGCAATGTGATCTTGTCTTGATTTTCAGTAATATATTGTTTACTCTTGATTATTTGTGACTGGTCACTTGAAAGAAGGATTGCTCCTTGCATTGTTCTCATAAGTACTGTTTCAATACTTGCTAGACTCTTTTCGTAGTACATGCTTATATACATGAAGCAAAAGAGTTTGTCAAAGTTTTCTTTGTCGCGTCCAGTTCGTTGAACTGAATTGCTTGAGGACAAGCAATATGCTAAGCTTGGGGGAGTTGATACGTCTCAAACGTATCTACTTTTCCAAACACTTTTGATATTGTTTTGACCTCATTCTTGCATGATTTGGACTAAACTAACCCGGACTGACGCTGTTTTCAGCAGAGCTGCCTGTATGGTTTATTTTTGTGCAGGAAAACGGATTTTGAAGCATCTCAGAAAAATCCACGAAAAATCACGAAAAATCCACGCACCCGAAGAAACAACATACCAGAAGTGGGGCCAGAGGGGGGCCAGGG
>LR738714.1:723759730-723805062 GCA_902687465.1 Secale cereale
GAGCCAGAAATCACAGATCGGGAGTCCTTTCGCTGTTTCTCGTCGCGGAGCCGCCGCCACCCTCTGTTCTTCTTCGGGAGGGCTAATCTGGAGGCTGATTTGGCCTCCGGAGAGGGGAGATCGTCGCCATCGTCATCATCATCACCACTTCATCATCCCTCCATGACTTCCCCCTTCATGTGTGAGTAATTCCCTTGCTGTAGGCGAAGGGGATGGTAGGGATTGGATGAGTTAGATCATGTAATAGTTCGTCAGATTGTTGGGGGCATGTTGCCTATCATCTAGTATGGTGTTTATCATCTTTGCTACAACTTGTTATTCTTAATGCTTGACACTAGGGCCCGAGTGCCATGATTTCAGATCTGAACCATATGTGTTTGCATGAATATATTTGTGTTCTTGATCCTATCTATGAGTTGTATGCACCTGTTACGGTTCGGAACCGGCGATCCCAAAGGTGACAGCTTGGGACACCAAAGGGGATGGTCCGTAGTTCGAGGATTACATGTATCCATTGAGTTCATTGCTTTGTTCCGGTGCTCTTTGACAGGAGCACCTTAATATCCATTAGTTCCTTTTGGCCCCGTTCGTAGCGGGATGGTAGGACAAAAGATGTTGTGCAAGTTCTTATTGCAAGCACGTACAACTACCTACAGGATACATGCCTAATGTTTGATATTTGCCTAGATGATCATTACTTTTCCGTGTGCCGTGCCCCGAGTTAGAAACTATCTCATCCATGCAACGCCCAACCATCCATCTCCCTAGCCTACAGTATTTTTAAACCTTGCTTGTCACTAGTTGCCACCTTTGCTATTTACTACTGCTATTTACTTTTGCTGTTTACTTTTACTATTACTATCATCACTATCATATCACTGTTACCACTTATCTTTTGTTGCAAGTTAGTATATTTCAGGTGCGGTTGAATTGACAACTCAACTGTTAAAGCTTATAAATACTCTTTGGCTCCCCGTGTGTCGAATCAATAAATTGGGTTATTCTTACCCGCGAAGACTATCTCGATCCCTTACGGTTGAGGGTTATCAACATGTGCATCGTGTGATCTTACTTTTGCATTTTGAAGGGCGGGAAGTTGCCTGAAATATCACCTTTTCAAGAATCGGAGCAAATTAAAATAGGAAAAAGTCCATTTTACTACCCTGAACAAAGTTGGTGGTTAACATAACCCCCTGTTCTTTTTTTCTGCTCCTTTTACCCCCTAAACAATCTCATACCGGACAAAATCACACCCTGAATGGTTTTCTACAAGGTCAAAGCGGTATTTGACCAGTGACAGAGGGGCCCACCTGTTAAAAAAGTCAGCCCAGTCAGCACTGACTAGTCAAACCGGCCAGGGGGGGCACACATCACTGGCTTGGTGGTTTAACACAAGAGTTAATTAGATGGGGCTGTGGTCAGTGGCCCAAGACTAACATAACCTAACACTAATCCTAATCTAACCACCGGCGTTAAGGCCGCCGGCGAGCATACATCACAGCGGAGGGAGTGGGAGCTCTGCCTCGGCAACCAAATGGCCGGTCGAGTCCTCCTGCGTGCTCCTGGGCTCGCTCCGCGTAGAATGGAGGTGGTAGCGCGAGCGGGGATGGTCATACCCTCAGGCATGGCCGAGGCCAGCGGCGGAGCCGTTCGAAGCTAGGTGGCAGGGCACTACAAGGCACATGGAAGAGGGGAGAGGGGTGCACTGGCATTAGGCGCTCACCGTGAGCATGCCAAAGCGGTAGAATGGGCTGGGGAGGGCCCATGGCAAGGGCATAGACCACACTTGCGGTCGCCGAAGTGAGGCATCGTGGGGAGGGGGTTGGACGAAGAGGCGCTCATCAACGACGTGTCTGGAAGATCGGCGGCACCGCATGGAGCTCACGGCAAGGTCACAAAGGTTGGGGAGACTCGAGAGGCAACAGATCGACGGCGGCGACTGATGGTCGGAAGTGAGGAAGATGAGCTCGATTCAGTCAATTTTGGGCATCATCCATCGGTTGAGTCGGCATTTGAGCTTTCTAGGGCAAGGAGGCCCTCGTAGACAAGGTTTGCTGACGAGGAGTGGATGTTGGCCGCGTAGATGCAAGCGGCTATCCCTGGCAGCATGCTTCAACGAGCAGCGCCGGCGGTTGAAGACGACCCTGCCCCTCGCTGGGTTGGGCTGGGCCAAAATTTACAGGAGGTAAGGCCCAGGTATAGAACTTCTTTTATATTTCTTAGATTTTTTATATAAAACTGACAAGTGGGACCCACCCGCAGGTCAAAACCACCATTGACCAGCACCACGTCAGCTGCAAGTCCAGAAAAACCACCCAAAGTTTCGTTTGTCCGGTATGAGATTGTTTAGGTGGGTAAGGGAACCGAAAAATAAACCAGGGGGTAATGTGAACCACCAACTTTGTTCAAGGTAGTAAAATGGACTTTTTCCCAACCTTTTGTTAGAGCCATCTTTATAAAGCCCACCGCAGGCATGGCTGCCTCCTATCCTTTCAAGTAGTCTTCTTACCTACCATAGCTTTCTTTACCAAGCCTATCGAAGGAGGTCAATATCATATATACCCAAAATTAGTAAGTAACTTGATTTTGGATAAATGTGCGCTGGGAATGAGATGTCTTCGGAATAATTGGAAATATACCCTTCAGCGAGGCTTTCCTCTCCATCGCCTCGTTTGCTACAGTATCAATGAGCGGGGGAACCAGAAGTGAACGGGGAAGCAGAAGTGTACAAAAAGACATCTGCCTTGGAGGCTTGCCTTCAGTGAGTGCCACCTCTTGTAGAGGTAAAGTTTTCGGAGCAGAGCAAAAGCGAGTTTCCAAAGGAGAGCCCCTCCTCTCATCTAGGGATGAGAGTGGCCATTATCTAGAAAATACTTGTGTGTACGGAGTAGGACACAAGCAACTTTGAAATTAAACACTTGCACTAAAGCATGTTCGTGTTATTTCTCTCCCTTACTCTATCAGAGTCTTTCTCTCTCTATCACTGTCTTTATCTCTCTGTCTCATCCTGCTGTAGAAATGCACATCTCTTTCCATCCCTTCATTTCCTCTCATTACACCGATGAACACATGGTTGCGCGATAATTTGCTCTTACACGGAACCAGTGTGACGATTTTATACAAGGCAATGGCCACGGAGGCGCAAGATTTGGCAAATGATGTGACTATGTCTTACTGGAATGTGTAATATCATGTGGATCTCGACATTATCGTCGGGAGAGGCACCATATCCGGTTGTGTATAGAGTGACAACGACGCCCCAACTTTTTTGAGGACGTGCTGGACCAGTCCGAATGTAACATGGGCGGGAAAAAGACAATAATAAGGGATTCTTTGCATTAAAGCACTTCTATATCTTTTACTATGATAATTACAATGACAATATTCAATGCTAATTAGGAGTATATCCTAGGACACAAAACAATCATTAGAGATATTTAGAAAACTAAGACACATGATTTCACTTATATGTAGCCGATAGATTGCACCTCAAGAGCGTACTTGGTGTTGTCATGCAGGGGCTTGCAAGCTGTCTTGTGAATATGAGTTGCTCATGGGCCTCACTTGGTGTTTGGACCGAGACAAACATTATCCTTTGAGTAAACAAAGAAGGTGCACTAAAAATGTTAACAAAGCACGTGGATTAGTGGGAATTAACTGCTTGTTGATTGGTTAGGAGGGTGGTGGTACCCCAAGCCCACCAGGAATCAAACTTTGGGTTTGACACCTTAATGTATCATTAATGTGGATTATGTTTTCAATGAGAGGTGATGTTTCCTGCTGAGGCTACACATCAGCCGATTGACTTTTCCGAATTGGGCCAGTCGAATTTTCGAACGTTCGATCGGCATCCAACAGCGCCCGTCCTTTTTTTACATCCATCTCTTCTCCTTCTTCTCCAGACCGCCACCCGACCCACCGGCCGAACCGCCTGCGACCACCACCCGCAGCCGGCGGCACTCCAGCGCAACCTCGCCGCCCCGCCCTTCCCGAAACAGCCCCCACCGCTAGTCTAGCCACCACCCTCGGCCATCCCTCCAGGACCGCCCGTGTTTAGTTTTTTTCTCTGGCGAAGTGCACCACCGCGCCCCACCACTGTCGTCCAACAACGCTCCCACCCTGAACCCTAAGATAGATACGGGCGTAGCCCTCTGGCGAGCCCCTTCCTTCTCCTTCCTTACCTCCGGCTCACTCCGGCCAACTCTCGAAAACCGACTGACCCTATTTCAAAATCAGTCGACTGACATTTAGCTAAACTGGATGTTTCCCGTCAGCTCTTGTGGTTACTTTCTCAATCTTAAACTTGAACAAAATATGTGGGCCCTCGTGTCACCTGCTCGGGTATTTGAAAGCGATTAGGAAGTATATACTTAGGAATTTCACATATATTGTATGACAATATATTTCACATATGGAGACACATGGTTATTGTCTGAAATATTGACTTTTCATATGGATCAAAGCTGATTATCACGGGCACCAACCTATGGGTATCGTCACACCTATAAAGCCCAAAGCATGCATGGCAGCCTCCAAGTATCATGCATGTAGTTATCTTGTGTACCCGCCTATCTACCTTAGCCTCTTTTACCTGGACTACCAAAGGAGATGAATACCAGACACCCACACTAACTGTACTAATTTGGTACTCGGATAAATGTGCGTTAGGAATGAGAGGTGTGTGGAAAAGCATTCTTGGACGAGGTATTCCTTCCAATTATCTCGCTTGCTGCAGTATTACTGCACTGGCAAGAATAGTTATTGGGAAGGACACTCTCCATGGAGGATTTTTGTTCTGGTTGGCTCGGGTCCTGTAGAGCTAGAGTATCCACCGGAAGGAAAGCGATAACGCTGGTTGCCAGAGGGAGGTCGTTCACAATTTTTTTCTTTTTATTAGAAAAGGAGGATGTATCCACGGCCTCTGCATCTCGACGATGGATGCAGCCATATTATTAATTATTCACAAGAACCATACAAGGGTGATATATCAATAAGCCTGAAGCCACCATCTTGACAACACTGTTGCTACTCCTATGCCCTTGATGAAGGCGTGCCGAATGTCCGGGCCTAATGCCAAACAAACATCGCACCAAAGCCTAACATCTAAAGCCGGGTGTCCCATCCAAGCCACTATCTAGATTGGGTCCACACCAGTCTGGCATAATTCCAGTGAGCACCGCACGCTGCGAGGGCCGTCACCTCCATCTTCCCTCGGTCCATCCTCAGAGGAGAGCTGATGCACCGACCTTGCCAGGCCTCCCTGCCATCAACCCCACCATGACGCCGGACAGCTTCCTCCTCCTGCACGAGTCCACCTCCATTATGGGTCCATCGCCGAACCTCTGCGGCTCCATGCTGCGGGGATCCGCCATCGGCCTTGCAGTAGATGTAACACCGCTCCTCCTCTTGTCCCTTCCAGCCAGCACATGCTCCAAAACGAAGCCCCCAGGAGGGACAACGGCATCGAAGGTGCCATCATCGTCCGATCCGGTTGACCCAGATCCAGGGTGGTCATTCAGAAGGCGGACAAGGGAATGAATCTTGCCTGGAAAACGCATGCAAAGAATCAGTACCTCTCTGAAAACACGAGCGAGGACACTTGCAAGGTGGTTTGGAGCTAGGGAGGGAATTATCTTCATGATTTTGGTATGTGGCGTGTAAGTGTAAGATCTTGCAGACGATCACGTGCATCTAGCCAAGGAAGCGCCAGATCAGGCGGAGCTCGGCGTGGTCGTGAGGAGAGGCTGCAAATGTGATGGTCTGCATACTAACATCAATGTCCCGACTTCTTTGATGACGTACACAGTTGATGAAGATGTATTGGACTTAGGGACTGGTGCAAGGTAATAACTTGGGATTCTGAAAGTGGAAGCACTTGCATAGTTACTCCCACAATAATAGTTAACCCGGAGTATATCGCAGAACAGGAAGGCTATCAAACAGCCAATTTCCACTAGAGTGCATGGTCGGACGTTAAAGGACTGCAAAACCTACATTTCAATAGTTTGAAATGTTGCACAAATGAAACTCCGGTTCATGATGACATGACTGAAGGCTCCTATCCAGCCCTTCCATCCTACGTACATCATATGCTAACAAAAAAGTTTGATCTAGCTCGCATGGAACCACTGCCAATCCCACCACTGAGGCTTCATGCAGCACAAACTCTGAGATTTTCCTTAGATGTAGAAAATTGAATTTTAACACCATGATATTAAGATTTTCTACTCTGCTATATGGTATGTTATGTATCAGTTTGGAGTTGATTCATGAACGAATATGATTTACAACCTTGCACAGATCAAAAAAGAAAATAGAGGCACTAAAGAAGAAAGATAGCAGTAGGCAATTCTATCAATGTAAATTGGGATGACATGTCATTTGCAATCTTGAAGGATCCATGCGACCGCGAGGGGGAGGGAGGTGGTATCATAGAAGATTCGAGCAGTTTGCTAGTTGCCAAATTTCATATGGTGTACGAGGCTGTAATGTTGAGCACTACTTTGGTTTTCAGTTCAGGCTCTGAACTCACCACCTCTCACTTGCTTGGCAAATCCGTGTTTAGTGTAGAGACTAGGGTGAGTTAGGGGTGGTGGAGCAAAGGCACATATGTAACCAAATCTCTTTGGAGAAACGCGAATTAATGATCAGGTACGATATAGACTCCAAGATTTGGTCAAAAAGTGAATGGATGAGTAGCTAATGTGCTCACCAATGTGCTCCGAACAAACCATCTCTGACTAGCTTGGCAAATCCGTGTTTAGTGTAGATACTAGGGTGAGCTAGTGGGTGGTGGAGCAAAGGCACACATATGTAACCAAATCTCTTTGGAGAAACTGCAACTAAGGCTCTGGTACGATATAGACTACAAGATTTTGTATGAAAATGAATGGATGAGTAGCTAATGTGCTCACCAACCTTTCGCAGCCAAAGCCTGACCGACACTTATAAAGGAAGCATTGCTCTCTGCAGTCTCTTGTAGCCTCTATCTATGTTATCATGATAGTGCTAGCAGCTAAACAAACATGAACGTGGTCGAGGCTCAATGGAGGGAGAGAGAGAGTAAACAGACGTAAACATGAGAGAGAGAGAGAGAGAGAGAGAGAGAAGTGGGTAGGGTGACGCAATCCGCTATGAAATATGAATGTGAGGCATATGGAAACACATCATCTCGAGAAATCGCATGGGGTGTCGACTGAGGAGAAAGGCAAGTAGCTGTTAAGAAACAAAGCAATGGCAGGGCTGACTAACTCGTGGAGGAGCCAACATAAGTAGACGGTGGTGCAGATCTGCTGGAGGTACACACACAACTTTGTGGAGACATGCCTCTCCTCCTCCTCAGCCCCCTCAATTGACTCATGAGAACCTAGCGTTGTGCACATTCAGAATCTGGAGTGTACAGCTCATCGCATCATTGGTTGTCGGAATCACTTTCCCCCCTCCAGAACAACGGTGGTGGTAGGAGAGAGGAAGCGTGGTACGTAGACTCGTGAGGTGGAGGAAATTGAGATTCAGAGGGCCACTGGAGGAGAGACAAAACCGACAGGAGATAAACAGGCCAAGATAGAGAGAGGCGCTCGTGCAGTTTCGTGTGCAGGAAGCCGAGAATCCCCCAAAGTACACATCACATTAAGTTCATCAGTCTACATTTCTCTTTTTCTCCAGTAGTACGATTGACAACCTTACTTTTTTTACCGGAGCACAATTTACAGCGTAGTATTACATATATGCATCAAAAGATGAAAGCTGACCCGGAAAAAAGGATGTATCTGCAGGAATTTGCACGAACCTTGGGATGGCCTTGTGGGCACCAAGAGGCCAAGTGTGTGTTTGGTCCATGCCTCAGATGAAAACATTGCTAGTGGAAATTATGGTTGAGGTTTTGGTTGCAAGAAGTTGACAACCATCCTCCAAACAAAAACAGATTATATGGATATGGTCAAAGTAACAAATTTGGTGTGTAGTATACTTTCAACAAAATGCAAACATACCCCAAGACTCTAGAAAGCTGTTCATCTTGTCAACGGCAGCAAATGCTCGTCACGCTAACTGAAGGAGTCCGAATCTTAATTGTTTCTAAATCTCACAATGTTACAATGGTTGGAGTTTGGGAGTAAAATCTAATAGCTAACTCGAACGACATAGATATTGCCTCAAACATGAATACATGCATTTGAAAACAAAATTTGGTGCACAGAAGATTCAGATTTTCCCAAAAGAGCATGCAGTTTGCTGAACATCAGATGTTAAATCACCTAGGAAACCTACATGACAGTACTAATTTGGTGAACAGAAAAACAGAGCTGTCAATCCAGCAACTGCAACATTCAAGTTTCAAGCTGACATGACCAAAAACTGCTTTGCGATCCCACACCCTGTTATCAGGACAAAATTCCACCTTCTAGCGCCTAGTTAGTCAACTCCATGATGGCGCTGACAATGTCGCCATCCACAGCCTTGAGCACCTTCACAGCCCTGGATCTCGACACCGAGGTCTGCATCATCACGAGCTCGACGTCCTTCTGGTCAACATCAGTGTCGTCGACCTCCTCATCATCCTGGGCTGTTGCCACGGATGGCTCATCCTTCGATATCACACTGCTCGGGCCCGGCACCTTGAACTGTTCCGCCGCTTGTGTCTGCAGCTGAGTGCTCGGGTCCTCGACCTTGAGCTCCCCGAACATGACATAGGTGTCTGACTGCAAGCTCTTGAACACATCTGGCTTGGAGAGGACATACATAACCTGCAATTATGTGGAGAAGTTAAGAAAATGCAACAACCACCAGCATATAATTATGTCACAGGGAACAATGGCATGAAGTGGTCAAGATGCTCACGGTCTTGCTCTTCTTGATAGTTACACGGCTCACACCAGTAATGACCTTCATGCCAAGCTTCTCCATGGCTTTCCTGCTCTTCTTCTCACTCCTACTCTGCCTAGATCTTCCACCAGCATAACCACCTAGTTCCAGAAAGCACAGATATATTCTCAGATTTTCTAAATTTTGCATAAGACCAGAATTCTACAACTAGACATAGTTCACTCCATGGAAAGAACAGAATATTAGAGGGTACAAACTGTCTAGTGTCTAATGGGCAAACAGAAAACAGATCAAAGTGAACCAAAAGGGGTCAATACAGATAAGTAAAGTTTAATTTAAAATTTTGGTATGGTCAATAACTTCCGAAGTTTAAATTTATGTTAGAACTAGGCAGCATTGCAAGAAGAAATAGGCTTATCTGTAGCTAAGTGTCTACTTTTAATCTTGAACTGAACAAAAGTAACCACAGAATTACAACATACCCTGAAGATCATCGTCATCTTTTTCATCCTCATCCTCGGTATCGTCTTCATCGTCGTCGTCATAATCCTCAAGGATAGGCTCATCTTCCTTAAAAGATCATATTACTTGACTATTATAAGCAGTAAACACTAACAGCACTCCCTCGGAACAGGGGACGTGAAGAGTAATAAAAAAACAGAGTCATCAATAAGCAGAAATGGAAACAGGGTAAATAGTCCACAAACAGTTTTAGCATCTCCGCAAAAAGTTGCGAGCACATACTAAGTAGCATCAGCAGAAGATCAAAGGAAATGACACTCCAAAAGCGGAAAGAAGAAGAGTATGTAAATAAAAAGGAACTGTCGTCTGTGTTGACAACAGTAAGCTATGCTCACACATCTCTATTGTTGCTACAGAAAATATGCCGTGCAGCATATAAGCATAAGCACAAGATAGTTAGGTTATTAACAGACTTCCAAAGCTAATTTCAAACAAAGAAGGCCACATTTTTACTACAGAAATCAGCAAAGGTAAATGATTTCTCCATGGTCCCTTAATATTCCCCTTCAGATTTTGTATCCATAATACACGACAGTAGCATTTCAGTTTCCAACAAAAGGGAGCCACAATCTGTATATAATAAGGAACAGCTGACAAACAAATCACCAAACCACAAGGGCAATTACAACAAATTTAGGTACACAAAGACCAGAGGATAGCATTGGCAACCTCTGAAATTGAACCCCTAGCTGGACAAGCAGGCATGATCCCCGTACACGCATGAATAGGTAAAAATACAGCGCCCCATGAAGAAATGCAGGATAGGCGCAGAAGGTTCTCGACCTAGGCGACATCGACGGACAAGATCTAGCGCCTAACACTGCTACAGCAAGGAAGCACGCCGATCCAGGGACCCGAACGAGCAAGAGAGGCGACGATTTTTGTTTCGGTTGAACAGGGCACCAAATCGGAGAGGGGTCGGAATGGAGGATCACCTCGATGCCGAGATCGGCGAGGAGCAGCTCGGCGACCGTCATGGTGATGGGGCGGAGGCCGGAGGGGAAAGTAAAACCCTAGGTAGCTAGGATGGATTTGGGAAGAGCCAGAGAGGATGGAAGGGACGCGCTTGACTCGTGTCGTCGTCTCGGGTTTTTGTGGACTCGGGTCGGTGGGCTGTGCTGTCTGGGCCGGGGTGTCCACGGTTCAGTTTATCTTGGATGGGCTCGTAAAGAGCTTATCTTTTGTAATTTCAGACTCGGACTTGAAAGTGTATGGGCCTTTGTATCATGGGAACGTAGTCCAGTTAGCAATTACACACGAGAAGAATTATGGAATGGAGGGAGTACCTTTTAGGGAAGTGTTACGCGTCGACCGGTGGATTAGTTAAAAACATCCAAAAACATCCGACGCCTGACTGTCCGTTGGATAGACGCGCCGCTGGCCGTACAATGTATCACCCACGTTCCCACCTTCCTTCTGCAACAATCACGGTGTTGCGGAAACAAGGGCGGTGCTACGCGTCCGCCAGTTGAAGTTCGGGAAAAATCGACCACCTCCCACGCCGTTAGATCTCCCCACATAAGCGTCACAAAAATTGCAACAAGCTAGTTGTTACGCTCAACCTCTGCAACGATGACTTTGTTGCAAACCACTCTGCATTATCGTGCGAGTTTCACGAATTGCAAACAAGTTGGTTGCTGCTGAAACAAAGACTTTGTGCGGAGACGTGATGTAACTTTTGCAACAATGGTATTATTGCAGAAAACTTTGCAACTGTGGTCATGTTGCAGAAAAAAATTGTCTCCAATTTTATGCAACACAGGTGATGTTGCAGAATTTTTTTGCCTTCACATTCATGTAACGTAGGTGATGTTGCGGGAGCAAGTTCTGCAACATTACTGATGTTGCGGAATTTATTTGCAATGAATACGGTTGGCCCAAGTAATAGGGCTCAGTCACATGCACCAAATCTTCATGCGATTTGTGCGCCCTCACAATCCAGTGGACCAATAGGTCGCGATCTAACAGCCGCGCGAGCGACGGATGCCGCGAAAAGATCGGTCGGTTGATTGGAAGCTTTTCCCTACCTTTTATATTGTTTTATTTTCTTGGCAAATGATCTCTGCTTGTCATAAAACCAAGTGGGAAAAACACCGTGCAGGCGACCAACGATGGATCAAACCACCGACTCCCACAAGCATGGCGATGGTGTCATTGGAACGAGATGAGGTACCATCGTCCAAACTGATATTTGAGCTAGCTCGCCTTCGACATCTATAAGATCATCCATCCCGGAATTGCAAGGCATACGTCCGAGGTAGATATTATATGGGAAACCCAATGGTCTAACATACATGAAAAATGACTAGTGATGTGATGATTGACTGATCTTTCGATGAGAGTTGGGGATAACTATCGATTTGGTGGATTTGGACCTTGACGACCCGACATATCATATCAATCGCTAAATCAATCTTTGTTGGTCAATGACTTTGTTGTAGGCACGATCAACCTGAAAAACGAGGTTAGACCATTGGGTTTGAATAGAAGATATAAAAAATGGATATACTGAAATTCTTGATTCGATCTTACGACCTAATTTATTTGATTAATGGATCAACAACCAAACCACCCATTTTATATGATATTTTGTCGTAGGCACCAACAAGAATTATGTGAGTTGCAATCTGAAATTGTAAATAATAAATTGGGCACGTGAAAATAGGTGAACAAGTTTGGGTTCCACTAATGATTTGAACAAGGCGGTAGTCCGAGAAATATCGAAGATGTGAATTGTTGCAAGATCTAACACAATACAATGAAACTCGATTCTAATACTCATGAATGGTATTGTACCAAAAGCTATACAATACAATGAAATCTGAGTCTAAAACTCAGAAATACTAGTACGTAGAATATATATAGAGAGACCTAAGAAAATAGTTAAGAAATCAGGTGGATTAGTGCTTTAATTTGCGTGAAAAGGTTGCTGGATATCAAAGCACTTCTTGCAACTAAACTCTTCCTATTTTGTTCTCCCTTCGTCTCAAAATTCTTGTCTTAAATTTGTTTAGATAGAAAAGTATCTAACACTAAGACGTGACTAGATACATCTGTATTTGGACAAATTGAAGACAAGAATTTTGGGATGAAGAGAGTACTATCTTGCGGTGTGCGGTGTGCCACACTCTGATGGCACGTGTTATATTATGGGCTTCGTAACACATTATGTGTACCTCTTTATTGGAAGAAATTTCCCATTTAGTGATCTACAAATTGCTAGTTTCTTTCCTTTTGCTTTCTTTTGCATAAGAAATGTTGAAGTTAGCATATCCAATTCGTATAGCTTGACTCACGTGCAATCGCACGCTCGTTTCCCACAATTGGCAATTTTTCAATTTGGATGCCATAGAGAATGGCATAAAGGGTTAATTATGGTGGGTCCACCCCTAAAATTCAGGGGGTGTCGTGATGATTATGGGATCCGGCTTGCCTGCTCCCTCCCCATGCTCCCATCCGTGCTCCTCAGGGCCGTACCTGAGAATCTGAGGGCCCGGTGCAAAATATGAACCTAGGCCCTTTATATTGGAAATATAATTCTGAAATTAATACATTCTTTTTTTTTGCTAGTATAAACATAATACTTTCAGTAACAATGCGAGAGCCATTTTTTTAGTGAATGCAAGAGCGATATATGATGACAAGAAAAACCAATAGATGAGAGCGGAGCATATGAATCCATTGCTACCCTTAAATTTCTTTGAAGAATTTGTGAAGGGATTTGCATCAAGGATAATAGAGAACTGGAGAAGAATAGATTTGGGAAGTGATTTACTTCATGTACTAGTTATGAATTCGATGCATGTGGAATTTCCAACATAACGTTAATTATTAATGTTAATGTTATTCAAAATAGAGAGAGGTCAAAAGAAATACTTACTCCCTTGATTGGCCTTGGAATTTGGAACTGGTTGGTGTGGGAAGTTGGAACATTGCATGAGCGATCACGTATTCATCGTTTACTCTCTTGATTACTACACTAGTAAATGGTACTACCTCCGTCTAGGTGAATAAGTCATTCGCGTAGTTCTAGGTCGACGATTTAACTATCTAAATATGTATTATATATGACAAAAAAAATATTTAGAAACTACATCCTTGTAGAAATCTAGTGATATACTTTTCATTACATATAACACATATTTAATTTCTCAAATCGATGACCTAGAACTACGCGAATGACTTATTCACCTAGACGGAGATAGTACTTAAGATGTAAATTGGGGCCCCAAATTTTTGGGGGCCCTGTGCCATCGCACACTCTGCACATGCTTACCATACGGGCCTGGTGCTCCTACTTTATCCAACGGCTGTCTTTTTTCCCTTTTCCTTTCTAATCTAATCATCTCCCCCTGATTTTAAGGGGATGGGGCCGGGCCTTATTTTGTTTCAATCAAATTAAGCCACGTACGCGGGAGCACGAATGGGCACATGCGGGGGGAGCAGGCAAGTCTCGTCCGTAATTATGTGTAGATTGGGAGGATCGGGCTTGCCTGCTCCCTCCCTATGCTCCCATCCGTACTCCCACTTCATCCTACGGCTTTCTTTTTTTCCTTTTTCATTTCTAATCTAATCATCTCCCCCTGACTTTAAGAGGGTGGGGCATGGTCTTATTTTGTTCCAATCAAATCAAGTCACATATGCGGGAGCACGGATGGGTGCACGCGCGGGGAGCAAGCAAGTCTCGTCCAGATTGGAAGGGCTGCATGCAGTTAGCAGCCTGAATTGATCGGGCGGCCTGAGCGCTTCGTGTTGATGAAAGGTTGTTGCCCATGCAAAAGGAGGTGGGTCCTGGGGTGGATCGTATGCACTTGATATTAACAATAATGAGAGCGAGAAGGTAGGTGGGGACCATGCATGTTTTTATGTTCAGACGTGGTCAGAATTACAAGTTTTCGGGCTGGGAGGAGAAAAGGTAGGTGGGGACAATGCATGTGGTTGGAAAGAGAGCGAGAAGAAGGTGACCATACATGTGTGGTTGGAAGGAGAGAGACAAGAGAGGGACATGCATGTTATTGGTAAAGTGCATGTCCGGACACCGACAAAACTCCCTTATGTTTGTCTCCAAAATACCGGAATTGGGACGTCTGGACAACTACGCGGACTGATATGGTCCCATTGTATTGCAAAACTGAATTTTTTTGCCTGGTCAAACATATATACCAATGTTTTGCGAGTGTCCCTTGAAGATGCCCTTATGTCGGAAAGCAGCGTTACTACAGCCTGTCAAGCAGTTCACACGTTGGCACGCATGGTCATGAAGGAGCCAATTCAGAACGGATGTATGATTGTTACTCTGTCTTATCCATATAGCTATATGTTGGGATGTCCCAAAACGTTTGGTACTTGTTATAAGGGTAAACGGCATACATGTATGATCCACATTGCAAGTCACTTACAGCCCGTTTGGCTCCTATCATTTGAGTCGAATTCAACGGATTTCATTTGCGAATTCCGGAATTTACTCGTTTGGCTGCCATGGAATTGACCGTCGGTTTTCATTCTCAAATTCCAGAGAATTAAAACTTGCCTAGCCCCAAATCTCGTCCCCTCACCCATCATTCTCGCCACTCCCCTCGTACACGCGCTCGTCTCCCTTCCCCCAACCTCCCCAGACGCCCACCACCACCACTGCCGTCGCCGCCAAATCTCCCGTCCACCACCACCATCGCCGCCAAATCTCTGGTCCACCACCACTGCCGCCATGAATCCAGCCTTCTCGGCCCTCGGCGATGCACCCTCCAGCGGTGAATAGCTCCTTCGTCGACGCCCCGTCCCTCATCCACTTCACTCTGGATTTCATGGCTACGCACCCTCCACAGGCGACTCGCTGTTCCTCATCCTTCGAGATCTAAACTCCTTGTAAGTTCCCTCCACCTCTCTTCTCCCCCTCTCTGATGCATCTTTTCTGGTTGGACCCTAACCCTAACTGCACTTGATTGTTCAGGAGCACACCTCCCTCTAGTCACCGACCGGATCCGGACAGTAGATCGACTTCTTGACGACTCCTCCGCCAACCCACGGCCGGTCAGCTCCCCTTCCTCCTCTCTCTGTGGTCTTTGTTCTGTCATGGCTCGTACCAAACTGCTTGCTAATCCTATGTATTGCCATGGTGATAGACTGGTGATTAGTAGATACCCTTGGAATTGATGCCTCCATGTTTGAACACTACATAATCTAGGAGCATCGCTCGAAATAATTCAAGCTCCTTGTTTGAACTGTATGTGAGCAAACTTTGTTTACTAGTTATTCTAATGAGGCATCTGAAGTTCTGTTCTTCTTTAATGCCGTATGTTGTGGATCCTGTCAAGATTGTTGATTGTTTTTCTGCCGACTCAAATCAACTTTGCACTTTCGGTTGTACTATATGTTTATGTGTCAATATACTCTAATTAGCCCCAAGTAATCGACATGATAACAATGTAATCAAGAGTTTGTTACTATAAAGACGACAACAAAATGCCTTCTTAGCAATGAAAAAAATAGCGCGCTACAGAAAATAACGCGGCCCCTGAAAATATGCTATTAGCGTGCTATAGCGCGCTATAACGTGCTATTAGCGAGACATTGTACACAAGTTAATTTAGCGTGTCAATTCTCTACACGCTATAGCGTGCTATTAGCGGCGCTATAGCGCGCTATTTTTTTCAGTGCTTCTTAGCAGCTCAGTTAGTGAAAAGAATTTTATGCCATATGGATGGACAACCTGGATAGTCACGGGAGTCTTTATTTGTGCACTCATGATTGCTTCAATATATTTACTTTGATACATTGTCATGGCATGGATATAAAGGGTTAATTATCCTTTTGAGTGGTGTCCATGTGCTCAGTTTTGCCCTCAGATGTGAATTTTGCTCAGTTTTGCCCCTAGTCCGTGCGCATAGATTCGTTCCGTGAATTCTGCCGTCTCCGTCAGGTCAACCTTTTGACTCGACCCTTACAGGTGGGACCAGGCGGCAGAGACGGCCAATTGTATTCATACTGTTGCACGCGTGGCTTGTGAGACCCAGCAGAGAGCCGTTGAGCAGAGAGCCGTTTCGGGTGTGCTATATAAGCGGGCGAAAGAGGCGGTGACCACGGCTACAGAGAGCACGGCGACAGAGAGCACGGTGGTGACCACGGCGAGAGAGAAAGAGCACGGCGACAAAGAGCACGGTGGTGACCACGACGAGAGAGAGAGAGAGAGAGCAAGACAGTGGGAAGCTAGCTGTGGAGGGCGCGACGGCGTTGAGATCCCCTTCGGCTCCGAGCTCCATGTCTTCCTCAAGCATCCGCGTCACCTCGCGGATGCATAGCCGGGCGCGTGTGGACATTCCTGTCTTCGTCTCTCCGCGGTGCCGAGCGGGCGTTGTCGGAGGGTTTCTCACACATCGAGGAACCAGAATCGTCTGTTCTACGTGTGTAGCGAGAATGGGGTAAGAATCGGGGCAATTGCACCATTTTTGTAATCGGGATCTTTGCGCAATGGGTTGATCTGTTTGGTGTTCATGCAGGTGACATGCTCCTTTCTTTGGGTCGATGCTCTGGCCAAGACACTGATGAATGAACTGCAAGAAGAGCATGAAGAATGGTTGCACATGCTGCCACGAACGGCAGTGGTCGTAACACGAGCTCCGGAAGAAGAGATGGAGGGAAAAGCACACACTAACAGAGAGCTAGCTGTTGAACTTAGGATGTTGAAGAAGAAGGTTAGGAAGCTTGAAGATCAAGCACAAATACCAATACCCATTTGCAATTACTTTTGGGCATTGGTAGGTATGGTAATCGCACTGGTTGTAATGTTGAAAATGTATGGAAAGGCATGAATTATGGAGGAATTTGTAAGCTTGAAATGGTATGAGAAATTCACCTAGTTTAAATGTTGGTCAAAGTTGTTTAAATGTTGAAAAAAAAGAGAAGAAGTGACCAACATTTAAATATGTTGAAAAAAGGGAGAAGAAATGAGGAATTCAGAAACTTTTGATCAATTAAATACAGCTCTCTACTCTGCCTTTCTGTCAAAAAAAAGGTTCCTCTATGGGCCAAATTCAGAGTGTAGAGCCGAGTGCAGGCTAGACTAATGGGCCAACTGCATCCAATTAGGCCCATTCGGGGGTTCTCTCGCGTGTTGTTTTGTTTGCTGTTCTTATTTAATTTAGGCACTAAATCATAATGCTGAAACTTTTTGTGGAAGCTAATTGAATTATTCCAGAGCCAAACAATTAAGTTTAGATTTTTTTATAGCTGTTAAATATTTAATAGAAATTTAATTACTCCAATTCAAATACACCGAGATTTAAGTCAAAGACCAAATTGTCATGGAAAATGTGCCTCAGCTTTGGTAGAGGTTTACACATGGTGCCAAAATAAATGAACATTTTTTAAGGCCATTACATTGAGAAAAAATAATTTGTCTAGAAAAATTAAGGGTGGAAAATGCACAAAAAAATGGTGCGGCTGGGGACTCGAACCCAGGACCGCGTGGGTTTGTGGCATTTAGGGCTGTGCTGGTAACCGCTAGGACAGATGGAAAGACTTTGACATGGGTAGGGAAGGAATGTATACATAGTGAGACAATGAATGTTTGCACACGCGTGAGAGTGGTTTTCCTTTGTTTTGCACTGAATTTTTGGAGTGTTGGAAACACATGTTTGCACTGCCACATGATTGTGGTTAGAATGGCACTTGGTATAGGGTTAGAGTGGCACTTGGTTTAGGATTTAAATGAAATAAATTTGCATGTTAGTTCATGACTTGTTATTTTTTTTAATGAAAGAGAGGGCTTCTCACCCCCTCCGATTTTCATTTTTCATTAATGAAAGCCACAAGTTCTCGAACTTCATAACTTGGTTTAGGGAAGAAATGATATGTTTGGGCACAGACATTTTTTAACACACATAATAACTTAGATAATATGCAATACACCGTCAAATTTGACCAGAGCACGGACACGACATAATAACTTAGATAATAATACCCATAATTCACGGACACGACACGGCACACACCACATAGAAAAGCAATAAAATAAAAATGATAAAACTAAGAACATGACCAGCTTGACTCCGGCCTTGAACATCTTCATCTTGACCTCCTTCTTCCACCTTGGTCGCGCGCCCCTTCAACACCGTCTTCACACCTCCTCCTCCTCGTCGTAGGGAAGGGAGTGCATCTGGCCTGGAGTGGGGAAGATGTTCTCGTAGTTGGTGAAGATGTTGTACATCGTGAAGAAGATGGCCTCGCAGCCGCACCAAAAGACTTGGCCGAGGAGCTCACGCGCGTCAAACGGGTTGGTGAAGGTGACTGTGAGCAGTAGGAGGATGTCGCCGCGGTCACACACCTCGTTGAGGGTGAACATCCTAGGCAAGCCCCGTGGGAGGTGGGCATAACCGGCTCCGAGGAAGGCGTGGGTGAGTTCGACGGAACCCCTCCGCCTAGAAGTCGCCCACACACGGAGCTCCCTCTCCAAAAGCACGCCCGATGGGTAGCGCAGCTCCGGCATGACAGGCGGACGGTTGAAGGTCGGCCCGTTGAACTGCATCTTCACTTGGTCTCGCTTGGAGAGGGCTCGGTCGCTTGGGTGTTTGAAGTTGGAGAGAATGGATCGGATCTGGCTTGTGGGTGGGAGAGGAAGAGAGGCACCCTATTTATAGGCCTGTGGGTGGGAGAGGAAGACAGAATAGATGAGAACGGTGCCTGTGTGAATCCGGACACATGTGTGAATCCGTTATGTTTTGGGCTCTTAAATTTTTGGACGAAAACAATGCATGGGGCGCGTGCGTGCATCTGAATCACTGCATAGGAGGCTGCTTGCATTTAAAATACGAAATAGCTAGCCTAGCTGCCTCGCTAGCTCGCCTCGCCTCGCTCTGAATCAGTACATGCATGGCCACAACCTCGCTAGCCTAGCTTGCCTCGCTCGCCTCGCTAGCCTAGCGCGCCTCGCTCGCCTCCTCGCCTCGCTAGCCTAGCGCGCCTCGCTCGCATGCATGCACGTCCGGCTCGCTCGCGCATGCAAACCACATCGCCGCCCTTCGCATGCATACAAGCCTGGAAAGGCTGAGACGGCCTATTAACTGCGGTCTCAGGCCCAGACAACGAACGGCCCAACGGTCCATCCAGCGCGCCTGGTATTTCTTTAGAAAAAATAATCTCCCAGCCAATCAGATTGCATCTCGCGGATCGCCCCCCCCCTCCCCGCAGATTCCTTCTAGAAGGGTTAGATCGACGGCCTTGGATCGCCGCTAGGGTTAGATGGGCGGTCCTTGTTCAGCGCTAGGGTTAGCGTGGTTTGGAGCAGTCAAAGATATATTTGACTAGATTTCAAATGAGCATAATAAATTAAATAAAAATCAGAAAAATGAAAACCATGCGCACATAGTCTTCTTATGTCATATAATAATGATTTAAGTTGACAAACAAGGTTTACATACATTTAAACGATAAGTTCATGTGTGTTATGTGATATCTCGAGTATCTCGAACTCTCTTGTATGAGGTGAAGAGAACTGTTTTGGTGAAATGAATATGAAAATTGCAAAAAACTCACCACAGCTTTATTTTGGAGTGACTAAGAAGGATCCAGGCTTAGTTTTTCATTTTGATGTTTTAGACTTGTTTAAATCTTGGTCAAAGTTAAGTTTGACCAGAATTCAAATGAGCAAAACAAATTCATAAAAATGAAAAAAAGAAAAAAAACAGCGCACATAGTCTGTATATATATAATATATGTGTAGGAAAGTTATTTGGCTTAGACAAGGTCGAAAAAACCTTGCTTACAAATGAGGCTGTTTACCCTACCTTTGGACCCCTCTTTTTAGCACATTTTTCATGAAATTTCAAAAACCTCACCACAGCTTTCTTTTGGATTGATTAAGAAGGATCCAGGCTTAGTTTTTCATTTTGATGTTTTAGACTTGTTTAAATCTTGGTCAAAGTTAGGTTTGACCAGATTTCAAATGAGCAAAATAAAATTAAAAAAAAATCAAAAAGGGAAAAACATAGGTCCAACATCCATATAGCATGTCAAATTTGAAGTTCTAACATAGGTCCAACATAATTCAAACATACTTCTAACATAGGTCCAACATCATCCAACAGAAAATACAACATTATTCATAATGTTTCATAAATAGCGTTGGGGCTTCTGTCTGTTCCTTGAGCTTCTTGCCATCACTTTCCTCCTCGTGCACCTTGTGCTCATCGCTTGTTCTGTTCTCCTCTTGGTTGTCGGTACCTTGCGCATCTTCTTCAAACCTACTATAGAGCTGTGCAAAACATAAAGGGTAATGAGATCATGTCAAGTGATAAATGTACAGTAGTATTTGACCCTTGCAAGATTTACATACCTAGCAGAACTCACAACAACAGAAGGTTGGTCACCATTTGGAGCCTCACTTGGATCACCATGATCACCATTTGGAGACTCACTTGGAACACCATGATCAACATTTAGAGCCTCACTTGGATCACCATTTGGAGCCTCACTTGGATCATCATTTGGAGCCTCACTTGAATCATTATTTGGAGGATAATTTGGATCATCGTCAAAATCATGCGACTGTTGACCATCATCATTTGGAACCTCGTCAAAATCCTCATCTGATGCAACCGGGTGTTGACCATCATTTTCATCATCTGTTGAGGCAACCGGCTGCTGACCGACATTTTCATCGAAGCCTTCATCGAAACTCTCTCCGAACGCAGGATCTATTGTGTTATCACAATACTTACCGAAATGACCAGACCCACCACACCTTGTGCACTTACGCTTCCTCGCTCCAAGTCCAACCCCTTCGCTGCGAGGTCTGATCCGACTCTTCCTTGGTCTACCTGCTGCTCTCTTCAGAACTGGAGCGCAAAGCTTGAATCTAGGGTCCACCATGTCCCATTGTTGTTTTCCCTTCATAGCAGGCAAGGCATAAGCATATGTGGCTTTGAACCTTGCAACAGAGTAGTAATCATGCACATACTGCTGTATGTTCCCTGCTGGACCTGGGAGAGAAGTGATGAAACACAAGGAATGAATGCATGGCAACCCAGTTATCTGCCATTGCCTACAACTACAAGTTCTAGCTTCTAAATCCACTGGATATCTCCATTCCGTCTTCTCTTTATCCAAATATGATATCTCTGATGTGGTACCCGAGCAAAGAGTCATGTTCATTTCCAAGCCTGTTGTTTTCTGCTTCAGTTCATTCATCACGGCTGGGATGATAATGTGGCCCATGAATTTTGCCTCGGCTATTCCTGCACGATAATGAAATTTCGGCATGTATTCTACCCTTACCTTGTCAAGCAAATCCACCACATAATGACCCTTTAGTGTCCGGATCGTTGAGTTGAAAGACTCTGCTAGATTATTGTGCATATAGTCAACTTTGCTCAGTTCACTGAATTGGCTTCTGGCCCATAACTTGGAGTGGTGTGTTGCCAAGTATTCCTTCACTTTGGGATTCATGTATAACTGTCTCAAATTGTCGGTATACATCTTTCCTTTGAATTTCTTCATGAAATTTGCAGCAAGGTGAGGCATGCATTCCCTATGCTATACTCCAGGGAAAACATAGTCCACAGCCACATCTAAACCTTTGCAGGCATCTTTATGAATGACCAACCCATTGGGATGTGCAATAGCCCGTCGCAGATTATGCAAAAACCAAGTCCAACTCTCCTCAGATTCTGTCTCCGGCACACCATAGGCAACTGGAAATACAAAACTGTGTGCATAAACTGCACAAGCTACTACTAACTGTCCTTTAAACCTCCCTGTGAGAAAAGTGGCACCAATAGCCAAATAAGGCCTGCAGCCTGCCAAAAAACCCCGGCGACAAGCCTCAAAGCAGACAAAAGCCCTCCTACAGCATTCCTTGGTCTTTCTCACTCCCCCTGAATGTGTACTCCACGGTGTGGTGATCAATATCTACAATACTACTGTAACACCCCAAAAATATTCATTTGGAGTTTTAAAAACTTTTTCAAAATTTTAGCTAGGATTTAAAAATTTCTTGGAGGGTTCTGTTTGAAGGGTGGATTTATTTGATTTAATTATTTTGGAGGTTTTCAAAACTATTTCTTTCTAAAGAATCTTTGGTTCTGGGTATTTGATTTTCAAAGGCAAAAGCCTTTTTCCACCTCCTCTAGCACCCTAAGCCACTCCAAAATATTTTTCTGCCACCCCAAGACTGTCCTCACAAGTCATACACATCTTCTATGATATTATCCAACTCCTTTCCACTCCACAAAAATATTTCTTCTATATATTTTTAATTCCAAAGATGGAATTTGAAATAATCATAGTTTCTTGACATTACAAAGGAACTATATTTTTCTAGAACTCTCTTGCCACACCAAAATTATCTTTGCATATATATGGTACCCTTAACCCATTTCTTCAAAAACATTTGGTCCCACAGTTCAAAAATTTCAAATTCTACTCAATTCAAATTTGGTCCAGAAATCATTTTTCTGCTCCAAACCATTTCTAAACCCCACCAAAAATCTTGGCCTTCTGGCAAACTCACTTTTGAGTAACCACACACCACCACAGCAAATCCCTTGATCAACAAAGATGTTTAACACCCCATAGCATTTCATCAAACAGTTGGCATGCATACTGTTCATAACTGAATGAAATTCAGTTAACTGAACTTCTTCAGCCGACAGGGGCCGGCGATGCCGTGCACTCCTCGCCTTCCCCTCCCACACGGCGTCGACGCCCGCCTTCATTACCGACCGCTCCCCTGGCCCATCGCCCAGCCACTCCACGCCGGTGAGCTGGCAGCTGGCCGGTGCAACCACCCCGAGCTCACCCACGGCGAGGCCGAGCGGATCGCCTCGGCCATCGGCCGCCATTCATTGCACCGCAACTCCCCTACCTACCTCCCCGCCCACGCGTCACTCTCCCTCGCTCCTCCGCACAACGGACGCACCGACCACGCCGCCCCGGGGCCCGTAGGGCAGTCGCCGGAGTTGGCCACGCCGCCGCACCCGTGCGGACAGCGCATCGCGAACGTGGCAAGCGAGCACGAGCCCGTCCAAGCGGAGGCTTCGGGCGAACTCCACCGGCCTCTTAACTGCCCCGTCGCCCCAGACCACCGGCCAAAACCTACCCCGGCGACCTAATTTACTCCGGCGACCTCCGCCCGTTTCGGCCATCCTCGACTCGCCTATAAAAGGGGTCCCCGAGCCCCTCCAGCTTCACCATTCGCCTCCACCACCTCCCACTCTTCCTCCCAGCCACCCACCCGGCCACGAGGGGGTCATCTTCTCCCTCTCCGGCCACCGCTCCGCCGCCTCTGTCCACGAGCCAAACCTCGCCCCTACTCCACCAGAGCCTCCCAAACTCCGCCGATCCACCTCTTTTCCACCACTATGCCGAACCCCTAAGCCAATTCCACTCCCCGAGCCCTCTCCGTCGAGCCCCAACTTCACCCGAACCACCGTCCGCCGGCGTTGAGCTCACCGCCGTTCAGGTGATCGCCGGTGGCCACCTCCACCACCCACAGATGCGGAAGTCCACGCTGGTCACACTGCGACCAGCGCCGGGCCCTGAAACCCCGGCGATCATCGCCGGCGATCGCCGCCTCTTCTCTGTACACGCGCGCGAGCGCGCTCAAATTCAAACCTGACGGGTGGTCCCCACCCGTCAGCTCTCTCTCTCTGTTTCCTGTGTTCAGCGAAGGCGCACTCTACGCTTTACGCCTTCTGCACTGGAAGGCGTATTCGCTGCCGAACCGTTTTCTTTTAAAACAGCTCAGGGGCTTCTGTTTTGCAGAAAGACCCCTGGTTTTATAAAGTTAATAACTTTTAAACTATAAATCCAAATGAGCTGATTCTTTTTGCTAAAATTTTCTTTTCTTCTCTAGTTTATTTTAAGATTTAATTAAAAATATTTTGAGAACTTTTTCTGTTCTGTGTTGGAATTCTCATTCGAATTCAAATTTGAATTTTTCAGAAAAAGAAGAAGGATCTTTTGCTGGAAATTCTGAGGGGTTTTCTCCTGATTATTTTGGACAAGGCAAGCATTATTGAACCTGGGATATGGTGTTTGCATTCTTGCATGGTTACATAGTTTGGTAGTACACTACACATGTTGCATGTTATATCATATGTGCATGCATGGTCATGTCACATTTTTCCTTGGCTTGCATATCACACTAGCTTCCCTGACATGCATGTGGTTACGTGATGGCTGAAACTTGTGATGCTGGTTTGGACGTGCCGGTGGGCACGGTCCTTTACTGACACAGAGGTGTCCTGTGACTTGATAAAGAACACTGGTGATATTTTAATAATACCTCCTGAGTCTGCCTAGATCGAGTCTTGCTCTTTACACCTAGCTGTACACCGTGCTGCCACGGGTCCTTCCGAAAGGAGGGTACGGCCTAGTAAGTTGATGACCCCTGTACGGGTGCACGCCACACAGACACTACGATGAAGGTTGTAGCCTGTCATCGGGTCAGGGGCATGGGTGTTTCCGGTTGTAGCCGAGAGGGGGGCACCCCTTGTAATCCGCGCGTTTAATAGTGATCCCATGCTTTTCGGAGGTTGTAGCCTCCCTGACTTAAGGTTTCTGGAGCGATGCTTTGGGTGAGTCCTGGCATCCGGTCGGTGTGTACGCGTCAGGTGTGTTTTCAATCCAAAGTCCGTATTGGGTATTAGTCAGTGCACGGTGCTGTCTAAGGAAATCCCATACGCATGGGTAAAGAGTACACCCTCTGCAGAGTTATATCTATTGAGCATGTTTATGTTTGGTGGGTCAAGTATCGGTCCCGGTGTCAGTCTCTGGAGGAAAAATAATATATTGAGCATGTTTATGTTTGCACGAAATTCTTGTTGCAGTCAGTATGATCATGAATTTATTTATGATGAAAACTATGCTTATGGACTAACCCTCTGATTTTATTGTTACCTTCCAGAGTGTCTCAGGGGCTGGCTAGACTACCCCGGACACTCGCATTTATTTTTAAGTCCTTTTGTGGCGTCCCTCGAGTGTCAGGCGGTTTATCACGCCACTACTCTTGTGGACACCCGACTGGCATTTCTTTTAAAGTCCTTTTGTGGCGTCCCTCGAGTGTCAGGCGGTTTATCACGCCACTACTCTTGTGGACACCCGACTGGCATTTCTTTTAAAGTCCTTTTGTGGCGTCCCTCGAGTGTCAGGCGGTTTATCACGCCACTACTCTTGCGGATACCCGACTGGCATTTCTCTTCAAGCCCTACCGTGGTGTCACTTGACATCCGACCGGCATTCCTTTTATTTATTTTTATTATTGAAACTAATATTTATTTGTGTACTAACCATGTTTTACCATGCCAAGTTTTGATAATTGTTGCATGCATGTAGTTTATCTACCATGGCATTCGCATTCGGTGTATTTTATGTTCATAATGTTTGCGAGTACATTCAAAGTACTCACTGGCTTGTCCCTGGCTATTTACTTGGCCACACTTGGAGGAGGACGAGATTTTGGAGGAGAATTGCGCTAGCGAGGCCGACGCTTAGAAGGTTCCCAGTCAGCACACCTGTGTCATGGAGTCTATCACTTGTATCATCCGTCAAGCTTCCGCCACACCAATAACATAGTCAAGCCTCACACTGACGCTTGACTCTATGCTAGTATATCAGTGTTGAGTTCCACCATCCACTATCACATTCCGCCACCTTAGTGCGTTGAGTTGTTGTAATAAATTGTTGAGTCACCCTGACTCAACCCTGTGTAATATTATATTGTACTGGTTATCTATATCAAGGTTGTCCACTGGTTGTTCTTGGGAGCCAGTGTGACTTAAGGCTATTCTGTGATTTATTTCCCAGAAATGAGCCTGACAACTACCTGGGCTGGTCCTCTCCACTTCACCTTTGAATGAATACAACAATTGAAAACTTTCCTGCCAGTTACCATGAATAGAATTCATAGCATGTTGTTTACCATTGAACAACCTCATGTATGGTAAATCTATCTTGAACTTATCTTTAATGTTCTTCTGCAATTCCGTTGGACCCACTTGCTGGTTTTCTTTCACCCACTTCTTTACTTCTTCTGCCATCCATCTTCACTTGGATCTACTGGTTGTATCCTTCCTATGGGTTGATTCCTGGCATGTGTGCTTAAAAGGGTTCACTTTGACCTGAACATTAGTGCTATTTCGCATTTTAGATGCAAGCAGCCTCCATGGACAACCCTCAGTCGGACAGTGCACTCTGTAACGTACTTGATCGCTCTTGTCAACTTTGAAAGTACGTTCTACCTTGATGCAGTATGTCAAGTGCATTTCTACACTCAGTCATGGATGCAAAAACGGCACCTTCTTCCATATGAGGGTTCAAAAGGTCCCATTCAAAAGTACGTTCTACCTTTCCGCAACTATCGCTTCATGGGGAGAGCCATGCCCACTGAGAGGCATGCTATCCAGATGGCCGCACGTGAGGCTATCGCACGTCTCAGGGACATCCTGCCTGTTATGCAGAACCGTCCCTATTATTACCTGCCTTGCCATGTTCCATATACTAGCCACTATGCCTTTTCCTGTACCATAGGGGAAAGGGATCTGGCTATCGAGCCACTCGTCCAGTATATCATGGACTTGGAGTCAGCTTTCACCTCCCTGGTGGATGATTACCTCACTGCGCGGATGGACTTGTCTCGTGCGAGAATTATTCGCAGGAGCGAGTACCGCTCTCCTTCGCCTCGTGCTCCACGCACTTCCACTCCACCAAATACTTCTCTGGCTAGTCCCGCGGCTCAGCTCTCGACCTCGACTGGCGATGCTAGCCGACTGGTTGCACCCACTCCGACCAGAGCTTCTCCACTGACGAGCACGGTGCCACCACCAGCAGGCACGGCATCAGCGACTACTCGACTAGAGGCGATTCCCGAGGAGGAGGAGGAGGGCGAGATCGCATCATGGGTGCCTTGTCTGACTCTCACTCTCAGCAGGACCTAGGATGAACTGTGTGGGCTAACGCAGTTATTCTCACCAGATGTCCGCTTGGGAACACGGATGTAATTTATTTATCTCCTGTTCTGCCTATCCTTTGTAAGATAGCCATGTTAGGACCGCAGGTCGATGAGAGCGCGGAGAGTGCGCTAGTAGAAATAAATGATCTTGTATGATACAGTTTCCGCATGCATCCTGTATAATTAAATCCTGCTTGTATAATTAAATTACGTGTGTACTATAACTGGCTGCCTTGTCTTACCTTGTCCTGGGGGGAAAAATTTATTTGGAAATTTATTTTCTGCTATTTGATTATTTTCTTTGGTGTTATGCAAATACCCCAGAAAGAAAATGCATCGTCCCTGGACCCGTTCTATGCCAACTCCACCTGAGAACAACTCTGGACAGATGGGAAATAATTTTACTCAAGGGCAGACAAGTCAGCAAAGCAGTGATTCAGCATTTTCGCAAGTGTGTCGCCTATATGAGCAGAGTCAGCAACAGCATCAGGAGATGATGCAGCATTTGATTAACATGGGAAATCACCATGAACAACAGCAACCCAGGTCCAAACTGTCTGAGTTACAAAAGACCCGCCCGACGGTCTTTACTCACACTGACAAGCCACTAGAGGCAGACGACTGGCTTCGAGACATGGAAAGAAAATTGGTCATTGCCCAGTGTACTGACCAGGAAAAGGTGCTGTACACACCACACTATTTTTCTGGAACGGCTGCTTCGTGGTGGGAAAACTTATGTCACACCCACCCTGACGGAGCAAATATGACATGGGAACAATTCAAGGAGAATTTCCGAGGAGCACATATCCCTAATAGCATTATGAAATTGAAGAAGAGGGAATTTGAGGATCTCAAACAGCGGGGCTCCACAGTGTCCCAATATCTGGATCAGTTTACTCAGTTGGCCCGGTACGCCAACGACGAATATATGACCGAGAACAAAAAGATGGAAAAATTTCTCGACGGGCTTATTTCGTCTCTAAAATGCCAGCTGATGGTTCATACCTTTCCAGACTTTAAGACACTTGTTGATAAGGCTATTATTCTGGAAAATGAACACCGCAATATGGATGAGGCTCGCAAGCGTCGCATGAACCAGTCAGTACAGGTTCGCAACAACAGGCCCAGGAATGATGTTCAAAAACCAGTAATAACCCGACCAACAACTACAGCTCCACCACAGAACCGCAGTGCATTCCACAATAGGACCAAGGATACAGCTTTTTATCCTGGAGTCACCTGTTATTCCTGTGGAGAAGAGGGGCATTATGCTAAACAGTGCCCAAAACAAGGAAACAACCCTCCCAAAGCCAACAACAACAACAATGGCCGCGGTGCGACCAACGCTCCGCGACGCAATAACTTCAACCCCAATAAGAACCACAAGCAAGGACATATCAACCACATGACTTTTGCGGAAGCTCAGAACGCACCGGATATCGTGTTTGGTACGTTCCCCGCCAACTCAGTAGATGCTACAATTTTATTTGATTCCGGAGCTTCCCACTCTTGCATTTCTAAAAGATTTGCCTCGAAGAATCAGTTTCCCTTTTTGCCGTTGCAAAATTCCATGGTTATTCAGTCCCCGGGATCAAAGCAAAATACTCAATGGTACTACAAGGATGTAAACATCGAAATTGAAGGGATGGGATTCCTAGCCAATCTCATCGTATTGGACGCAGTTGATTTGGACATTATTCTGGGAATGGATTGGTTAACCACAAACAAAGGTTTCATAGACTGCTATAACCGCACGGTAACTCTCACCAATTGCCAAGGAAAGACAATAAAAGTGGGTACAAGGAAGATTGCCACATTCCAAGGGAAATTAAATCAAGTGGATACAGTGGAATTAAGTAAGGTTCCTGTAGTCTGTGAATATCCTGATGTATTCCCTGAAGAGTTACCAGGAATGCCTCCGGACCGCGAAATTGAGTTCGTTATTGAACTAGCACCCGGAACGACACCCATATACAAGAAGCCGTACCGTATGGCCCCAACGGAATTGGCAGAATTAAAGAAACAAATTAAGGAGTTGATGGAAAAAGGTTACGTTCGACCCAGCTCGTCACCATGGGGGTCGCCAGTTTTATTCGCCAAAAAGAGGGATGGTACCCTACGGCTATGTATTGATTACAGGGCACTTAATATGGTCACTATCAAGAATAAATATCCACCGCCCAGAATCAATGATTTGTTTGAGCAGCTAGCAGAAGCTAAAGTCTTCTCGAAAATAGACCTAAGATCGGGTTATCATCAGTTAAAAATTCGGACGACGGACATACCTAAGACGGCATTTACTACCAGATACGGATTATATGAATTCACAGTGATGCCGTTCGGTTTAACCAATGCCCCGGCGTATTTTGTGCATCTCATGAACAAGGTTTTTATGAAATATTTGGATAAATTTGTGGTGGTATTTATCGATGACATACTTATTTACTCTAAGACGCCCGAAGAACATGAGCAGCATCTTCGGATAGTACTGGAAGAGTTAAGAAGACATCAGCTATACGCCAAATTCAGTAAATGTGAATTTTGGTTGAGGGAAGTTGGTTTCCTTGGGCACGTATTGACCCAAGATGGAATCGCTGTGGACCCGGGAAAAGTAAAGGATGTGTTGGGATGGAAGCAACCCACAAACGTAACGGAAGTCAGAAGTTTTCTTGGCCTAGCGGGCTATTATCGAAGGTTTATTGAAGGGTTTTCCACTATAGCCAGACCCATGACCCAGTTACTCAAGAAAGACAATAAGTTTGAATGGACTGAAGCTTGTGAAAAGAGTTTTCAGGAGTTGAAAAAGAGGTTAACAACATCACCAGTTCTGGTTGTGCCCGATGTGCACAAAATTTTTGATATATATTGTGACGCATCCGGGAAAGGCCTTGGATGTGTGTTAATGCAGGAAGGAAAAGTAGTGGCTTACACCTCAAGACAGCTACGGCGACATGAAGAAAATTACCCCGTTCATGATCTGGAACTTGCTGCAGTAATACACGCACTCAAAGAGTGGCGACACTATCTTCTGGGGAACCGATGTGAAATATACACGGACCACAAAAGTCTTAAGTATATTTTCACGCAGCCAGAATTAAATTTGAGACAACGACGTTGGCTTGAGCTAATTAAGGATTATGACGTAGGAATCCACTATCACCCAGGTAAAGCCAATGTTGTGGCAGATGCCCTCAGCAGGAATCCATGCGCCGGTGATGACGGTGTACAACTCTCGCAACATGTGTTCAGCCAGGAATTTGCCAAGCTTAACATGACACTAGTCACGGAGGGGACCATTTCCCAGTTGGAAATAAAACCAACATTAGAGGACCAGATCAGAGAAGCCCAGAAGGGACACCCAAGTATTGAAGGGATTAGGAAAAAGATGAAACTGGGCAGGGCGCCCGAATTTATTGAAGACAGCCAAGGAGTTATTTGGTTTGGACAGAGATTATGCGTACCAAACATTGAAGATTTAAAACAACAAATAATGGCAGAGGCGCATACCACTCCATATTCCATTCATCCCGGAGGGACCAAAATGTATAAGGATCTACAGGAGAGATTCTGGTGGCACGGGATGAAAAGGGATATAGCCATATATGTGGCATGTTGTGATACCTGCCAACGTGTGAAGGCGGAACACCAGAGACCAGCAGGGTTGTTGCAACCAATTAAGGTGCCTGAATGGAAATGGGATAGAATTGGAATGGATTTTGTTGTTGGTTTGCCAAGGTCACGCCATGGGAATGATGCTATCTGGGTAATAACAGATTCGCTAACCAAGGTAGCACATTTCATTCCGGTAAAAACCACCTACTCAACACAGAGGCTAGCCAGGCTGTACCTATCCAGGATTGTTTGTCTACACGGGGTACCCAAAATAATTGTCTCTGACAGAGGCACCCAATTTGTCTCTAGATTTTGGGAACATCTACAGCAAGCATTAGGCACGCAACTGGCTTTCAGCACAGCATACCACCCGCAGACTGGAGGACAGACAGAGCGGGTAAATCAAATATTAGAAGACATGTTGAGAGCATGTGTGCTTACCTACGGAGTCAGTTGGGAGGATAGTTTGCCTTATGCAGAATTCTCCTACAACAACAGTTATCAAGCTAGCCTAAAAATGTCACCTTTCGAAGCATTATATGGACGACGATGCCGGACCCCATTAAATTGGTCTGAAACCGGAGACAGCCGAATTTTTGGACCAGAAATACTAATAGAGGCAGAAACCAAAGTAAAGCTTATTCAGGACCGACTAAGGGCAGCTCAAAGCCGACAGAAGAGTTATTATGATCAAAAACACCGCCAGGTCCACTTTGAGCCCAATGACTACGTATATCTTAGAGTATCTCCGACAAGGGGGCTACAGAGATTTAAGGTCAAGGGGAAATTAGCACCAAGATTTATTGGACCGTTCAAAGTAACCGCAAGAAGGGGCAAGGTTGCCTATCAACTGGAATTACCGGCAGAATTATCAGATGTCCACGATGTGTTCCATGTATCTCAGCTGAGGAAATGTGTTAGCAACCCGGAAAAGCAAATCCAGCACCAAGAGTTGGATCTTCAACCAGATCTTACCTATCGGGAACGTCCTATAAAGATTTTGGAGGAGTCTGAACGGAGGACCCGACAAAACGTAATAAAATTTTGCAAAGTCCAATGGAGCAATCACACCGAGGAAGAGGCAACCTGGGAAAGAGAATCAATGATAGTAATATGGACCGGAGTCACATGATGTTCACTAGTGATGTCTCTCTCCCAAAATACGATAAAACAGCTATGCGAGGTAACAAATTACAGCTGGGCAATTGACAGGACCACGAACGCAAACCAATGCTGACTACATTGCAAGAAAGGTTGAGGTTCAAAGCATGGGCGGTACGCCAAAGTAAGTAGACTGAAATCCATCTGCATCTACTACTAATCATCCACCTTGAGATATCTATCCAGAACATCTCGCTGGTATTAAGTTGTGAGTCCCACCCATAGTGTAAACTCAATGCAACAGACAACTGCATTAAAAGAACTTTGCGTAAAGTAAACAATCCTTGCACCCGCGGGCACAAGCACCGTTGTTTTCCCCCTTGTGGCAACAGCACATCCCCTAGACTCATGTTTCTGTCACTCAAGCAAGTCATCGAGGGGCATGAACCCACAATCAAGCATAACGTTCCCTCTTGGAGTCACTACCTATTACTCGGCCAAAGCAATAAATAACAACGGAGAACATGCAAGAATTACTTATGAACTAAAATATAAAAGAGGTGAATCAAATATATTAGTCAAGATCAATCTGAACATAATCTCATAATCCATCGGATCCCAGCAAACTCAACATAGCAACAACACAAGGATTACATAGGTGCCTCGATCATCTAGGGCAGCTCACGAGGACTAATTAGTGAAGCACAAGAACGGGAGGAGAACATCACATAGCTACTGGTCATGGACTCATGGTCCAAGGGAGACTACTCACGAGTCATCCGGGAGGCGTCCATGGTGGTGGAGAAGCTCCCGGTGGTGATCCTCCCCTCCGGCAGGGTGCCGGGAAGAGTTCTCCTAGTGCTCCCGATCTTGGAAGCGGCGGCGGCGGCGGAACAGAGATGGGATCGCGAAAAGAAGTCATGTTTCAAGGGTTACGGGGGACCCTTTAAATATCTGCCAAAGTAGGGCACCGGGGGGCTCTCGGGGGGTCGAGGCGCCCCCCCGGCGCGGCCCAGGGGGGGTGCGCCCACAGGGCGCCTGGAGCCCCTGTGCCCCCCCCCAGGCTCCCCTTCGGAAGCAGTGTCATTCCCGATACGCTGATTTTTTATATAATTTTTCTGTATTTTTCTGGGCAGTTCTCGAAACGTGAAAACCTGAAATACAAAAACAGCCGAAAACAGAAACTGGCACTGGGGTGCACTGGATTAGTAAGTTAGTCCAAATATGATCAAAAGTGTATGGAAGTGTATGAATATCATAGCAATATCACCCAAAAGTGGCATGGAGCAAGCAGAAATTATAGATACGTTTTGGACGTATCAACGCGGCGCGGCGCGCGCAACCAGCAGGGTCGCAGCCGCGGGGCGTAGATCTTCGTCGCGTTCATCCGGAAAGTCGACGGCGCGTGGTACAGCAGATGCGTTGCGGCGGTAACGTGATCATCTGGATCACGATTTGTACCGACTCCCGTATAGTGTAGTCAACAAGTCTCTCGTGATCCAAGAACATCGACATTGGTCGGCGACGTATTCGTCAGCCAGTTCTTGGGAGAGAAATCCACACCATAGGTAGATATATCCGAAAAATAAACTAATCGCAAAAACGGAATCGTAGTAACGAGGGGGATCCATTTTTGCAAAAGGTAGATCGGATCTTATACCTCCGCGTGAACGACGAAAGCCTGCTTGATGCAGGCTTGACGCAGGCTTGATGGAGAGTTGGTGGAGCGAAGCGTGCTGATAACGCGTTCCGCAACTCCGCCGGCGAGTCCGGTCCGAGGTTGCGGAGCGGTGAGCGAGCGTCGTAGACGAAGTAGTCGAACAAGCGAAAGTAAATTGACACAGGGAAATATGAGGAGACTAGCTTTATTAATCAATGATCAGGGACTACAATGATTGCTCCTCATCTCTTTATATAGGGGTATGGGACAAAGGGATAAGTACCCACTTGACGTAAAGCGGGGAAACGGGAGGGGCTACCTCGTGCGATACGCACGAGGCCGCCGCTACGCCCTCGGTGGTCCCGGTTTCCCAACAGTTTAGACATAATTTACTTCCCTCAACTTTTTCTTCTTATACTAATCTTTTCTTTATAAAATAGGGTTAATTATTTTTTTGCCCTCAGTGGTGTCCATGTGCTAAGTTTTGCCCTCAGATGTGAATTGTGCTTGGTTTTGCCCCTAGTCCATGCACAGCTACTATGACGAGGCCAAACGGCCAGATTTGAGTCCATTCCGTCCGCCGCCGTTAGGGGTTGTCGGTCCGGACCTTACACGTGGGACCGCATGGACGTCGGTCCGGAGCTGACATGTGGGCCCGTGCAAAAAAATCCCCAAATCATTCATAGGATTCTAGCCGGTCAAATCGACGCCGACTCTGCCCATCCGTCGGCCGGCCATCCTGCGCCGCGGCCAGCACCTACCCCGCCACCAGCTGCACGGCATGCTCCGCCACTACCGTCCTGCGCCGACGCTCCACCACTACCTGCGACGCCAACAACCTTCCTATGACGCCACGGGTGGGGCGCCAGCCACCTGCTCGACCCGCGGTGCGGCCTCCTTCCGTGCGCCCGGCCGGAGCGCTCAAAGGTGGGGGGCTACTGGAGCTGTTTGAGCTAGGAGGAAGAACCCCAGGGCGAAATGGCGAGCAGCGGCGACCCCGGAGTATTTGGCGAGGCAGGCGTCGGCGAGGCAGGCGTCGGGCCGGAGATCCGCCGCGTCCACGACTGGGTTCCCGCGGGGTAAGTCATGCCTCCTATTTAGATTGAGCTTAGTTGTGCATTCGAATAGTCAATTCGAGTAGGTTTGCCCAATTAGTATGCTGATTGCGTCTCTGTTTTTCGTCGGTTAGGATGGAGTTGCGGTTTGCTTTCTTGGTGCACATTAGAAGGGACCGGTACATGTTCGATGCAAAGGATAAGAAGAAATACCAAGGAGGTTTCGATTATCGGTTGCCAATGGCTAGTAATTGGAGTTTCAGACAATTTGGGGAGGTAATTTGTAGCCAATATCCCTGGGGTTTGCGTGATGAAGTGGTATACAAATACTATGATGGGGAAAAGAAATGGGTGACAGTTAGTAATGATGTGGAGCTGGCTACCATGTTTACTAGGCATAAAGAGAAAGATAATTTTCATGTGAGGCTGCAAATTGATGTGCTTGAGCAGCCTAGGATGACGGGTGCAATATCTTGGGGAGAACCAAGTCGTCGTAATGGCATCTCTAGCCAGAACAGTTCGGTTGGTGCACGGCGACGTGGTGGCTCGACAAGTGTGGGCAATGGCAATAGGGTCCCCCTTGAAGTGGAGCCTGATGACTACAATTCCGGGGTTGATGAAGAGAAGATATATTCTGATGTTATTTAGAATTTACGACGGGCACCTCAGGCTGAAAACCAAGATGAGGCTCACAATGCAGTCCGTGTGGACGATGACGCGGTGGATGAGGACGAAGACCTTGCAGCTGTTGAATGGGACCTTTTGAACCCTCATATGGAAGAAGGTGCCGTTTTTGCATCCATGACTGAGTGTAGGAATGCACTTGACATACTGCATCAAGGTAGAACGTACTTTCAAAGTTGACAAGAGCGATCAAGTACGTTACAGAGTGCACTGTCCGACTGAGGGTTGTCCATGGAGGCTGCTTGCATCTAAAATGCGAAATAGCACTAATGTTCAGGTCAAAGTGAACCCTTTTAAGCACACATGCCAGGAATCAACCCATAGGAAGGATACAACCAGTAGATCCAAGTGAAGATGGATGGCAGAAGAAGTAAAGAAGTGGGTGAAAGAAAACCAGCAAGTGGGTCCAACGGAATTGCAGAAGAACATTAAAGATAAGTTCAAGATAGATTTACCATACATGAGGTTGTTCAATGGTAAACAACATGCTATGAATTCTATTCATGGTAACTGGCAGGAAAGTTTTCAATTGTTGTATTCATTCAAAGGTGAAGTGGAGAGGACCAGCCCAGGTAGTTGTCAGGCTCATTTCTGGGAAATAAATCACAGAATAGCCTTAAGTCACACTGGCTCCCAAGAACAACCAGTGGACAACCTTGATATAGATAACCAGTACAATATAATATTACACAGGGTTGAGTCAGGGTGACTCAACAATTTATTACAACAACTCAACGCACTAAGGTGGCGGAATGTGACAGTGGATGGTGGAACTCAACACTGATATACTAGCATAGAGTCAAGCGTCAGTGTGAGGCTTGACTATGTTATTGGTGTGGCGGAAGCTTGACGGATGATACAAGTGATAGACTCCATGACACAGGTGTGCTGACTGGGAACCTTCTAAGCGTCGGCCTCGCTAGCGCAATTCTCCTCCAAAAGCTCGTCCTCCTCCAAGTCTGGCCAAGTAAATAGCCAGGGACAAGCCAGTGAGTACTTTGAATGTACTCGCAAACATTATGAACATAAAATACACCGAATGCGAATGCCATGGTAGATAAACTACATGCATGCAACAATTATCAAAACTTGGCATGGTAAAACATGGTTAGTACACAAATAAATATTAGTTTCAATAATAAAAATAAATAAAAGGAATGCCGGTCGGATGTCAAGTGACACCACGGTAGGGCTTGAAGAGAAATGCCAGTCGGGTATCCGCAAGAGTAGTGGCGTGATAAACCGCCTGACACTCGAGGGACGCCACAAAAGGACTTTAAAAGAAATGCCAGTCGGGTGTCCACAAGAGTAGTGGCGTGATAAACCTCCTGACACTCGAGGGACGCCACAAAAGGACTTTAAAAGAAATGCCAGTCGGGTGTCCACAAGAGTAGTGGCGTGATAAACCGCCTGACACTCGAGGGACGCCACAAAAGGACTTGAAAATAAATGCGAGTGTCCGGGGTAGTCTAGCCAGCCCCTGAAACACTCTGGAAGGTAACAATAAAATCAGAGGGTTAGTCCATAAGCATAGTTTTCATCATAAATAAATTCATGATCATACTGACTGCAACAAGAATTTCGTGCAAATATAAACATGCTCAATATATTATTTTTCCTCCAGAGACTGACACCGGGACCGATACTTGACCCACCCAACTAAGTCCTTGACCGTGGACGCGGCTATTCGAATAGATATAACTCTGCAGAGGGTGTACTCTTTACCCACGAGTATGGGATTTCCTTAGACAGCACCGTGCACTGACTAATACCCAATACGGACTTTGGATTGAAAACACACCTGACGCGTACACACCGACCGGATGCCAGGACTCACCCAAAGCATCGCTCCAGAAACCTTAAGTCAGGGAGGCTACAACCTCCGAAAAGCATGGGATCACTATTAAACGCGCGGATTACAAGGGGTGCCCCCCCTCTCGGCTACAACCGGAAACACCCATGCCCCTGACCCGATGACAGGCTACAACCTTCATCGTAGTGTCTGTGTGGCGTGCACCCGTACAGGGGTCATCAACTTACTAGGCCGTACCCTCCTTTCGGAAGGACCCGTGGCAGCACGGTGTACAGCTAGGTGTAAAGAGCAAGACTCGATCTAGGCAGACTCAGGAGGTATTATTAAAATATCACCAGTGTTCTTTATCAAGTCACAGGACACCTCTGTGTCAGTAAAGGACCGTGCCCACCGGCACGTCCAAACCAGCATCACAAGTTTCAGCCATCACGTAACCACATGCATGTCAGGGAAGCTAGTGTGATATGCAAGCCAAGGAAAAATGTGACATGACCATGCATGCACATATGATATAACATGCAACATGTGTAGTGTACTACCAAACTATGTAACCATGCAAGAATGCAAACACCATATCCCAGGTTCAATAATGCTTGCCTTGTCCAAAATAATCAGGAGAAAACCCCTCAGAATTTCCAGCAAAAGATCCTTCTTCTTTTTCTGAAAAATTCAAATTTGAATTCGAATGAGAATTCCAACACAGAACAGAAAAAGTTCTCAAAATATTTTTAATTAAATCTTAAAATAAACTAGAGAAGAAAAGAAAATTTTAGCAAAAAGAATCAGCTCATTTGGATTTATAGTTTAAAAGTTATTAACTTTATAAAACCAGGGGTCTTTCTGCAAAACAGAAGCCCCTGAGCTGTTTTAAAAGAAAACGGTTCGGCAGCGAATACGCCTTCCAGTGCAGAAGGCGTAAAGCGTAGAGTGCGCCTTCGCTGAACACAGGAAACAGAGAGAGAGAGCTGACGGGTGGGGACCACCCGTCAGGTTTGAATTTGAGCGCGCTCGCGCGCGTGTACAGAGAAGAGGCGGCGATCGCCGGCGATGATCGCCGGGGTTTCAGGGCCCGGCGCTGGTCGCAGTGTGACCAGCGTGGACTTCCGCATCTGTGGGTGGTGGAGGTGGCCACCGGCGATCACCTGAACGGCGGTGAGCTCGACGCCGGCGGACGGTGGTTCGGGTGAAGTTGGGGCTCGACGGAGAGGGCTCGGGGAGTGGAATTGGCTTAGGGGTTCGGCATAGTGGTGGAAAAGAGGTGGATCGGCGGAGTTTGGGAGGCTCTGGTGGAGTAGGGGCGAGGTTTGGCTCGTGGACAGAGGCGGCGGAGCGGTGGCCGGAGAGGGAGAAGATGACCCCCTCGTGGCCGGGTGGGTGGCTGGGAGGAAGAGTGGGAGGTGGTGGAGGCGAATGGTGAAGCTGGAGGGGCTCGGGGACCCCTTTTATAGGCGAGTCGAGGATGGCCGAAACGGGCGGAGGTCGCCGGAGTAAATTAGGTCGCCGGGGTAGGTTTTGGCCGGTGGTCTGGGGCGACGGGGCAGTTGAGAGGCCGGTGGAGTTCGCCCGAAGCCTCCGCTTGGACGGGCTCGTGCTCGCTTGCCACGTTCGCGATGCGCTGTCCGCACGGGTGCGGCGGCGTGGCCAACTCCGGCGACTGCCCTACGGGCCCCGGGGCGGCGTGGTCGGTGCGTCCGTTGTGCGGAGGAGCGAGGGAGAGTGACGCGTGGGCGGGGAGGTAGGTAGGGGAGTTGCGTTGCAATGAATGGCGGCCGATGGCCGAGGCGATCCGCTCGGCCTCGCCGTGGGTGAGCTCGGGGTGGTTGCACCGGCCAGCTGCCAGCTCACCGGCGTGGAGAGGCTGGGCGATGGGCCAGGGGAGCGGTCGGTAATGAAGGCGGGCGTCGACGCCGTGTGGGAGGGGAAGGCGAGGAGTGCACGGCATCGCCGGCCCCTGTCGGCTGAAGAAGTTCAGTTAACTGAATTTAATTCAGTTATGAACAGTATGCATGCCAACTGTTTGATGAAATGCTATGGGGTGTTAAACATCTTTGTTGATCAAGGGATTTGCTGTGGTGGTGTGTGGTTACTCAAAAGTGAGTTTGCCAGAAGGCCAAGATTTTTGGTGGGGTTTAGAAATGGTTTGGAGCAGAAAAATGATTTCTGGACCAAATTTGAATTGAGTAGAATTTGAAATTTTTGAACTGTGGGACCAAATGTTTTTGAAGAAATGGGTTAAGGGTACCATATATATGCAAAGATAACTTTGGTGTGGCAAGAGAGTTCTAGAAAAATATAGTTCCTTTGTAAAGTCAAGAAACTATGATTATTTCAAATTCCATCTTTGGAATTAAAAATATATAGAAGAAATATTTTTGTGGAGTGGAAAGGAGTTGGATAATATCATAGAAGATGTGTATGACTTGTGAGGACAGTCTTGGGGTGCCAGAAAAATATTTTGGAGTGGCTTAGGGTGCTAGAGGAGGTGGAAAAAGGCTTTTGCCTTTGAAAATCAAATACCCAGAACAAAAGATTCTTTAGAAAGAAATAGTTTTGAAAACCTCCAAAATAATTAAATCAAATAAATCCACCCTTCAAACAGAACCCTCCAAGAAAATTTTAAATCCTAGCTAAAATTTTGAAAAAGTTTTTAAAACTCCAAATGAATATTTTTGGGGTGTTACAACACCTACCCCCTTAAGAAAAATCTCGTCCCCGAGATTTCAGCTGTCCCTCAAATAGGTACGGATACTCAGTCCTTAAGTGATCTTCACATACACTATTTTACTTTCCGCTATTTTACTTACTATTGCAAATTACTATCTATCACTACTATCATATTGCTTTTAACCCTTTGTGAACTACAAGGCCGGAGAGATTGACAACCTCTCTGTACTCGTTGGGAGCAAAGTTATTTGTATCTGTGTGCAGGTCCACGTTGATTGCTAATTGCGCCGTTAGCAGTTGACACCTACCTGTTGAACCTAGGAGTCTCTGGGGATTCGATCCTTGGCATCTTTGCTAGGGGAAAACACTTCTACTTACTGCATCTTACACCTTCCACTTGGGGTAATCCAACGAGGGGTTCGAGGCCCATCAAGGAGTATTTTCTGGCGCCGTTGCCGGGGACTCCACTCTTCAGGATAGGGGAGTTGCATGCTATCTTTTACCTTTGCTTTTTAGTCTTGTTAGTTTACCTTTCATATTTGCTTTAGTTCCTTTTTTTATCAAAAATCACAAAAATAGTTATCTTGCTTGCTTGCTACTATGGGTTCCACCGAGAGCACCAAGTTGTGTGACTTCACTAGTCACAACAACGATGACTTTATCAGCACACCTATCACTACACCTGCCACTTCAGCACCTTCATATGAAATTAAACCTGCTTTACTGAACTTAGTTATGAGAGAACAATTCTCCGGTGCTGGAGATGATGTTGCTTTACACTTGAACAACTTTGTAGAACTTTGTGATATGCAAAAGTACCAAGAAATAGATGGTAATATTGTTAAGCTTAAGCTTTTTCCTTTCTCTTTGAGAGGAGGAGCTAAAATTTGGTTTCAGACGTTGCCTAGAAATAGCATAGATTCTTGGGACAAGTGCAAAGATGCTTTTATTGGAAAATACTATCCACCTGCTAAAATTATCCAACTTAGAAGTAACATCATGAATTTTAAACAATTGGATAATGAACATGTTGCCCAAGCTTGGGAACGTATGAAGTCTCTTATCAAGAACTGCCCTACTCACGGTTTGACTACTTGGATGGTTATCCAAACTTTTTATGCAGGGTTGAACTTTACCTCGCGGAACTTGTTAGATTCGGCCGCGGGAGGAACTTTTATGTCAACTACACTTGGTGCTGCCACAAAGCTTCTCGATGAGATGATGACCAACTATTCCCAATGGCACACCGAATGCGCTCCAACACGTAGGAAGGTAAACTCTGTCGAGGAGATTTCCTCCCTCAATGAAAAAGTTGACTTGATCATGTCTCTACTTTCGAAGCAATCTATTGTTGATCCTTGTGATGTTCCTTTAAATTCTTTGATTGGTCAAGAACAAGTAGATGTTAACTTTATCTCTAGAAATAATTTCAACAACAATGCTTATAGGAGTAACTTTGGTAACAATTCTAGACCGTTCCCCTCTAACTCTTATGGGAACAACAATGCTTATCCTAATACCAAGAACTCCAACACTAAACTAGAGAGCATGCTTAGAGATTTCATCACTACCCAAAAAGCCTTTAATAAGAATGTAGAAGAGAAACTACATAAACTAGATGATCTAACTTTTAAGGTAGACCACTTAGCCAATGAGTTAAAATTGCTAAAAATTGAAACTTCTTCTCTTAAGGAGAAGGAAGTCATCCCCATTAATGCTATCCAAGTGCAAATCAATGAAAACATTAGGATGATGGCTAAGCTTAAAGAGAGATGGGCTAGAGAAAGGGAGGAAGAGGAAAGAATTAAGAGCCTTCCTACCCACCACAATGTTGCTACTATCCAAGTTATTGAGAATGTTCAAACTCTTAGCACCCAATGTACTCCTGGTCCCAATGGACCTATTAATGGTGATGCTATGTCAACTACCAAACAGGTGAACCTTAAGGACACCACTACTACTTTACTTGATGCTCGCGACCTTGATTTTGATAATTGCACTCTTAGAGGAGTTATTGATTTCCTTCACAAGATGTCTAGAGATCCCCGCACTAGCACGCTTAACCTTGCCTTCACAGAACATATCACTAATGCTCTCATCGAAGCTAGGGAGGAGAAACTTAGAGTAGAAGCCTCCATACCTAGAAAGCTAGAGGATGGTTGGGATCCTATGATAAAAATTTATTTGAATGACTTCTCTTGTTATGCATTATGTGATGTTGGTGCTAGTACTTCTGTTATGCCCAAAAGGATATATGATATGCTTAAATTGAAACCTTATGATTCTTGTTCTTTTGGTGTTCGTCTCGTTGATTCTTCCATAAAGAAACCTTTGGGGAGGATCGACGATGTTCTTATTGTTGTCAATGATAATTATGTGCCCGTTGATTTCACTATTATGGATATTGAATGTGATCCTTCATGTCCAATTATTTTGGGACGTCCCTTTTTGCGCACCGTTGGTGCTGTCATTGACATGAAAGAGGGTAATATAAAATTTCAGTTTCCTCTCAAGAAAGGGATGGAACACTTCCCTCGTAAGAAGGTCAAGTTACCTTTTGAGTCCGTTGTACGGGCTAGTTATTCTTTTACGTTTGATAAAACTTGATCTATGCATTATGCCTAACTTAAAGGCATAAAAGAAAGCGCTTTTGGGAGGCAGCCCACATGAATAATTTTTTTGCTTTTGTTGCGTCTTGATGTTGTTTGCTGCTGTAGCATCATCATTGTATCTTTTCTGTTCATATTTGTGCCAAGTATAGCCTCTGGTTGCTAGAAAGTTCAAAAGTTGTGAGGTGCTGTCCAGGAAACAGATTCTGTCCTTGGATAGAAAAACTCGTATAAAATCACCATGTCATCTTTTTGGTCTGAATTTTTTCGACAGCATTAACTATATAATTGTCTTTCGTGCGTCAGTTCTGAGTTTTTTGATTTGAGTTGCAGAAGTATCCCGAACAGGTCAATTACTGCCTGCTGTTCTGTTTTTCACAGATTCTGTCCTGTTTTGCCTTACCTTCACTTTGCAAATTAAGAACTTCCTTTTTCTTTGCAAAAACCTTTTGGCAATCTTGAGAAACAGTAGAACTTCAAGAATATCCTTATTTCCAGAAAGGTATAATTATTTTATTAAGGGTACTAACCTCGCTAATCAGATTATGATGAGTTATGTATGAAGGGAGTTTTCAAGTGTGCGAGGGAAGATGATAAAAAGATTCAGGAGTGTCAAGCGCTCAAGCTTGGGGATGCCCCCGTGCACCCCCAAGAAATATTCAAGGAGCCTCAAGCGTCTAAGCTTGGGGATGCCCCCGTGCATACCCTTCTCCATCAACATTATCAGTTCGTCTTTCGTTCCGCTATATTTTTATCACTTCATGTGTTATGTGCTATGCTTGGAGCGTCTTGCTTTTAGTTTTCTTTTTAGTTTTTCATAACGAGTCGGAACCCAGCATTCCTTTATGTGGGAGAGAAACACGCTCCACCTCTACCTAGAACATTACATAGAATTTTCATGTCTATCTATGATGTGTGTGTTCTTTGTCTTTTAAATAGCTACTATCGTGCTCTGCTCTTAGTATTAATGCTTATCTTTTCAAGAGCTTTTATTTAGTTGGTCGATTGAACTCTTTTTAATTATCATGATCACCTTATTAAGAGAGTTTGCTTCCGTTGCATTGGTTAATATGTCTATGATAAAGATGCTACTTTCATGATGGTGCTTAGTAGTTCAGGTTTTCTTTTGGTTAATCTCGAATAGCTGGGGGGTTCCCAATGTGTCATTGGAATACCAACTTGGTTTGTTTGCCTATGATGTGGTATAGTTTAGTAATATCTTCCTTTGAGAATTTATTTTGATTGACTTGGCGTATGCTCACGCATATTCAAGACTGTAAAGAAAGTCTGTCAAGCCTTGATGATCTTTTGTTTCTAAGTAGCGATATAACTACCATGCCTGATTCAATATTGCTTTGTCGCTCTGCATGATTATGACCGTCATTGCTCTCCTAGTTGGTTGCTCCCAGTCTTTTGCTAACCTCCACCTGCACTAAGCAAATTAACCATGCAATACATAGCTCATGGGAAAGTAGCCTAAAAACTATTGTGGTAAAGAATATGTTGCTTATGTATCTTATTTCTTATGAGTTGCTTGCTGAGCGGTAACCATGTTTCTGGGGACGCCATCAACTGTCACTTTTGTTGAATATCATGTGAGTTGCTATGCATGTTCGTCTTGTCTGAAGTAAGGGTGATTTACCGTGGGTTGAATTAATATGCATATTGTTAGAGAAGAACATTGGGCCGCCAACCAAAGCCATGCATCATGGTGGAAGTTTTAGCTTGGACCTTAATCCTCAATCTCTCATGAGAATATGCATATGCATTTAAGAGGAGTCCATCATCTATTTTCTATGTTGTCCCGGTATGGGTGTCCTCAAGTTGAGATTTATCAAAAACGAGAAATCAAATCCGATCTATCTCCTTGGACCTTTGTACAGGTGGCATAGAGGCACCCCTTTGTGACACTTGGTTAAAACATATGCAATGCAATGATAACCCATGGGGATCCGAGCTAATTAGGACAAGGTGCGAGCACTATTAGTATTCGATGCATGAGGCTTGCAACTTATAGGATGTTTTATGCATGACACATATGAAGTACTACTACCGTTGACACAATTGCTTCCATGTTTCATAATAAAAAGCTCTAGCACTTCAAGCACCAACTACTGAGAGCATGATTGTCATTCTGAGTGTAATGTGCATTGTCCCAAAGTAGCATTGTCTTTTGCATGATTGTGATATCGTTTATTTTGAAATGATTGTATCTAGTCATCACTTAAACCTCGAAGGTGCCCCTGCACTTATGTATTGCATCACTAAAGGGGGCAAGCTAGATATCACTTGATCATATTTGCACATCATGTTCATTGCAAATCTTTTTGATGTTTCAGTTTCATGTTGTAAAACTTTCAGTCATTTGTGATTTTCTCTTGAGATAACTTAATTACTTTAGAATCATTGTCTCAGTAAGCATTTGTCATGTGACTATGAGAAAGTCTTATATGGTTAATAGCATGTCACCACAGAAATTATTCTTGTTATCATTTACCTACTCAAGGACGAGCAGGAATTAAGCTTGGGGATGTTGATACGTCCAAAACGTATCTATAATTTCTGCTTGCTCCATGCCACTTTTGGGTGATATTGCTATGATATTCATACACTTCCATACACTTTTGATCATATTTGGACTAACTTACTAATCCAGTGCACCCTAGTGCCAGTTTCTGTTTTCGGCTGTTTTTGTATTTCAGGTTTTCACGTTTCGAGAACTGCCCAGAAAAATACAGAAAAATTATATAAAAAATCAGCGTATCGGGAACGACACTGCTTCCGAAGGGGAGCCTAGGGGGGGGGGCACAGGGACTCCAGGCGCTCTGTGGGCGCCCCCCCCCGGGCC
>LR738714.1:723824638-723892638 GCA_902687465.1 Secale cereale
GATCACCACCGGGAGCTTCTCCACCACCATGGACGCCTCCCGGATGACTCGTGAGTAGTCTCCCTTGGACCATGAGTCCATGACCAGTAGCTATGTGATGTTCTCCTCCCGTTCTTGTGCTTCACTAATTAGTCCTCGTGAGCTGCCCTACATGATCGAGGCACCTATGTAATCCTTGTGTTGTTGCTATGTTGAGTTTGCTGGGATCCGATGGATTATGAGATTATGTTCAGATTGATCTTGAGTAATATATTTGATTCACCTCTTTTATATTTTAGTTCATAAGTAATTCTTGCATGTTCTCCGTTGTTATTTATTGCTTTGGACGAGTAATAGGTAGTGACTCCAAGAGGGAACGTTATGCTCGATTGTGGGTTCATGCCCCTCGATGACTAGCTTGAGTGACAGAAACATGAGTCTAGGGGATGTGCTGTTGCCACAAGGGGGAAAACAACAGTGCTTGTGCCCGCGGGTGCAAGGATTGTTTACTTTACGCAAAGTTCTTTTAATGAAGTTGTCTGTTGCATTGAGTTTACACTATGGGTGGGACTCGCAACTTAATACCAGCGAGATGTTCTGGATAGATATCTCAAGGTGGATGATTAGTAGTAGATGCAGATGGATTTCGGTCTACTTACTTTGTCGTACCACCCATGCTTTGAACCTCAACCTTTCTTGCAATGTAGTCAGCATTGGTTTGCGTTCGTGGTCCTGTCAATTGCCCAGCTGTAATTTGTTACCTCGCATAGCTGTTTTATCGTCTGTTGGGAGAGAGACATCACTAGTGAACATCATGTGACTCCGGTCCATATTACTATCATTGATCACATACACTATTTTACTTTCCGCTATTTTACTTACTATTTTACTTACTATCTATCACTACTATCATATTGCTTTTAACCCTTTGTGAACTACAAGGCCGGAGAGATTGACAACCTCTCTGTACTCGTTGGGAGCAAAGTTATTTGTATCTGTGTGCAGGTCCACGTTGATTGCTAATTGCGCCGTTAGCAGTTGACACCTACCTGTTGAACCTAGGAGTTTCTGGGGATTCGATCCTTGGCATCTTTGCTAGGGGAAAACACTTCTACTTACTGCATCTTACACCTTCCACTTGGGGTAATCCAACGAGGGGTTCGAGGCCCATCACGCGTCCTACTAACGCCGCCGCCGCCGCAGTCCCGCCGGCCGGCTCGTCGCCGCCGCGTCCTGCTGACGCGTGCTCGCGCGCAGTCCGCCCCGATGGCCGCGACCCTGCTGGTCGCCGGCGTCACGCCACTGGCTGCCGCCGCCGTGCACTGTCCACGCCGCCCCGCGGTGCCCCGCTGGCCGCCAGCCCGGCCGTAGGCGGCCACCACACGCGCGCCGGCCTAGCACGCGTTGGCCTGGCTGTCGCCGCCGCGCGCCGTTGGCCTCGCGCCGCGGCCGCGCGCTGTGGCCCGCCGCCGCGCACCGCTGGCCGCGCCGCGTCGTTGGCCGCCCGCAAACGCGCACCGCCTTGCGCCCGGCGTCGCGCCCGCATGGGATGCCCGCCTCGCCGGGGTTCCCCGGCCCGCCGCGCCCCGACCTTTCGGTCCGCCGTGCCCCGCTGGCCGGCTCGGCCGCCGCCGCCATGGCAATGCTCGGGCGCTAGGGCAACCCTAGCGTCGCCCCCTGGTGGGCAGTGCATCGCCCTGGGCCGGCCTGGCGTTTTTTTTCCTTTTTTGGGGGCTGGGCCTTGGTGGACCTAGACCTGGGCCATAACTGGGCTCCTGAAAAAAAGGGGGTGGGATCTGACGCGGCCTGTCTTTGCATTTTAGCCCCTATTGTTCTCTATTTTTATGCGTAATATATTCCTGCTGTAATATTTCGCGTAGAAGCCCCTGGAACTGTCAGTTTTCGCTAAAAATGCGTATTTGGGCTTAAAAATGCCTCGGGAACTCATTTTTTGGTCTATTTCTCACATACTAGATGCGCTTAACATGCTATCTTTTGTAACATGGTATTATTGTATGATTTTACTGCTGTAGATAAATTGTTTAGCACTCTTAATCAATTAGTAAGTCAGATAATAGCATGTTTTAAATATTGGAACGTCATTTTATTGAATAAGTTTATCAACATCGCATTTATGCAAAAGATTACCTGCTGTAATCTCATGATTTTTGCATAAATTGCAGATGGCCGGAATCGTTTACAAGGAGTTTGCTGAGTTGCCCTAGACCGGGATGAACTACCTGTCATGGGCCTCGGACTGCGAGATCTTTCTCCAGGGCAAGAGCCTCCTGAGGGCGATCGGTAAGGGGACCCAGCTGGCCCCCACTGATCCCAAGTTTGACCCTGAGAATGTGCAGGCTTTGCATTTTCTCCGTCATCACCTGTCACCTACTCTGAAAGATGAGTATATGGCTGATAACCCTCAACCGTAAGGGATCGAGATAGTCTTCGCGGGTAAGAATAACCCAATTTATAGATTCGACACACGGGGAGCCAAAGAGTATTTATAAGCTTTGACAGTTGAGTTGTCAATTCAACCGCACCTGAAATATACTTGCTTGCAACAAAAGATAAGTGGTAACAGTGATATGATAGTGATGGTGGTGTCAGCAAAAGTAAACAGCAAAAGTAACAACTAATAACCAGCAGGATTGAAACACTGTAGGCTAGGGAGATGGATGGTTGGGCGCTGCATGGATAAGATACATCATGAATCTAACTTGGGGCAAGGCACACAGAAAAGTAATGATCATCTAGGCAGATATCAAACATTAGGCATGTATCCCACAGGTAGTTGTACGTGCTTGCAATAAGAACTTGCACAACATCTTTTGTCCTACCATCCCGCTACGAACGGGGCCAAAAGGAACTTATGGAGATTAAGGTGCTCCTGTCAAAGAGCACCGGAACAAAGCAATAAACTCAATGGATACTTGTAATCCTCAAATTATGGACCATCCCCTTTGGTGTCCCAACCTGTCACCTTTGGGATCGCCGGTTCCGGACCGTAATAGGTGCAAACAACTCATAGATAGGATCAAGAACACAAATATATTCATGCAAACACATATGGTTCAGATCTAAAATCATGGCACTCGGGCCCTAAGTGACAAGCATTAAGAGCAACAAGTTAAAGCAAAGATGATAAACACCATAGTAGATGATAGGCAACATGCCCCCAACAATCTGATAAACTATTACATGATCTAACTCATCCAATCCCTACCATCACCTTTGCCTACAGCAGGGAATTACTCACACATGGAAGGAGCAGTCATGGAGGGAGGATGGAGTGGTGATGATGATGACGATGGCGACGATCTCCCCTCTCCGGAGGCCAAATCAGCCTCCAGATTAGCCCTCCCGAAGAAGAACAAAGGGTGGCGGCGGCTCCGCGACGGAAACTGGGAAAACGACTTCTGTTCTGGGGTTTTCTCGTCACGGGGATAAATACGGGCCAAGGTAGGGCACCAGAGGGGGAAGGACCCGCCCAGGCGGCCTCCCGAGGCAGCCAGGGGTGGGGCCGCCTGGGCAGGGCGCCTGGACCCCCCGTGGCTGCCCTCTGGCCCCTCTTCTGGCACAAGGGCCCTTCGGGTGCGTGGATTTTCTGTGATTTTTCTTGGAATATTTTGAGATACCTAAAAATCCGTTTTCCTGCACACAATAAAACCATACAGGCAGCTCTGCTGAAAACAGCGTCAGTCCGGGTTAGTTTAGTTCAAATCATGCAAGAATGAGGGCAAAACAATAGCAAAAGTGTTTGGAAAAGTAGATACGTTTGAGACGTATCAACTCCCCCAAGCCTAGCATATTGCTTGTCCTCAAGCAATTCAGTTCAACGAACTAGACGCGACAAAGAAAACTTTGACAAACTCTTTTGCTTCATTAGATGTATATAAGCATGTACTACGAAAAGAGTCTAGCAAGTATTGAAACAATGCTATGAGGACAATGCACGAAGCAATCCTTCTTTCAAGTGACCAATCACAAATAACCAAAAGTAAATAATATGCTACTGAAAATCAAGACAAGATTACATTGCACATAGCTTGAACATATTAGAGTGGTATCTCGCTAGCCTCCATGAGTGAAGCAAAACATAAATGCAGAAACTCCTCCAGAAGTTTTAAAGGAGACTAGAACTAAGAATTTCAGAATAAATAATACCACAAGCATGCAGAAGACAATGTAATACTTTGGGACAATGCACATTACACTCAGAATGACAATTATGCTCTCCTAGTTGGTGCTTTGAAGAAAGAAGGTGGAGACTCTCGAACCGTGGAATTTGATGGCGAGTTTGAAAACCCATGGTTGGAAGCAAAGACTAAACATGTACCAGAGCTCTTGGTTTTGAAAACAGAGGTAAAAATGATTTTAGGAGGTGCATATTTCGTCAACGAATGTTAGTAGACAACCCAATCACTTCTCGAACTGGACAAGTTTCGAGGTACGGCTCCCGCACGGGGACGATCACATCCCCTTAATCTCCTTTGTTTATCACTGCCAAAAGTTTTCTGATTTCTCATGAACAAAGCGTGAAGGAGGGTTTATTTGTTGTATTATCTTTTATGAGCCGGGCGCACTCATGCCAGTTCCTCCTCGTATTAGGGGTTTGCAGATTAGACATGCAATCCCGGGATAAAACTTGTCCAACTTAAAAAGGTCATGAATTAACTACTACTTCCTCATGAGCTAAAACAGGGGCACAAAATAAGAGTAAATTTAAATAATTTCGAGATGGTACAAGAAAGTCTTCGTTAGGATGGCAGGTAAATACCACATAGGAAGGTATGGTGGACTCATATGGAATAACTGGTTTGAAAGGATTTGGATGCACAAGCAGAATTCCGCTTAGTGCGAGCGAAGGCTAGCAAGAGACTGGGAAGCGACCAACTAGAGAGCAATAACGGTCATAATCATGCAGAGCGACAAAGCAACATTGAATCGGGCATGAAAGTGATATAACTATTCTGAAACTCAAAGATCATCAAGGCAAAGCAGACTTTTTAGTCTTAAACATGTGTAAACATGTGCCAAGTCAATCCAAGAATTCTCCAAAGGGAAATACCACCTCAGTATACCAAACTATGAACAATGCAATGCATGTAAATCATTTCAATAACACATTATATACTCTAGCTATTTGAGATTAGCCACAAGGAAAGCATTGTGAACATAGCACTATGTCGCTACAAGCTGGTCTCTAGATCATAAGTACAGGCATATGTACAAAAGTACAAACAAGAAGAGTTCATACCGGTTTCCTTCTTGCTTCCCTTCCGTCGATCTTCGTCATTACTGCCTTGTCACTTGCACGATCGAACGTAGGAAATATAATTAAATGCCATCACGGACTCGAGCTGAACTCTGAAAACAAAGCAAACTAAAGAGAGAAAGGAAATCTTTTTGGGTTATTTCAAAGGTTGAACGAAAGCAAAAGAAAGAGAAAATCTGTTTGTTGTTTTTGCAAAGAAAGAACAAAGAAGAACGGGCAAAAACTTCAAAAAGATCAAAGCGAACAAAAATAAAACGGATAATACAATGGAAAAGTGAGAAGGGCACGTACTCCCCCAAGCTTAGGCTTTTGCCCTAAGTTGGTAGTAGTTACTGCCCCCAGGAGCCTCCTGCTCCGGGGTGGTACTGGTGAGTCCAAGGGTCGTAAAATGATTCCGGCACGTATACCCGAAGTCCTCGGATCCTCCCACGAAGAAGGGTCCGCACTCCAAGCAGAGGAAGACCCTTCACCAAACTGGGTGACGGTCTCCCCCTGAAAAGGTGGTAACTCACCGTGCTCCTCCTCGTCGGGAACAACCCCCTCCATGGGGTTATGAAGCTGATGCTGGACCATGAACTCATCGAACTGGATAACATCAAAGGACCATCCATTCCTGCGAGAAAAATCAAACAAAAGAGGTGCAGGTAGACGGATCTTGCGTTCCGCGGTAGTTTCGAAATGCAAGATATAAACAAGGTTACCAAACTCAGAAGTCATGGTAACAAACTTATGCCTTTTCATAGCAGCAAGATCAATACTTAAATAAGTAAAAGGCTTATCATCAGGGTGTGGGGTGCCTTTAAGATACTCTAAGATAAGTGTGGCATAAACGCCACCAAATAAATCTCCCTTGTTACCGTTCATAGCAAGGCGTCGAGCAATTAGGGCACCCAAATTATAATCAAACCTCCCTGAGAGGGCGGCTGCCAGGATAGCAATATCCGGCGCAGAAATGTTGCTCGTGTTGTCACGAGCTAACACCCCTCTAGCAACATAATATGCAAAATACCTAAGGTGAGGGAATAAGATGCTGGAGATTTTTGACCGATGTATATCCCTCGTACCCATGCTGCAGAGAGAGTTGAGGACGTTTCTCAGCTCGGAGGGCTGAGAGGTCATCTTCGCCGTCCGCCCAACGTTTGGCACACCTATTATTTCACAAAACTTTTCCAAGGGCATGGTCTAAAGATTATTCTAAATTTTAAACTCAATAGAACCAGTATCAAGGTTATATCTAAAACTGTTAATGAAACCGGAGGTGAGTTTTTGATACTGAACTACACGGCACATTACGAGCCGTGTCAGACCTGCATTAGCACAAATATTATAAAACTCATCCTTAATTCCCGCAGCTTCAAGGAATTCATCACATGGGAACATCATCGCACGTGCTGGCTTTGTGTCTTCCAACAACTCTAGGGGCACATGATCTTCATTGTAGCTCACCCTAGCAGTCGAGGGTGAAGCTCCGGCTCTAGTAACTCGATCAGAGTCCGCGGGCTTCTTCTTCTCAAGCCACCCCTTTGCCCTTCCTAACAAACTCATTTCTGAATATTTTTTGACAAATTACAAAAACAAGGATTTAAACAAAGTGGGTTAAGGAAAACTACTCAACTGACTTACCTAAGGCATAAACTTGCATCAAAACTTGGAAAATAAATTTCTACACATGCATGCAAGCTCATCTACACAGCACCAAGAACTACTCCCTCCGTCCCAAAATATAAGAACGTTTTTTGCACTAGCATAGTGTCAAAAACGTTCTTATATTTTGGGACAGAGGGAGTACTAAATACTCACAAATGAAGCCACCAACCAAAAATCTAATTGGAGGGGTCGAGGAGTTACATACCAGGGAGTATTTGTTTAAAATCTCAGCTCGAATGATAGGCTGTAGAGAGAGATCGAAAATCGCCTCCAAGAACAGCAAGAACGCAAGAACAGGTGCAGAACTCATGTTTTCGGAGAGAAAGAGAGAGAGAGGAAGAAGACTCACCTGGAGGCAGGGCCTGTGGGCCCCAGGCGCCCTATGGGCACGGCCTGGGGGCAGGCCGCGCCAGCTGGCCGCCTGGGCCACTGGTGGCCCCCCCTGGTCAGCCCCAGGTGCCTCTGGGTCACTCCCGGCATGGAAATTTTTATTTTTATTTTTCTGGAATTTTTCTGAAAACTTCACTGTTGAAATTTTTTTGAAGTTCAAAAAGCTGCAAAACTTTCTGAAAACTTAAAGCAGTGATTAGTATTGTGAAGCTTCAAAAACACAAACAGTTGGTACAGCAAGGAGAACAACAGCTAAAACAAATGAAAACATAACAAGCTCAACTTTTTACCTATATAAAACATGCTCACTAGTAAGGTTGATCAAGTCTTACCAACAAACCGACGATATATAGAGCAGAAAGTCCCACCTCTTACGAAGTGATCATTGCACCTTTACTTTAATGGACATTGTCCCCACCATAATAGTTTTGTATTTGTGGTGCACATGTAGTGGACAGTCCCATTCTCCAATCTTCACGGTCTCGATATTTTCTATAGAGTTGAGGCCAAGCCTCTTGTCGGTCTTCTTTGGAAAATACACCGTGTGTTCTTTATCATTCACATTGAAAGTAACCTTTCCTTTATTGCAATCAATAATAGCACCTGCGGTGTTAAGAAAAGGTCTACCAAGAATAATGGACATGCTCCCATCCTCGGGCATGTCAAGCACGACAAAATCAGTAAGGATCAAACAATTAGCAACTTCTACGGGAACATCCTCACAAATACCTATCGGGACGGCGGTTGACTTGTCAGCCATCTGAAGAGAAATATCTGTAGGGATTAGCTTCTCTAAACAAAGCCTCTTGTAAAGAGAGAAAGGCATAACACTCACTCCTGCTCCAAGATCACATAAAGCAGTTTTGACATAATTATTCTTTATGGAGCAAGGAATGGTGGGTATACCTGGATCACCAAGCTTCTCAGGAATGTTGCCACTGAAAGAGTAGTTAGCAAGCATAGTAGATATTGCTTCATTAGGAATTTTTCTTTTATTAGTGACAATATCTTTCATATATTTGAATAGGGAGGTAACTTAATAGCATTAGTCAAAGGGATTTGAAGAAAAAGAGGTTTCATCCACTCACAAAACTTATTGTAATGCTCTTCTTCTTTAGATTTGAGAGACTTACCTGGAAAGGGCATGGGTTTCTGTATCCATGGTTCTGTTTCCTTCCCATGTCTTCTTGCGACGAAGTCTTCTCTAGTGTACTTTTTGCGTTTGTCAGGTGCTTCTTCTTCTCGAACCTCGGGCGAATCATTCTTCTCCTTATCCTTATCCTCAGGTTCGGCACCGTCTTCAGTCTCAGCATCGGAGGTAGATATACTGTTGGGATCAACAGCTGGATCTTCACTTGTAATAGGATCATTGGGATTATCAGCCTCCTTGTGTTTCTTCTTCTTCTTCTTTGGAGAGCCAACAATTTCTTCTTCTTGTATTTGAGAATCTTGCTCAATTCTCCTCGGATGCCCCTCTGGATAGAGAGGATCTTGAGTGCTAGTTCCTCCTCGGGTCTTAATCCCGAAGGCCTGCAAATCATCTTGTTTGGCATTGTTAGCAAGCAAATCTTTTTGCACATTAGAAATTTGTTCAAGCTGAGTTTGAACCATATGAAAATGCTTCACAAGACATTTAACATCATTAACTGTTCTACCTAGAACATCGAGCAAACTTTTGATAGCAAGGGAATTATCATGCAATTGACTTTGTATCCTCTCATTAAAATGACTTTGCTTCATAATAAAATTATCAAGCTCATCTAAACATTGATCAGGAGGCTTACCATGAGGAATGTCACTTGCGTTGAAATCTAAAAGAGAGTGTACCTCTACCATAGGAGGATGAGTGGTAGGCTCACACAACTTCTCAATAGGGGGTAGATTCTTCACATCTTCAGTTTTAATACCCTTCTCTTTAATAGACTTCTTTGCTTCTCGCATATCTTCGGGGCTTAGAACAAACATGCCCCTCTTCTTTGGTGGTGGAGGTGTTTCAGGGACGGACCAATCTTCATGGTTTTTGGCAATCTTGCCCATCAATTCTTCTGCATCGTCCGGTGTTCTTTTCCTGAAAACACAACCAACACAACTATCCAAATAGGACCTAGATTCATCAGTTAGACTAGCATAAAATATATCGATTAATTCATTCTTAGGGACTCCATGTCCTGGTCTAGCCCGGATCAGACTACAGTACCTCCCCCCAGCTTTAGGGAGGTGCTCATCCTGCAACTGTTTAAAATTATAAATTCTTTGTAAAGCAGCATGTTGCATATGAGCAGGAAAGTACTTATCAACAAAAGAGTGAGCTAAGTCTTGAGGATTCTTAATGGAACCACATGGTAATGCATCATACCATGTTTTAGCACCTTCCTTCAAAGAGAAAGGAAGAAGCTTAGTCACATAAAAGTTTCGTATCTTTTCATTCGTGGTAAACAAGCCACCCAACTCAGTGAGTTTGGTCACGTGTGCAATAGCATCATCATTTTCTCTGCCATAAAAGGGGTCAGCTTCAACCATAGATATAAGTGAAAGATCAACAGAGAAATCATAATTAGGATCATTGATGCATATAGGAGATGTAGCAAATTCAGGATCAGGAACAGTCTTGTTCTTCAAGGAGTGTTTTTCAAGCAGCTTCTTAATAGCTTCAGGGTCACAGTCGGCAAACTCTATCAGTTCCCTGCATAAATCATCATCAAGCATAATGTAATCATCATCAAGGAGTCTCTCCTTGAGTTTACTCAAATCAGGATAATCATAAGTTCCACCAATGGGGTAGCGAGTAACAGGAATTTCAATTCCAGATTTTTTTGCAGCAGCATCGATCTGTTTCTCAAGAGCAAAACCAAGTGAACTAATATCATCAAGAGTAGTAGAAGCATCATCAAGAGTATCGGACATAGTAATAGATTCAGTAGGAGCATCATGTGGTGGCGGTGAGGCAAACTTACTCAGAACAGAAGGTGAATCAAGTGTAGCACTAGTGTTCAGAACAGTACCTCTTCTTGTAGTGGATAGCAAGATCGGAACCTTGGGGTCTCCTTTCTTACCCATAGCGGATGAAGTGCAGCAGGTAGGATACTTCAAGTAGACTTGTAAATATTGCTATGCTCCCCGGCAACGGCGCCAGAAAACGGTACTTGATAACCCTCAACCGTAAGGGATCGAGATAGTCTTCGCTGGTAAGAATAACCCAATTTATAGATTCGACACACGGGGAGCCAAAGAGTATTTATAAGCTTCGACAGTTGAGTTGTCAATTCAACTGCACCTGAAATATACTTGCTTGCAACAAAAGATAAGTGGTAACGGTGATATGATATTGATGGTGGTGACAGCAAAAGTAAACAGCAAAAGTAACAACTAATAACCAGCAGGAGTGAAACACTGTAGGCTAGGGAGATGGATGGTTGGGCGCTGCATGGATGAGATACATCATGAATCTAACTTGGGGCAAGGCACACAGAAAAGTAATGATCATCTAGGCAGATATCAAACATTAGGCATGTATCCCACAGGTAGTTGTACGTGCTTGCAATAAGAACTTGCACAACATCTTTTGTCCTACCATCCCGCTACGAACGGGGCCAAAAGGAAGTTATGGAGATTAAGGTGCTCCTGTCAAAGAGCACCGGAACAAAGCAATAAACTCAATGGATACATGTAATCCTCAAATTATGGACCATCCCCTTTGGTGTCCCAACCTGTCACCTTTGGGATCGCCGGTTCCGGACCGTAATAGGTGCAAACAACTCATAGATAGGATCAAGAACACAAATATATTCATGCAAACACATATGGTTCAGATCTGAAATCATGGCACTCGGGCCCTAAGTGACAAGCATTAAGAGCAACAAGTTGAAGCAAAGATGATAAAAACCATAGTAGATGATAGGCAACATGCGCCCAACAATCTGATAAACTATTACATGATCTAACTCATCCAATCTCTACCATCCCCTTTGCCTACAGCAGGGAATTACTCACACATGGAAGGAGAAGTCATGGAGGGAGGATGGAGTGGTGACGATGATGACGATGGCGACGATCTCCCCTCTCCGGAGGCCAAATCAGCCTCCAGATTATCCCTCCCAAAGAAGAACAGAGGGTGGCGGCGGCTCCGCGATGGAAACTGGGAAAACGACTTCTGTTCTGGGGTTTTCTCGTCACGGGGATAAATACGGGTCAAGGTAGGGCACCAGAGGGGGAAGGACCCGCCCAGGTGGCCTCCCGAGGCGGCCTGGGGTGGGGCCGCCTGGGCAGGGCGCCTGGGCCCCCCTGGCTGCCCTCTGGCCCCTCTTCTGGCACAAGGGTCCTTCGGGTGCGTGGATTTTCTGTGATTTTTCTTGGAATTTTTTGAGATACCTAAAAATCCGTTTTCCTGCACACAATAAAACCATACAGGCAGCTCTGCTGAAAACAGCGTCAGTCCGGGTTAGTTTAGATCAAATCATGCAAGAATGAGGGCAAAACAATAGCAAAAGTGTTTGGAAAAAGTAGATACGTTTGAGACATATCAATGGCTGAGCGGAGTGCTTCTAGCCTTTGGACCGCTCTTCAGCAGCGATTTGAACGGCTGAAGTACACTGTAAAGCCACGTGCAGAGGTAGAGTGGATCCGTCTGAGGTTTGCGGACTTCAAGACGGCTGGGGAGTACAATTCGGCTCTGCACCAGATTTGTACTATTCTTCGGTTGTGTGGTACTGAGATTACCGACACCCAGAAGATTGAGAAAACCCTATCCACTTTCTACCCTGACGCGGTCCAGTCCTCACGGAACTACCGCCAGGGCAACTACACGAGGTATTCAGAGTTGATTGACGTCCTCCAAGTGGCAGAGACGCAGGACTAGGTTCTGAAAAAGAACTTTGTCGCGCAACCACCAGGGGGGAGTTCTCGCCAGGAGGTGAACGCTCTCAAAGTCCGCAAGCCTCAACAGAAGAAGAGGGGCCGCAAGGGCAAGAAGAAGGGCTCTCAACCATCCGCTCAGGCTAAGCAGCAAAAGCCGGGCAAGGGTGGGCAGAGGCCTCAGGACTGTTTCCGCTGTCGCTCGGTGGAGCATTTCTCTCGCCAGTGTCGCGCACCATAGGAGGTCGTGGATGCATACAAGGCTCGAAAGGCGTGTGAGACGCACCTCGCCTTGGTTCAGGTGGGAGCACCACCGGCGCCCATGGCGGCACCCGTGATGATCCCTACGCCGACCCCTGCGCCCATAGTTGTGACCCCGCATGTGCCCATAGCGGCGGCTTTGGCGGTCTCTAATGACGCCAACGTTGCCATGGAGATTGAGCACATGGTCGCCCCTACGGCGCCGCCACTGGACATTGATGCTGCAGCCAAGATGATCTCTAACGATGATGGGATCGCCAATATGGAGATCCAGGCTGAGATCAATGGCCTCTTTGCCGAGTCTACTTAGCTTCCCTTGTTAGTCCTCAGGATTTCGTGATTTGATACAATATATTCGAATAAATTCGATTTGGTTGTAAGCTCTATGAGAGCATAAACTTATTCTTTATTTTGGCGATTGGATGACATTTATCCCATTCATTTATTCCATTATTTATTCATGATAGTATGTTATGTTCTGAAATGTGTGCATTTATTATTAATGTAGCGTCTTCCTCATTACATTAATTAGATGTCATATTTTAGAACGCGTGTGGCGCCCGAATGGAGGAAACATGCCTTGCCGATAGCGCAACCACACATACCATTTTACGAGAAACTAAGTACTTTGAGTCTATTAAAAAATCTCTGGGAAGTATTATGACAATCGCCGGCTGCGGTTCAAACATAGTTGGCTCCGGACGAGCTACTATCATACTTCCTATGGGAATAACTTTGATCATTAATGAAGCGTTGTTGTTCCCGGAGTCGACTCGTACTCTTTTGAGCTTTAGAGACATCCGCGCCAATGGTCTTCATATTGAGACCGATGACGAGATCGGCAAGGAGTGCCTACTCATCACAAAGCGGGATGCAAATGGTAAACATGTTATCGAAAGGCTTCCTTCATTCGACACAGGGCTATACTACACTAAAATAGTAGCACCGCCCGTGTACACTACCCTCAAGACTGTTTTTAGAAGCTATGAACTCTTCTGCCTCTGGCACGATAGGTTAGGCCACCCCGGACTTACGATGATGAGAAATATAATTAACAACTCGCATGGTCATAATGTTAATGTCAAGAACTTCCCGAATCCCGATGATTTCGTATGCTCCGCATGCGCCACGGGGATGTTAGTCATTAGGCCATCGCCCCTCAAGGTGAGGGATGAAATCCCCGCGTTCTTGGAACGTATCCAAGGGGACATATGCGGTCCAATTCAGCCCCTCACGGGGCCGTTTCGGTACTTTATGGTGCTCATTGATGCTTCCTCTAAATGGTCCAATGTTTGCCTGCTGTCAACACGGAACCATGCCTTTGCAAAGTTGATCTCTCAGATCATACAAATGAGGAATAATTTCCCCGATTATCGTATAAAGTCTATTCGAATGGACAACGCCGGAGAATTTACGTCAAAGGCGTTCGATGATTATTGCATGGCAATGGGAATCAAAGTTGAGCACTCAGTACCGCATGTCCATACACAAAATGGGCTTGCCGAGGCATTGATCAAACGAATTAAATTCATTGCTCGACCGCTCCTTCAGGGTTGTAATTTACCAACTACATGTTGGGGCCACGCAGTGTTACACGCGGCCAAACTCATCAACTTTAGACCGTCGGCCTACAACATCCACTCTCCTGTTCAGCTTGCGCAAGGGTCGGCACCGAAGATTTCCCACCTTCGTAGGTTCGGTTGCCAGGTATACGTACCAATACCACCACCCCAGCTATCGGCGATGGGCCCGCTCCGTAAGTCGGGGATATACGTTGGTTATGAGACTGTGTACATAATCAGGTATCTGGACCCCATGACAGGTGACTGTCATACGGCCCGTTTTGCTGATTGTATCTTTGACGAGGATTTTTTCCCGACTTTAGGGGGAGAGAATCAACCCCTTGATGCTAAAAGTCGAGAAATCACGTGGCAAGCCACGGGGATCCACGCTCATGACCCGCGCACTGCTGAGACAGAGAGAGAAGTCCAAAAGATAATAGATTTGCAGTCGTTAGCAAATCAACTGCCTGACCACTTTAGTGACTTAAAGACTGTGACAAAATCGCATGTGCACGCGCGCAATGCACCGGAAAGGGTTGAAATACCGGAAAAAAATGATGGTATACCCGCTCCGGTCCAAAGGCCTAAAAGGACGAGAGATCCGGCTTCTCAAATCCCAAGTACTCGGGGACGCCCGACGAAAAAGGATAAGAGAGATTTATTACAGCCTGTCGCCAAAGTACCCCAAAGTGAAACGGGGAGCCAGTCGAGACCTGGCACAAGTACGGAAAATTCAGTGCACGAAATTCCGGACTTAAACTTTCCCATAGGGGAAACCGCCAGCGGAGATGTGTGTGCACACATCGGTGCGGGAAATCTAAAGGACCTTGCTCCCATAATGGGAAATTTGGTAGAGCAAGTGTTGGCGCCGGAAGCGTTTCATGACGAAATGGCCATAAATTATATTTATACGGAGGAGTCCATGAACCGAGCAACGGTGATTGTCGACATTAACTTTGCTACAAAAATTGCCTCAATCATAGATCTTGACCCTGAGCCTAACATGCTCGCCGATTGTAACAAAAGGTCACATTGGAAAGATTGGCAGCAGGCAATCACTGCCGAATTATTATCTCTCAACAAAAGGAAGGTGTTCGGACCAGTGTGTCGAACTCCTCCCCACATTCGCCCTGTTGGCCATAGGTGGGTTTTTGTTCGAAAGAGAGATGAGAATAATAAGGTAGTACGGTACAAAGCAAGGCTCGTCGCTCAAGGGTTCATTCAACGACCAGGTGTCGATTTTGAGGAGACTTATTCCCCGGTCATGGATGGAGTTACCTTTAGATACTTGATCTCGACGGCAGTAAACATGGGCTTGAAAATGAAATTAATGGATGTTGTCACTGCTTACCTGTATGGTAACTTGGATTCGAACATATACATGAAGGTTCTTGAAGGTATCCCTGTTCCGAACCATGATAGAGCAAACAGGAGTCTATACAGTGTCCAACTTCAAAAGGCACTATATGGACTCCGGCAGTTAGGTAGAATGTGGTATAATCGCCTAAGCGATTTCCTTCATCAGAAGGGCTACACGAGCAATAAAGATTGCCCATGTGTTTTTATACGGCGATCCCAAGATGGATTCTGTATAATCTCGGTGTACGTGGACGATTTAAACATAATCGGTACACCTGAGGATATTGAGGAAGCGAGTTCCTACCTGATGTCAGAATTCGAGATGAAGGATTTGGGTAAAACCAAGTTCTGTCTAGGTCTGCAACTTGAACATTCCCCTGATGGGAATCTAGTGCACCAGTCGACCTACACCAAGAAGGTGTTGGAAAGATTTGGATTTTGATAAGGCATATCCTTCTAAGACCCCGATGGTCGGAAGATCTTTACAGCCAGACAAGGACCCGTTCAGGCCAAAGGAAGAGGGGGAGGAAACTCTGGGACCAGAGGTTCCTTACCTGAGTGCAGTTGGAGCACTTATGTACCTCGCAAACTGCACACGGCCAGACATTGCGTTCGCCGTCAGTTTGCTTGCTAGGTACAGTTCTGAACCTACCAAAAGACATTGGAAAGGTGTCAAAGACGTCTTCCGTTACCGGCAAGGGACCAAAGAGCTTGGCCTGTTTTATAATAGGAATCAAGACCTATCTATTATAGGCTATGCCGATGCCGGGTACCTATCGGACCCGCATGATTGCAAATCGTAGACCGGGTATGTTTACCTTTGTGGTGGAACTGCGTTTTCCTGGAAATCGTCCAAGCAAACTCTTGTGTTGACTTCCACCAACCACTCGGAAATCATGGCACTATTCGAAGCGTCAAAAGAATGTGTATCACTTCGGCGGATGATCGGCCATATTCAGCAGACATGTGGGCTGAACACCGTACAAACCCCTACCATTATCTATGAAGATAATGCTGCTTGTGTTGCACAAGTTCAGATGGGTTATGTGAAGAGTAACCTCACAAGGCATATTAGTCCCAAGTTCTTCTATGCACATGAGTTGCAGCAGTTGAACGAGGTGAGAGTTTTGCATAATAAGTCCTGTGACAATCTTGCTGATATGTTCACTAAATCATTACCGTCATCAACCTTAGAGAGGTGTGTGCGTGGAATTGGTATGATGAGACTTAGAGAGATGCAAGGTTCAGGGGGAGAAACTTCACAAACTCGTCGTTAAAATCTAAATCCCGGTAATCGAGTACTCGAAATGATGGTTGAGTGGATTGTACTCTTTTTTCCTTGGGTGAGTTTTCCTGATGTTTCTCACACGAGGTTTTTGACGAGGCAATTCGTGCAATACAACAACGTATACTATGTGCTCTTTCTCAATATTTTTTCCCACTGGGTTTGTCGGAGTTTTGAGGCATGGATATACGGATAATTACCAAAGGGGGAGTGTTGGGAAACCGGGGCCACCGAGGGCGTGGCGGCGGCCTCGTGCGTATCGCACGGGGTAGCCCCTTCCGTTTCCCCACTTTACGTTAAGTGGGTACTTATCCCTTTTTCCCATACCCCTATATAAAGAGACGAGGATCAATCATTGTAGTCCCTGATCATTGATTAATAAAGCTAGTCTCCTCATATTTCCCTGTGTCAATTTACTTTCGCTTGTTCGACTACTTCGTCTACGACGCTCGCTCACTGCTCCGCAACCTCGGACCGGACTCGCCTGCGGAGGTGTGGAACATGAACAACGTAATGATAGTGTGGTCAGAGCTTAGAAACATGGTCTAAATATGATAGTCCAGCTTCAGAGTTCTTGTCCAATTCAATGCATGAGAAAGTCAACTGTAGTTGATAGAAATGTGATTAAAATAACATGCTAGGCTGTGATGGATAAGGATTCTAATCCAGCCACCTTTTCTTTCTCTTTACAATAGCTGCACAACATTTGTCTCCATAGGTTGGACTTCAAAAATAAATAAAATGGTCCTTACTAGTTGAGACAAAAGGATGAGAAAATCTGCTGCTGTAATAATATATCTCTTGTTTGCTATCTGAAGCCTAATTTTCCCAGCTTCAGAATTCTTTTCCAACTTAATGCATGAGAAAATCTGTTGTTGTCATTATATATACGACATATATATAAGCTATATTCTGTCATTATATATACACAATTTATGGGATTTTTTCACTATGAGCTGGGCATGTACACAAGCAATGAGCATGAGTTCTCTGTGTACCACTAGTAATCAAGCTTGAGTGCTTTCTCAATTGTTGTTTTCTTCATATTAATAGAGATGTCGGACTTGCACATTAACATATTGCATGACGATGAGAGGAGAAAGAAAAGGAAGAGGGCAGCTGCTGGATTTTTTGTATCGGTTCTCACGATAGTTCATCACACATATTGTCAGAGGAAGATTACAGAGCTTGATAATTTCAGTGAGAATGAGGCGGAGATTAGGATTAGAAAGCAGATGCTTAGATCAATTTATCAGGGTTCTAACAAGCATTGTTTTGATAGTTTGCGCCTAACTAAACCGTCCTTTGTGGACCTGTGCGCTATCTTGCGTGAAAGATGTGGTTTGGGGGACACATTTTATGTGTCGGTTGAAGAATCAGTCAACAGGTAATTTCAATCATTATTGAACTATATGTCGGCCTCTTTAGTTCGTCATTTTTTGATATCAACTAATTAAGAATTCATTTATTCATTTTCTTTGCCGGCGGGCAAGGCTTGGGAAAAGTTCATCCAAGTGGTTCCAGGCCCACCATGGAAACAAGATCTGTATTGGTATCGACCAAAGGTAATTAATTAAGTAGTACTAGCTAGCTAGCTACCATCTCTTTAATTCTACTTTCAATACCATTAATATATGATCGGTTCTACGAGAAATTCTATTTATATATAGGCATACGTGTACAATATGTAGTATCATAAAATACCAGCGAATAAAAAACAATTAAATCGAAAACACAAAATTAAAGGAAAAAGAAATCATAAACCCCAAACCCCGTAAATCTTTTAGTACCAGTTGGTGTTACCAACCGGTACTAAAGGTCTCCCTGCCCCCGGTGCTGGCTCGTGCCACGTGGTGGCCCTTTAATGACGGTTCATGCTGAACCGGTACTAAAGGGGGGGACCTTTACTCCTTTAGCCCGTTTCTGCATTAGTGGGTCAAGAAACATCTCTTTGGCACTTGTGAGTGGCTCAATGCTTCCCTGAGACATTGGCTATGTTGATCGCCATGGAGAAGGAGCCTATGAAATATCTATCCGAGATGGATGTGAGTCAATCCACCCATGCGGAAACTAGAATGCAGCTTGTCCTACCGAAGGGGAGGGTCATAGGGAGTGAAAAGTGTAGACATTTTATTGGAGCATAAAAGAAAGTTAAACATGTAAATAGGCATGAGTGTGTCTTTTCTTTTCTATTATTCAAACCTCGAGAGAGATTAGTGCATTTCTAGTAGATTCTTATAAGTTATGTTTGAGGAATATTTATCTGCTTTAGGGGGTTATAAGACACAGAAAAAAGAATATCCAATTCAAGATGACATGATGGAAGGATCCTATCCAGACCTTCCATCCTACAACAAATGCTCACTACAATCTTGAACTTCTATTTCTTCCTAAGATGCAAAAACCATAGAATTGAAGCACAATGATGGTGCGATTTTCTATTGTGCTGGATGGCATGTTGATTTCAGTTTGGAGTTAACTGATGTAAGGATAGTTTTACAACCTAGCAGGGATGAAGAATGAAACATAAGCTAGAAAGTACTCCATCCGTTCCAAAATAGATGATCCAACTTTATACTAACTTTGTACTGAAGTTAGTACAAAGTTGAGTCATATATTTTGGAATGAAGGGAGTAGAAAGATAGCAGTATGCTATTCTATCAATGCAAACAAGGACGACATGTCATTTGCAATATTGAAGGACGCCTTCGACTGCGAGGGGCGGGAGGTTGTGTCACTGAAGATTCGAGTTGTTCGCTAGTTGCACAAACTTCAGATGGTGTATGAGGCTATGATTTGGAGAATGGCCTTGGTTTTCAGTTTATGCTCTGAGGTCTGAACACACCGTCTTTCACCAGCCTGTCAAATCATTATTTGTAGAGGCCAGTGTGAGATAGGGGCGGTGGAACTGAAGACCACATATGTAGCGAAACCTGTTTGGAGAAACGGCAACTAAAGCTCAGGTACGAAATGCAAGCTCCAAGACTCGGTCAGCAAATGAACGGGTGAATAACTAATGTGCTCACCAACCTTTCTCAACCAAAGCATGACCGACGCTTATAAGGGAAGCATTCCTCTTTGCAGTCTATTGTAACCTCTACTATATTATCAAGGTAGTAGAAGGAGGTAGCAGCACAAAAAACACGAACTGGTTCGAGGCTTCGTGCGTGCGCACACCCACACCCACAAAGAGAGAGAGAGGGGGGGGGGAGACGTGGCAATAAACAATTGGTTGGGCAAACACAATAAGCTATGAAATACGAATGGGAGACATGAAAACACATCATCTCAAGAAATCTATGGGAAGGTGGGGGACGTTATTGTCCCGTATTTCTGACGAGGGAAGGTACCGGAATAGCTTATGCACTCGCAGAGCCACATTGCTGCGCGGCCACCTGCATACATTGATGGGGAACAAGTAATTTCGCTTGGTAAAACTTGGATCAATTTCTTCCTCTCTTCATCCTCAACCCACTCAATTGTCTCATGAGAACCTAGCGTACGTGCAAATTCGGAACTAGGAACTACTCCCTCCGTTTCTCAATAGTTGTCTTTCTAAAGATTTCGACAAGTGACTACATACGAAGTAAAATGAGCGAATCTATACTCTAAAATATGTCTACATACATCCTTATGTTGTAGTCCATTTGAAATGTCTAGAAAGACAAATATTTGAGAACGGAGGGAGTAGATTTTATGGTGCATGAGCAAAGCCGGAGAACCGTGATTTGGGGAGTGTACATTGCCACGTCATTGGTCACCGGAATCGCTGTGCTGCTCGTGGGAAATATCGGTTGTATGGCCTATGGAGAGGAAGAGCAGTAGGTGGGATCGCGAGGTAGTTCTCCAAAAGAAAAAATGAAGTCCGGACAAGCATATTGTTATGTTGACAATAGAGAGCATGCTCACACACATATTGTTGCTACAGGAAATATGTCATACAACATATAAGCATGGGTAAGATACCTAGGTTACTAACCTACATCGAAAGCCAATTCAAAAGTGAGGTCACATTTGTACCTTAGAACTCACTAACAACGTGATTGGATAGTGCGAAATAAAGATGGGGAAGTCCACTAGTCCCCTCCCCCCACCCCCCCACCCCCGACCGTGACAGCGTCGCCCTTGCGGGTGACCGTCCACGCCCCGCAAGTCCCTCGGCGAGATCCCCCTTCTCAACTTTACATCCCCGCCGCCCACCGTGGGCTTGGCCCGGGCGCCGTTGCCGGCTACGGCCCCCGCCGTTTCCCCTCCGGTGCGGGGCGGAGCGGCTTCCGGCGGTGGTCCAGTGCGGCGGCAGATGCTCCTGGTGTGGGCAGGGCGGACTCTAGGCGGTAGCATTGTTCGCGGTGGGATGGCGCGACAGCACGGGATGGCGGTGCCCGGCTGGCCCAGATCTGGGCCCTTCGGGCCCCATATAGGCCTTGGCGGGTAGGCGGCAGGGCGTGGCATCTGGGTGGCTCTCGGGAGGTGGTGGCGGTGCGTCGGGCTGGTGGAGGGTGGTGGCTCGGTTGCCGTTGTGCAACAGCGCGGTGGTCGGGGCTTTGCGGCTCGGTATGGGCTTGGTCGGGCTCGGGTGGCCTAGTTTGCCTCTGCTGCGGCGTCCGATTAGCAATCCGCGTCGGTGCTCGAGGCGCAGGCCTCTAGCACGACGGCGGTGGAGGCAGTTCCCTCCCGTGCGGCTCCGGTGTTGCCACCCTTGCCTCTGGCGCTCCATGCCTCTGTTCTCTTGACCTCGTGGTGGTGTTCGCAACTGCGCGGTGTGGATGAGTCCAAGACCATGGTGGCGCATGCTTGCAGGTGGCAATATGGTTGGATGGCTCCGGTTCGAGTGGGTGGTGGTGCTTGGGGGAGCGGGAGAAGTCTCTATCGGTTCATCCAGCTCCGATGTGGTGACGCCTCAGAGTGCCGACATTCCTTCCTGAAGGGCGTCGGTGCTACCTATCCCCCGCTCCACTCTGTGTGCAGGGGGAAACCCTAGGACATGTTTGGGCAGCAGCGTCATTGGCGTCACATTCCTTCTGCTTGATACGGGGCGGTCCGGTGCCATGATGCGTGGTGGGACGCAAATGGAGGGCACAACGGTGGTGGATCATCCGTGCTTGCCGTTGCCGTTGTTGGTAGTCATTTCTTCTTCGTTTTCCTTTTGGGCTCGATGTGTTGTTCATTCCCAGCAGTTACCTTGTGATCGGTGTTCATTGATTTATAATATAAAGTGGGGGGAATCCATATTTCGTCATCGAAATAAAGATGGGGTATGGGAGTTGCGGGGAGGAGATTAAAAGTCCACTAATTGATTAGGGAGAATCGAAGTTTAACTGGGAAGGAAAATGGGAGTTGGGATTTAGGCGATTTCAGATGGTGTATGAGGCTATAATGCCGAGTGGAGCCTTGATCTTTAGTACAGGCTCTGAAGTCTGAACACAACGTCTTCCACCACCACTTTGGCAAGTCAGTGTTGGGTGGGAAGGCAAGGTGTTCTGGGTACAATGGAGCAGAGTACATGTGTAGCGAAACCTCTTTGGAGAAAGGGAAATTAAGGGCCCAGGTACAACAAGAACTGTAGGACTTGATAGCAATTTACTGGATGAATGGCTAATGTTCTTGCAAACCTTGCTCAGTCTAAGCATGGCCAGAACTTATAAAAGAGGAAGCATGGCGTTGCGGTCGAAAGTGCCTTTCTGCTCCCGACCTCAAATGAGCTCGGTGAACAGTAAAATTGAAAACAATTCGAAAAAATTCATACAAATCCAGTTTTTTTTGGGTGAAACATTGACAAAAGCTCTAAGTGGGTGCAAAAATTCGTCAAGGAATCACATTTCTGTAAGGCATGGCAAAAAAAAAAAAAATTAGTGCTCCAAAATGCTTTTGAAAGTAGCATTTTCAGAGTACTGATTTTGTTTTTTTGCCACGCCTTGTAGGAATGTTATTTCATGACAAATGTTTGCAAGCACTTAAAACTTTTGGCAATGTTTCACCTAAAAAAAATTGGAATTTTTTGAGTTTTTCCGATTATTTTTTGATTTACTGTTCACCCGAGATCATTCGAGCTCGAGTGCAGATACTCCACGTCCCGTTGCAATCTACTTCTTGTAGAATATAGTGCTAGCAGCCAAACTATCATGAATATATTCGAGGCTCCCGAGCGAGAGAGTGCAGTGATAATAACAATGGGTTGGATCCATGCAATCTGTTATGAAATATGAATGGGAGACATATGGAAACACATCTTCCAGAAAAATCAAAATGGGCGTTGGATAAGCTAACTGAGATGTATTTCCAAGGAGGGAAGATAGCGGCAAGACTTAAGTACTCTCCGACTGATACTACATTTCGGTTCATATATATCAGCTGGAACTACTCCATCCCCTGGGAATTTTGTCGTGCAGAAATTAGGAAGGGGCAAGGAAATTTTTGTGGTCGATCAAGCTATCTTTTGTTTTTGCATGTCTTCCTCATGTAGCATTTTTTTCTCGGAAGAATCATGTCCTCGCTTTCACTAACTATCTTGTCGCATTGACCTACACTCTGCAGCTAATGCTAGCCGTAGGCTCTCCTGTCACTAGGTCCTGGTACCCCTCATAATCATATATACCCTGCTTTGGAGCCTACTATGACAGAAGAGAACCAGCGGCCAACCAGACGATTCTAAATAGAGATTTTCCAAGACAGAGGACAAGGCGCCTCTCGCTTTTCTTCTTTTCCGGTTTACTACAGTCAGCCGGGCGAGTGGTGACGCACAAGGCAGCACCCCCCTTGCCTCAGGCACGCTGTTGTTTGTTATACTTGTTAGTGGGATGTAAATATGGAATGGGTATAAGGCAAGTAAGCAAGGCAAAGAATGGGCAAGCAGCTGTGCTTGTAGTGGTCGAAGCCACAGCGGTGGCAGGCCGTTCTCTAGCACATGCATATGCTTGGCCAGTTTTGCCGTGTACTGCTACTGTTCAGAAGAGAATTGTCAAATGTAAAAGCTTTCTTTTTACATGAGATGGCATGGCTTTTGCCACCGGTCTTCGGTGGCTTCGTTCTACTTATAGTTTTGAGCTGCACGATCTTACGTGTTGTTGCCTCTGAAATTCTGTTGAGTTTTGCTTTTCTTTATCTTCATGCGGATGCTGATGCTGTTGCCTACAGAGTTGTGGTAGGAAAAAGTTTGAAAACTGCATGACTATGCAATTCCAAGGTTTATTGCAGTTTCTTTGTGATCGAACCTTTCGGGTCCTATACTTGGCACTTATCTAATGACCCAAGTTCTGAGTGAATTACTGATACCTCACATTTTGCCTTGCTTGCCTTATAATTTTATTCAAATGTAAAAACCTCCCCTTTTTTGTACATGAGGTGGCATGGCTTTTGCCTCCTGTTTCGGTGGTAGCTTTGGTTCTGCTTATAGTTTTGAGCTGCTTGATCCTATGCGTTGTTGACTCTGAAATTCTGTCAATTTTTTGCTTTTCTGTTTCTGTTATTTATGGAGTTGTGGTGGGAAAGAAGGTTCATAAACCTGGTGCAAGTCCTGGCAATCCAATTTATTTCAGAGGTTAACTAGCATGGCTATACCTAAGAAAATGAATGTCCCGTCTAGGTCATCAGAACTTTGTTGCACAAAAAGGAACCTTGTGCCTATCTGCACACAGGTATTCTCCACACAACACTTACACTCTCCCCCGCACTGTGAAGGACCGCACAAATTTCAAGAGTAACAAGCTGCAGAGGATTTTCGAAACATCGAAAAGTATTTCGAAGAATTTTGGGAGACACGTGAACAATTGAGAAGAACGGATCCTCGATAAATGTGAGGAAATAACGGTAAGGCTTTTCATGCGAAATAAAACTGCAAGACATTAAACTCAAGGGATTCTCGGGACAACGGAGAATATTTTGAGGCATCTTGTAACAACAAGAGCGACAAGGAATGATCATGAGAATGACAAGTGCATGCAGATATCCATTGGGATATATCGGTGGCAGTGAATTGCAAAGGCGATGAGCACAAGGGTCTCGGGAAAATATCGAGGGATATCCTCAGAATCATCTGACGAAGCAGGTGATCTTCCGGAATGTGGGCTCTCCAGGAGAAATAGTTATGATAACCTAGAGTCAGAGTTAGTACAATATTTTAACCCGAATAGAAGAGAGATTGATACGTCTCCAACGTATCTATAATTTTTTATTGTTCCATGGTATTGTTTATGATGTCTTGGATGTTTAATGGGCTTTATCACTCACTTTTATATCATTTTTGGGACTAACCTACTAACCCAAAGGCCCAGTCCAGATTGCTGTTTTTTGCCTATTTCAGGGTTTTGCAGAAAAGGAATATCAAATGGAGTCCAAATGGAATGAAACCTTCGCGAGAGATATTTTTGGAGAAAATCACTAACGGAAAGCATCAGGACCAAGTCAGGGGACAGCTGGGCTCCCTCGAGGGTGGGGGCGCGCCCCCTTCCCAGGGAGCGCCCCCCTGCCTCGAGGCTGGCCCACACGGCCCCCGATGCCCTCCTTCTTCCTATATATACCTACGTACCCCAGAAACTCCATATGCAGAGAGAAAACCCTAATTCCACCGCCGTAGCTTCTGTTCCCGTGGAGATCCCATCTTGGAGCCTGTTCCGGGTGGGGGATCCATCACGGAGGCCGTAAAGGGATTGACAACCCCTTATCGCATTGGCTACGAAGTTCTTATTTGTTTGTGCAGGTGCGAGGGACTGGCGCGTGGTCTCCCACTGGATTGATACCTTGGTTCTAAAAAACTGAGGGAAATACTTGCGCTACTGTGCTGCATCTCCCTTTCCTCTTCGAGGGAATACAACGCGAGCTCAAGAGGTAGCAAGAAGAATTTCTTGCGCCGTTGCCGGGGAGGCTTACGCAAAAGTAATATACCAAGTACCTATCACAAACCCTTATCCTTCGCATTACATTTATTTGCCTCTCGTTTTCCTCTCCCCCACTTCACCCTTGCCGTTTTATTTGCCCTTCTTCCGTCGTGTGTTTTTCGTTCGTTTGCTTCTTGTTCGCTTGTGTGTGTTGGATTGCTTGCTTGTCACTATGGCTCAGAACAATACCAAATTGTGTGACTTTTCCAATACCAACAACAACGACTTTATTAGCACTCTAATTGCTCCTATTACCGATGCTGAATCTTGTGAGATCAATGCTGCTTTGTTGAATCTTGTTATGAAAGATCAATTCTCCGGTCTTCCTAGTGAAGATGCCGCTACCCATCTAAACAACTTTGTTGATTTGTGTGATATGCAAAAGAAAAGGGATACGGATAACGATACTGTTAAATTGAAGTTATTTCTGTTTTCACTTAGAGATCGTGCTAAAACTTGGTTTTCTTCTTTGCCTAGAAATAGTATTGATTCATGGAATAAGTGCAAATATGCTTTTATCTCTAAGTATTTCCCTCCTGCTAAGATCATCTCTCTTAGAAATGACATTATGAATTTTAAGCAACTAGAGCATGAGCATGTTGCACAAGTTTGGGAGAGAATGAAATTGATGATACGTAATTGCCCTACACATGGGTTGAATCTATGGATGATTATTCAGAACTTTTGTGCTGGCTTGAATTTTGCTTCTAGAAATCTTTTAGATTCGGCCGCCGTAGGCACTTTCATGGAAACCACCTTAGGAGAAGCTACCAAACTCCTAGATAATATTATAGTTAATTATTCTCAATGGCACACCGAAAGATCTACTATTAAAAAAGTGCATGCTATCGAAGAAATTAGTGTTTTGAGTGGAAAGATGGATGAACTTATGAAATTGTTTGCTGCTAAGGGTGCTTCTTCTGATCCTAATGATATGCCTTTGTCCATTTTGATTGAGAATAACAATGAATCTTTGGATGTGAATTTTGTTGGTAGGAATAATTTTGGTAACAATGCTTATAGAGGTAATTTTAATCCTAGGCCTTTTCCTAGTAATTCCTCTAATAATTATGGTAATTCCTACAACAACTCTTATGGAAAGATGCCTTCTGAATTTGAAACTAGTGTTAAGGAGTTTATGATCTCGCAAAAGAATTTTAATGCTATGCTTGAAGAGAAATTGCTTAAAGTTGATGAATTGGCTAGAAGTGTGGATAGAATTACTCTTGATGTTGATTCTTTAAAACTTAGATCTATCCCACCTAAGCATGATATCAATGAGTCTCTCAAAGCCATGAGAATTTCCATTGATGAATGCAAAGAAAGAACCGCTAGAATGCGTGCTAAAAGAGAAGATTATATTAAATCGTGTTCTTCTAGTTATCGTGAAAATAAAGATGAATATCTGAAAGTTATTGATGTGTCTCCTATTAGATCCTTGTGTTCTAGTATTAATCTTGATGAGAATAGGGTTGGAGATGATTCTGCTTTAAGGTGTCCCAATAATTCGAAGTTTTTAGATCTTGATGCTAAAACTGATAAAAGTGGGATTGAAGAGATTAAAACATTGCGCAGTGATGAACCCACTACTTTGGATTTCAAGGGATTCAATTATGATAATTTCTCTTTGATTGATTGTATTTCCTTGTTGCAATCCGTGCTAAATTCTCCGCATGCTTATAGTCAAAATAAAGCTTTCACTAAACATATAGTTGATGCTTTGATGCAATCGTATGAAGAAAAACTTGAGTTGGAAGTTTCTGTACCTAGAAAACTTTATGATGAGTGGGAACCTACTATAAAAATAAAAATAAAATATCATGAATGCTATGCTTTGTGTGATTTGGGTGCAAGTGTCTTCACTATCCCAAAAACTTTGTGTGATTTGCTAGGGTTCCATGAGCTTGCTGATTGTTCTTTAAATTTGCATCTTGCGGATTCCACTATTAAGAAGCCTATGGGAAGAATTAATGATGTTCTTATTGTTGCCAATAGGAATTATGTGCCCGTAGATTTCATTGTTCTTGATATAGATTGCAATCCTTCTTGTCCTATTATTCTTGGTACACCTTTCCTTAGAACGATTGGAGCAATTATTGATATGAAGGAAGGAAATATTAGATTCCAATTTCCGTTGAGGAAAGGCATGGAACACTTTCCTAGAAAGAAAATCAAATTACCATATGAATCTATCATGAGAGCCACTTATGGATTGCCTTCCAAAGATGGCAATACCTAGATCTATCTTGTATCATGCCTAGCTAGGGGCATAAAACGATAGCGCTTGTTGGGAGGCAACCCAATTTTATGATTTTTGTTTTTGTTGCTGTTAGGGAATAAATATTGCATCTAGACTCTGATTAGATGTGGTTTCATGTTTTGTTTAGTGTTTGTGCCAAGTAGAACCTTTGGTAAGACTTGTGTGAAGTTTATTTGATCTTGCTGTGAAAAACAGAATTTTTAGCGCTCGCTAAAGTAGTCTTCAGATTTCACTGGAGCGTGATTTTTAGTTGATTCTTTTTTATGCTGATTGGTAGACAAATTGCGCAAATTTACCAATTTATTTTGAATTTTTTGGAGTTCCAGAAGGAGGCGAACCCAGCAGATTATTACAGACTGTTCTGTTTTTGACAGATTCCGTTTTTCGTGTGTTGTTTGCTTATTCCAATGCATCCATGAGTAATATTGGAGGATATGAATCATAGAGAACTTGGAGTATGGTAGGTTTAACACCAATATAAACAAAGAATGAATTCCTTGCTGTACCTTTGAGTAGTGGTTTGCTTTCTCGTACTAACGGAGCTCACGAGAATTTTTGTCTAAGTTTTGTGCTGTGAAGTTTTCAAGTTTTGAGTATTGCTTTGATGGACTATGGAACAAGGAGTAGCAAAGGCCTAAGATTGGGGATGCCCATGGCACCCCAAGTAAATTCAAGATAATCAAAAGCCTAAGCTTGGGGATGCCCCGGGAAGGCACCCCCTCTTTCGTCTTCATCCATCGCTAACTATACTTGGAGCTATATTTTTATTCGCAACATCCTATGTGTTTTTCTTGGAGGGGCTTGTATAATTTGAGTATTTTCTTGTTAGTTTGCCACAATCATCCTTGCTGGACACACCTATTTGAGAGAGTTAGATATGGCCTATAAATTATTAGAACACTCTGTGTGCTTCACTTATATCTTTTGAGTTGAATAGTTTTTGCTCTAGTGCTTCACTTATATCTATTTGAGAGTCCATTAAAACAGCATGATAATGTGTTTAGGCTAAAGAAACTAGTCTTCACATGATAAAAATCCAATGTCAATGTAGTAAAATTTTCACACCAAGTGCATTGAATAGAATGAGATGTTGGATGCTTGATAATTGTTTTGAGACATGAGGATAGTGATATTAGAGTCATGCTAGTGGAGTTCTTATGAATTTGAAGAATACTTGTGTTAAGGTTAGTGATTCCCGTATCATGCACGTATGGTGAACCGCTATGTGACGAAGTTAGAGCATGAGGTATTTGTAGAGTGCCAACCTTTGTGTGGAGGTCGGGGGCGTGCGATGGTTAACTCCTACCAACCTCTCCCCTAGGAGCATGCGCTGATTGCTTTGTTTTTGATGACTCGTAGATTTTTGCAATAAGTATTTGAGTTCTTATGACTAATGTTGAGTCCATGGATTATACGCACTCTCACCCTTCCATCATTTCTAGCCTCTCCTGTACCGCGCAACGTTCGCCGGTACCATAAACCCACTATATATCCTTCCTCAAAACAGCCGTCATACCTACCTATCATGGCATTTCCATAGCCATTCCGAGATATATTGCCATGCAACTTTCCATCGTTCCGTTCATATGACACACATCATATTCTCATAGTGCCATGCATGATCATGTAGCTGACATCGTAGTTGTGGCAAAGCCACCATGCATAATTTTTCATATATGTCGCTCTTGATTCATTCCTTATGCCGGTACACCGTCGGAGGCATTCATGTAGAGTCATACTTGTTGTAGTATCGAGTTGTAATTTAAAGTTGTAACCAAAAGTGTGATGATCATCATTATTAGAGCATTGTCCCGTGTGAGGAAAGGCCAATAAGAAAAAGAGAAGGCCCAAAAAATATATATAGAGAGGGGCTAATAAAAAAATGGGAGAGAAAAGCCCCGCCAAAAAAATGAGAGAAAAGAGAGAAGGGACAATTGCTACTATCTTTTTCCACACTTGTGCTTCAAAGTAGCACCATGATCTTCATTGTAGAGAGTCTCACGATTAGTCACTTTCATACACTAGTGGGAATTTTCATTATAGAACTTGTCTTGTATATTCCAACAATGGGCTTCCTCAAGTGCCCTAGGTCTTCGTGAGCAAGCAAGTTGGATGCACACCCACTAGTTTCTTTTGTTGAGCTTTCATCCATATTTAGCTCTAGTGCATCCGTTGCATGGCAATCCCTACTCACTCACATTGATATCTATTAATGGGCATCTCCATAGCCCATTGATACACCTAGTCGATGTGAGACTATCTTCCTCTTTTTTGCCTTCTCCACAACCACCTCTATTCCACCCATAGTACTATATCCATGGCTCACGCTCATGTATTGCGTGAAAGTTGAAAGGTTTGAAAAAATAGAGTATGAAAACAAATCCTTGGCTGAAATCGGGGTTTTGCATGATATGAATATTTTGTGTGATGAAGAGGGAGCATAGCCAGACTATATGATTTTGTAGGGATAACTTCCTTTAGCCATGGTATTTTGAGAAGACATGATTGTTTTGTTAGTATTGCTTGAAGTATTGTTATTTCTTATGTCAATATATACTTTAATCTTGAATCTTTCAGATCTGAATATTCATGCCACAATTAAGAGGATTACATTGAAAAACTCTATTGATTAGCATTCCACATCAAAAATTCTTTCTTTATCATTTACCTACTCGAGGACAAGCAAGAATTAAGCTTGGGGATGCTTGATACGTCTCCAACGTATCTATAATTTTTTATTGTTCCATGCTATTATTTATGAAGTCTTGGATGTTTAATGGGCTTTATCATTCAATTTTATATCATTTTTCAGACTAACCTACTAACCCAAAGGCACAGTCCAGATTGCTGTTTTTTGCCTATTTCAGGGTTTTGCAGAAAAGGAATATCAAACAGAGTCTAAACGGAATGAAACCTTCGCGAGAGATATTTTTGGAGAAAATCATGCACGGAAAGCGTTAGGACCAAGTCAGGGGACAACTGGGCTGCCCTCGAGGCTGGGGGGCGCGCCCCCCTTCCTAGGACGCGCCCCCTGCCTCGAGGCTAGCCCACACGGCCACCGGTGCCCTCCTTCTTCCTATATATACCTACGTACCCCAGAAACTCCATACGCAGAGACAAAACCCTAATTCCACTGCCGTAGCTTCTGTTCCCGTGGAGATCCCATCTTGGAGCCTGTTCCGGGAGGGGGATCCATCACGGAGGCCTTCATCATCGTCATCATCGCCCTCACCATGAGTTGTGAGTAGTTTAACACAGACCTTCGGGTCTATAGCTAGTATCTAGATGGCTTCTTCTCTCTCTCTGGATCTCAATACAAAGTTCTCCTCGGTCTTCGAGGAGATCTATTTGATGTAATCTCTTTTCGCGGTGTGTTTGTCGAGATCCGATGAATTGTGAGTTTATGATCAAGGTATCTATGAAAGATATTTGGTTCTTCTCTGAACTTTTTATGTGTGCTCATAATATCCTTGCAAGTCTCTTCGAATTATTGGTTTGGTTGGGCCTACTAGATCTATAGTTCTTGCAATGGGAGAAGTGCTTGGCTTTGGGTTCAATCTTGCGGTGTCCTTTCCCAGTGACAATAGGGGTAGCAAGGCCCGTATTGTATTGTTGCCATCGAGGATAAAAAGATGGGGTTTTCATCATATTGCTTGAGTTTATCCCTCTACATCATGTCATCTTGCTTAAAGCGTTACTCTGTTCGTATGAACTTAATACACTAGATGCATGTTGAATAGCGGTCGATTTGTGGAGTAATAGTAGTAGATGCAGAATCGTTTCGGTCTACTTGTCTCGGACGTGATGCCTATATACACTGATCACGCCAAGATAGTCTCATAACTGTTCGCTTTTCTATCAATTGCTCGACAGTAATTTGTTTAGCCGCCGTAGAGTACCGCTATCATGAGAGAAGCCACTAGACAAAACTATGGCCCCCGGGTCTATTCTCAACATATCAATGTACATGTACTTTACTTTTCTTGCTTTTATTTGCTGTTTTATTAAACCAAAAATACCAAAAATATAATTATCATCTCTATCAGACCTCACTCTCGTAAGTGACCGTAAAGGGATTGACAACTCCTTATCGCCGTAGAGTACCGCTATCATGAGAGAAGCCACTAGACAAAACTATGGCCCCCGGGTCTATTCTCAACATATCAATCTACATCTACTTTACTTTTCTTGCTTTTATTTGCTGTTTTATTAAACCAAAAATACCAACAATATAATTATCATCTCTATCAGACCTCACTCTCGTAAGTGACCGTAAAGGGATTGACAACTCCTTATCGCGTTGGCTGCGAAGTTCTTATTTGTTTGTGCATGTGCGAGGGACTGGCGCGTGGTCTCCTACTGGATTGATACCTTGGTTCTCAAAAACTGAGGGAAATACTTATGCTACTATGCTGCATCTCCCTTTCCTCTTTGAGGGAATACAATGCAAGCTCAAGATTTAGCAGAGATCAGTGTCCCAGAGCATAGAAGAGGAATAAAATATCCTAACACCACTCATTTGTGTTGTGGGCCCGTAAGCCACACAACAAGTTAGTAAATTTGTATTTCAAAGACTAGACTCAACTTCGGCCAAGGAGTTGGAAAGGGGGATTCCTACAGGTAGTCGGCTCTAATACCAACTTGTGACGCCCTCGATTTGACCGTACACTAATCATGCACGCAAGTGTGTACGACCAAGATCAGGGACTCACTAGAAGATATCACAACACAACTCTAGACACAAATTATAATAGTACAAGCTTTATATTACAAGCCAGGGGCCTCAAGGGCTCGAATACATAAGCTCGACAATAGAAGAGTCAGCGAAAGCAACAAATATCTGAGTACAGACATAAAGTTAAACAAGTTTGCCTTAAGAAGGCTAGCGCAAAAGTAATAACGATCGAAAAGGCAAGGCCTCCTGCCTGGGACCTCCTAACTACTCCTCAAAGCCGAACTTCACGTAGAAACATCCTCGGGATCCTCTGGGTCCTGGACTCCACCATCTGGTTGCGTCATCCGAGAAGAAGGGACAAAAGGGGAAAATGGGGGAGCAAAGCAACCGTTAGTACTCATCCAAAGTACTCGCAAGCAATGATCTACAGTACATATGTAATGATATCTGTGTAAAGGGGGTAATATCTCCGGGCTAAACTGCAGAATAACAGAATAAGAGGGGGATAGCTAATCTAATCGAAGACTACGCTTCTGGCAGCCTCCATCTTGTAGTAGTAGAAGAGAATATATGGTAAGTTCACCAAGTAACACGTATAGCATAATCCTAAACTGGGGGAGCAAAGCAACCGTGAGTACTCATCCAAAGTACTTGCAAGCAATGATCTACACTACATATGTAATGATATCTGTGTAAAGGGGGTAATATCTCTGGGCTAAACTGCAGAATGCCATAATACGAGGGGGATAGCTAATCCAATCGAAGACTACGCTTCTGGTAGACTCCATCTTGCAACAGTAGAAGAGAATAGATGGTAAGTTCACCAAGTAAAACGTATAGCATAATCCTACCCGGCGATCCTCCCCTCGTCGCCCTGTGGGAAAGTGATCACCGGGTTTATTTGGAACTTGTCTGGGTGTGTTTTATTAAGTATCCAGTTCTAGTTGTCATGAGGTCAGAGTACAACTCCGGGTTGTCCTTTCACCGAGGGACACGGCTATTCGAATAGATTAACTTCCCTGTAGGGGTGTGTCGGGGGAAACTGTCCGCCACGAACACCTATGGGACCGGAGCCCCTTGTCTGTGCGGTACGAGGGCGGAGGGAGCACGAAGAGCAGATCGAGGCAGACGCGCGGGCAGTTTTACCCAGGTTCGGGCCGCACGGATGCGTAAAACCCTACTCCTGCTTGGTTGTGTATTGAGTTGAGCGCTCGGGAGCTTGAAGAAGCAGCTACACCGTGCGTGAGAGTAATCTAAGTTGCGAACCCCCTCCACGTTGTGCATGGGCCTCCTTTTATAGTGCAAGGGGTCACCGACAGGTGTCAACGTAGGAGAAAGGGGTAAAAATGTAAAAGAGGTGGTAGTTGTAACAGTGCGGGAACAGTGGAGCTACAGTACAGAACAGTGGTCTATACCTACTTTAACAGTGGGGGACAAGGGCATTTAATGCCCGTCGCCGTCGACCCCAAAAGCTCCCGCCGTTGCGTCTCCGTCTGCCACGGCGATGGATCCACTGCCGTGGAGTGCCACCGTGTCCCCCAGGCTGCACAACCATCCGCCACGCGTCCCTGGAGCGGCCCCAGGGCGACGCGTGGGCCGATGAGCTGGAGCGCGGGTACACAGCGCACCTCCCCCGGCAAGCACCTTGCCGGGGATCTCGACCTTGCCGGGCCCGGAAGCTTGCCGCTCCCCGAGCCCTTGCCGGGTCTTCTAAGATAAAATCTTCTATTCGTCCTGACAAGCTCCTCTTGCCAGGGCCTCGTGCTAGTTAAGCAATCTCGAGCCTGGGACGGCCTTCCCGGCAAGCTCCTCTTGCCGGGGTCTTGGTCTTCTGTCTTGTATACTTTGTTTTTGAATGGCTAGATAAGGGGCAGGAAGGTCTCCGGCAAGCGCGTGGTGAACCCTGCCGCGGGGAGCTGCCGCTGCCCGTGCACAAGTTGGGGTACTAGGGTACCCCTACCTTAGTACACCGACAGGAGCCCCCGGGCCTGGGCCACACACGGTGCCGAGCGCTGTTGGGCCAGGCCCAAAACAGTGCACGGGCACCCGCGGCCCGCGGCGCGCCGAATCCACTTCCATATCCGCCGCACCCCACGGCAACGGCACGCGTCGATTGCGGCGCCGTGGGATGGGACGTGCCCACGATTTCTTTAATGGGAAGGGCGAAACCCCCCCCACTCTCCCATAAAAGCAGAGAGAGCGGCGCGGTTCCCCTCCCTGCGCACTCATTGCCATCGTCTTCTTCCTTAGATTCCTCTGCGCTTCGCCTCTACTCCTCCGCCACCACCAAGCTCTTCGTCCCCTTCCTTCCACCGCGTCCGCCATGGCCCCAAAGACCGACAAGGCGAAGTCGGAGAAGTCCAAGCGGGAGAAGTCAGATCAGGCGGCGAAGCTCGCCGCGTACCGGAAGGAGCACATTGTCTTCGCGCCGAAGCTCGGCGTGCGGGAGCTTTGGAACAAATATTATTTGTTCTGGGCCAAGGAGACCCCAGCGCACCCCCGCACGCGCGTCTACCCGGCCGTCGCCAAGGACCACTACCCCGGCGGGTATTACTTTTTCGCAGCCTTCTTCCACTGCGGTCTGTGCCCTCCCTTCTCAAACTTTTTCTGCGATATCATGAATACTTATGGCCTCCACCTCCTCGACTTCACTCCCAACGCCATCCTCACCATGTCCGTTTTCGCACACATGTGCGAAAACTTCGTAGGAATCCAGCCCAACGTAGCTCTCTTTAGGCACTTTTTCATCCCCAGAGTAGAGGCCGACGCCCCCCTCTCCGGAGGAATCCCTTGGGTGTTTAGGCTGAATAAGAAATCAGCCTACTTGCCGGGGGAGCTCCGCGGCAAGTGGGAAGAGTGGCGCGCGGAGTGGTGCTGGGTCGTCGAGGAGCGGCCGCAACACTTCACCGCGCCGCGCACATCGCCCATCGTGCGCGGCAGGGATTGGAGTAATTTCGATTCCGACGATTCCAAGCTGGATATCGCTCTCGTCAGAATCCTTCGTCTTCGGATGGCGCCGCTGTCTGTCGCTGAAGTGGGCGCGGACTTTCTTCGTCGCCGGATCGCCCCCCTCCAAGACCGGAAAAGGCCGGCGTGGCAATACGGCGGCCCGGCAGACATCATGAGGCTGCGCCCCGGCCTCAATTTTAACTTCACAACACTCGAGCAGCGGGGTATGGTCAGGGAACTTTTCAAGTTCGACCCGGCACACCCCGAGTACTTCCGCGCTCCCCGGGGAGTGGTGCCGCTCTGCGCCAGCAGCGCCCGGGATCGCCTTGTCGCTATGATGCCCGCGTGCGACTCTCATGGATTGGAGCGCACGTGGATTGCGCCCAAGCCTATCGACGTCCTCGAGTTCTATGACAACCTTGCGGAGGTGTTGGAGAAGACGGACGATCTCAAGCTGCACACGCGGGCCACCACCGACCAAGAGATTGCTTACATGGCTTCTCGCGCTGAAGAAGTCGCCGCAGCCGCGGCGGCGGGAAACTTTGGATACACACCCGCGGAGGCGGAAGCCGCGGATGCCTCCAGCCAGGCGGATAAGGAGGAGATTCGCAGGCTGCTAGAGCTCCCTCCCGACGCGCTCGCCGGGGTCCCCTCGCTGAGGCACTCCGGGATCAATGGGATCGCGACGGAGGCCGCGGCAATGGAGGGCACAGCCGGAGGAAGCAGGGGTGCCGCGAGGAGCGAAGGCGCCGGACGAAGCGGGGCCACCAAGGGGAAGGGGCCCGCAGTGCAAGGCGCTGGGGCCAGCGAACTGGCCGAGGGAGAGGAGGGGGAGGAGGAAGACACCGGCGGATCCACCGAGCTCTACGCCGACGACCTCTCCTCGTCGGAGAGCTCCCCGCCCCCGGCGAGCCCGAAGCAGTCCCCATTGAAGCGTCTCCGCAAGGCGGCGACGGGGGAGCAGGCGCGAGCGCCCCGGCAACAGCCAGCTCGCCGGGCAGCTCCCCGGCCGAGCCAAGCCGTGCCAAGGGCGACCGGCGTGCCGGCCACGGCAGAGGCCCCGCGCGCGCGGACCACGACGGAGGCGTCCCGCAGGCCGGCACCGAGCCGGCAAGGATCTTCTCGGAGCGGAGCAGCTGCTCCGCCCACTTCTCGGGCGCCGGCAACCACAGGGGCTGGGCCTACGCAGCCCCCAGCCCCGGTGGCTCCGAAACGCGCGAGGGAATCTTCATCCTCCGCTCCTCGCGCTAACGCGCCCACCGTGGAGTTTGACTTCTCCGCGCTGAGCGAGGACGACGAGGAGGACCAAGAGTAAGGACCCGAGACCTTACTCCTTCTTGATTTTTATATCTCGATTGTTGCTGACGCTTGACTTTGCTTGTTGCTTGTGATTGCAGGACCTTGGAGCAGCGCGCGAAGAGGGTCAGGGTGCCCACAGTTGAGGTCGTAGAAGACCCATCCGTCGCGGAAGCAGGGATCGCACCGGAGCCGAGCTTGCCGGACCCGAGTGCCGCTCCGGGGAGCAGCCCCCAGCGCAGCCCCCAGCGTAAGTTAGAGGTTTACTGTTTTTGCTCGTCGGGGCGCGCTTAGGGCTTTGATCTCTCTTTTTTTTTTTTGAATGTCTTGGTTCTTCTATCTTCTCTTGTGCAGAGGTGGAGCCGCAGCGGGAAGAGCGCCCGGAGGCCGTCACCGAGGAGCCGCAGGCCCCGCCGTCCCCGGCAAGGCAAAACTCTCCGGCAAGGGAGAGCGCTCCGCCAAGGGCGGGTACTCCGCCAAAGCAGAGTACCCCGCCAAGGGCGAGCAGCCCGGCGAGGACGGCCACTCCGCCAAGGCCGAGCTCCCCGGCAAGGGAGCCCGCCGCAGAGGACGTCCGCCAAGGTACGTTCTGTACTTGGTTTTCTTGACTTCGCTTCTTTTTGGATCTTTGCTTGATTTTAAACTTTTTTTTTTTCTTCTTCTCCTAGATCTTCCTCCTCCTCCTCCCGCGCCGATGGAGACCGAGGTCATCAATATCGAGGATGAGGAGGGCGCGCAGGGCGGCGGCGATGACGTTCCCGTCGTCGTGGAGATGGCCGAGGCCACCGAGGAGGCGACCGAGGCCACCGAGCCGGCCGCGCAGGAGGCCACTCCGGCCGCTGACGCCGCGACCGGGGAGGGGGACGGCGACCGCACCGCCGACCCGGAGGTGGCGGGAGCACCGGATGCTACACCGGCCGCCGGCCCCTCCACCGGCGAGAAGCAGGCGTACTATCTTCGTGCCCCCAATGGCGTCTTTATCCAAGTGCCTTGGGGGTCTTCATCAAGAGCTCCCGCGGAGGGCGAGGCGTTTGACGGAGAAGTCCTCGCCTCCGCGGGTCTGACAGTCGTCGAGGCGCCCGGCGAAGGAGATGGGCCCGAGGAGGAGAAGCTTCTCCACCAACTCCTGGCCCTTTACCGGGCCAGGCAGGCGAAGCTTGCCTCCCGGGAAGCCCTTGCTGCCCAGGCCGCCGCCGAAATGGAGAAGCGTGCGGCGGAGCTCAGCGCTGCCCACAAGGCGGGCCTCCGCGAGGTGGCGGAGGAGCGCGAGCGTCTCGCCGGTGAATATCAAGAGTGGCTTTTGGAGAAAGCCGAGGCTGAAGAACAGCAACGGCTCGCCGGGGTGGAGATGTCCCGGCGAGAAGGAGAGCTCGCGCAGCGGAAGGTGGATCTCGACTCTCATGAGGAGGACCTTGCCGCTCGCGAGGCTGCCCTTGGCGGGGAGCTGAAGGAGGCGAAAGCCGCCGCGGTTGCCGCGGAAGACGCCAAGAAGGAGCTTGCCGCCAAGGTTGAACAACTGGAGAAGGCGGTGAAGGTGAGCGCCGAGAAGGTTGCCGCGCTCATCCTGGAGCGCGAGAAGGATGCTCACACCAACTCAGAGCTCCAGGTGAGTTTGTCCCAGAGGGGTGACGAGCTGAAGGCCGCCAAGGATTCCATTGAAGACTTGGAGCTGAAGGTCACCACCCTGAAGGAATCGCTTGATGCTGCCCGGGCCCAGGAGGCAAAGCTGAAGGATGAGCTCCGCAAGGAGCGAACCTTGATGGAGAGCGTCAACAAGGCCTCCGAGCTCTTCCGGCAGACTATCGAGGTGTGGACCGAAGAGCTGGTTTCGTCTGCGTCCAACATTGACCAGGAGTTGCTTGCTTTGAAGGTCGAACATCTTATCTACTCGCCGGATCCAGATCTCCCGCACAGCGCCAAGCTCAGCCTCTTCTTCAGAGGCGTCGCTCCGGCCCTTGCAGGTCTCCGGAACCGCATCCCCGCGCAGCTGGCCGAGGAGTCGCGCCGTCTCTGCGCAGGAACTCTGGAGCGGGTCTTGACGAAGATCGTGTTCCGCAACCCGGGGATCAACCTCACGAACGTTCTTCGCAGCTTGCCGGCGGATGCAAACACGGAGGCCCTGAAGGAGCAGGTCGGCCATATCATCGCCAAGGTGGCAAAGCTTGGCAGGAAGGAGGGCGACCGCGTAGACTAGGGCCCCATTTATCTTTATCTTTTTGTTGCTGCACATTATGTTATGAACTCATTAGTCCATTGCGACAAGTTATCCTTGTAAGATATTTGCTTTACTTCAATCAATCAGTGCAATGTTATCTTCCTTGTTCCAATCTTTGACTTTGTATGTTTTTCACCCTACGCTCCCGGGAAGCTTGCCGGCAAGGGGCCCTTGCCGCGAGCGCTGAGCGCTGGACCCTGAGCAGCCTGCTGGCCAAGGTCCTCGCCGGCAAGCAACCTCGCCGCAGCAAGTCGCAACGCGCTTAGCTTGCTGAGTGTACTCGGAAACGAGGCAAGGGCGCGACACTTGTCGCAGCTCACTTAAATCGTTGAGTGGACTCGAAAACAAGATAAGGGTGCGGCAAGCTACGGGTAGGTTCCTCCGCGCACAGGTTTTCCATACAAAGTGTGATCGTCCAAGGAAGACAACCAAAATTTAAAATTTGAACTGGTCAAATTCTAACAACTTATCTTTCATATGCTGCTTGCTCATGTTGTTTGCTTTCCGGTAAGGCTCTTCTTTCTTGAACGGCACTTAGTTCCTCCTCCATCTCCTTCCCCCCCGGCAAACTTGTGCGCGAGGAACGTTCCTTCTGCTTAAGAGAAAAAGGAAAAGGAGAGGGAAACAAGCATATTGCCTTTCGGCGTAATAGCGCTTACCGAATGTCTAAGTGTTGCATCAAATGCCAAATAAAACATGCAAATAGCAAAGAGAAGCATGCGAAAGGCAATCGATGCGAAAACACGAAATCTTTACTGATGCACGAGGTCTGCGCCCGGCTTTGTACAAAGGGTTACATGCAACAGCGGCAAGGCTTGTACAAAAGGTGGTTGCCGGAGCGGATCACGGCAACCGCGCCTTAGGGGTGAAACTTGCGAAGATGCTCTATGTTCCAGGAGTTGCTCACCGGTAAGCCTTCTTCGGTCTCGAGGCGGACAGCGCCGGGCCTCGTAACTTGTCTCACCCGATAAGGGCCTTCCCACTTCGGCGTCAACTTGTTGGAATTCTTGGCGGACTGAACACGCCGAAGAACAAGGTCGCCTTCCTCGAGACTCCTGGCCTTGACTTTGCGGCTATGGTAGCGGCGCAAAGCTTGCTGGTATCGAGCAGCTCGTACAGCAGCCTGGAGACGTCCCTCCTCGAGGAGCAATGCGTCATCTTGCCGCAGTTGCTCTTGCTCGAGCTCATCATAAGCGAGCACTCGAGGAGATCCGTATACGAGTTCCGTGGGGAGAACTGCTTCTGCCCCATAGACTAGAGCAAAAGGTGTCTGTCCGGTGGCTCGATTTGGTGTCGTTCTGATTGACCAAAGAGCCGCCGGGAGCTCCTCTATCCAATTCCTTCCGCACTTGCGCAGCCTGTCAAAGGTCCTTGTCTTGAGTCCGCGCAGCACTTCAGCATTTGCCCTCTCCGCTTGGCCGTTGCTCCTCGGGTGAGCAACAGAAGCGAAACAGACCTTGGCGCCAAGGTCTTGGACGTACTGCATGAAGGTGCGACTAGTGAATTGCGTACCGTTGTCGGTGATGATCCTGTTAGGGATCCCGAAACGGCAAACAATCGACCTGAAGAACCTGACCGCTGACTGTGCTGTCACCTTCCTCACTGGCTCCACTTCTGGCCACTTTGTGAACTTGTCGATTGCGACGTACAAGTACTCAAAGCCCCCGACAGCGCGAGGGAAAGGGCCGAGGATATCGAGCCCCCAGACCGAGAAGGGCCATGACAAAGGGATTGTTTGGAGAGCTTGAGCTGGCTGATGTATTTGCTTTGCATGAAACTGGCACGCTTCACACTTGGTTACTAGTGCAGTTGCATCTTGGAGGGCTTCTTGCCATAAGAACCCTTGCCGGAAAGCTTTCCCGGCAAGCGCCCTTGCGCCAATGTGGTGGCCGCATATGCCTCCGTGTATTTCTGCCAACAGCTTCTGTCCATCTTCTCTGGAGATGCATTTCAACCTGACACCGTTGAGTCTTCTTCTGTACAGCTCGTTATCCACAAACTGATACATACTTGACTGCCTGGTTATCTTCTCTATCTCTTGAGGGTCGTCGGGAAGTTCTCCAGTTTGCAGAAAACGGACGATCTGCTGTGCCCATGCCGGAGCCCGGGGCTCGACGGCAAGGACTAAAGGCTCGAGGGCCGCTGCGGGAACCCCAGCTTCTACGGCAAAGACCTCTGGTCCTGTCGGAGCTGACGGTCCCCCGGCAAGCTCGCCGGGGCGAGGCTTGTCGGGAACACTTGCTTCAACTGCACAAGCCCGAGGGCTTGCAGGAGCAAACTGTTCCTCAGCGTTGTCGTTGATCCTGGGAACCTTGGCGGCGGGTTCAGGAAGATCCGCCGGCAAGTAGTCGCCGGAGACCAACTTTCTCTTCTTGGCCTGTCCAATTGATGGTGTAACTGATGGTTGAGTTAGCTTGAGCAAAAAGGTCCCTGGTTCCACGGGTAACTTCATTGCGGCGCACTTTGAAAGGCCATCTGCAATCTCATTTTGAGCTCTCGGGATGTGCTCCATCTGCAAACCTTCAAAGTGCTCTTCAAGCTTTCTCACTTCATCGACATACGCTTCCATCAAAGGGCTCTGGTAGCTCTTGTTAACTTGTCGGACCACCAACTGAGAATCTCCCCGTACAATCAGCTTCCTGATCCCAAGTTCGGCCGCAATCCTGAGGCCGGCAAGCAAGCCTTCATATTCTGCAGTGTTGTTTGTCGCTTGCTCCCTGGGAAAGTGCATCTGGATAACATATTTGAGGTGCTCTCCGGTGGGCGCGATGAGTACCACGCCGGCACCGGCGCCTTGCAGCGAGAAGGCACCGTCAAAATACATTACCCATTCACTTGTCGCTTCTTGCACGGGTACGCTTGTTTCTTGAACTTCTTCTTCTGGTGTTGGGGTCCACTCAGCAATGAATTCTGCCAAAGCTCGGCTCTGTATGGTTGAAGTACTTTCAAACTTGAGTCCGAAGCTTGACAGTTCCAGCGCCCACTCGACGATCCTGCCTGTTGCCTCTGGATTGTGCAATATCCTCTTCAACGGAAAGCGAGTGACCACCGTTATCTCATGGGCTTGGAAGTAGTGGCGCAGCTTTCTTGAAGCCATGAGGAGGCCGAAAAGCAATTTTTGCACACCAGAGTACCTTGATCTAGCTCCCTGGAGAAGGGAACTTACAAAATACACTGGGCGCTGCACCATCTTCTTCCGCACTTCTCCTTGTTCCTGCGCAGAGTCTTCCTTGTCGGGGCCAGAGCTTGTCGGGACAGCCCCCTGCTTGTCGCTAGATTCGCTTGCCGGTGATGCTGTCTCCTCGTCGGACTCCCTCTCCGCTACTAACGCAGCACTAACCACCTGGTTGGTTGCCGCTAAGTATAGCAACAACTTTTCCTGTGGTTTAGGTGCGACAAGTATAGGAGTGGAGGACAGGTACCGTTTCAAATCCTGCAACGCCGCCTCCGCTTCCGGAGTCCACTTCATGGGACCTGCCTTTTTCGAGATTTTGAAGAAAGGTAGGGCGCGTTCTGCGGATTTTGAAATGAACCTACTGAGGGCAGCAACGCAACCTGCAAGCCTTCTGACATCTTTGACGCGCTTTGGAGCTTCTATCTGCTCGATGGCTTTGATCTTGTCGGGGTTGGCTTCGATCCCCCTCTGTGATACAAAGAACCCGAGAAGCTTGCCGGAGGGGACTCCAAAGACGCACTTCTCGGGGTTCAGCTTGAGTTGTATCCTGCGCAGGTTCTGAAACGTTTCTTCTAAGTCTTGAATCAGTGTTTCTTTGCTCTTGCTCTTCACCACGATGTCATCCATGTAGGCTTCTACATTCCTGTGGATCTGTGGCTCAAAAGCAGTGTACACTACCCTTGCAAAAGTTGAGCCTGCATTTTTCAGTCCAAATGGCATGCGGATAAAGCAATAGGTGCCACATGGAGTGATAAATGCAGTCTTCTCTTCATCTTCCTTAGCCATGAAAATCTGGTGATAGCCTGAGTATGCATCAAGAAAACAGAGTAGCTCACATCCGGCAGTGGAGTCAACGATCTGGTCAATGCGCGGCAAAGGGAAGGGATCCTTGGGACATGCTTTATTGACATCAGTGAAGTCTATACACAGTCTCCACTTCCCGTTGGCTTTGCGCACGACGACTGGGTTTGCCAACCACGTCGGATGGATCACACCTCTAACTAGGCCTGCTGCCTCTAGTTTCTTGATCTCCTCATTGATGAACTCTTGGCGCTCCACGGCTTGCTTCCTCACTTTTTGCTTAATGGGCCGCGCATGAGGGCAGACAGCAAGCTTGTGCTCAATCACCTTCCTGGGAACACCGGGGATGTCAGATGGTTGCCAAGCAAACACATCGACATTCGCCCGCAGGAAGGCGATGAGCGCGCTTTCCTATTTGCTGTCAAGGGTGGCACTGATGGTGAAGGTACCACCAGTGCCATCCTCCTTTGCGGACACCTTCTTGGTCGCCGGAGGAGCAGCCATTCCTTTCTTGCTCTTGCCGGTGGAGCTCGATGGAACGTCCTCGACGGCGACGCAGCACTCCGAAGAGGTGCGGTTGCCGGAGTGGGTCCCAGAGCACTTGCCGGACTTGGTCTTCGTCTTCTTCCCCCCGGGAGCTTCAGCGGCAAGAGTATCCTTCTCGGCCGCAGCTGCCGCATCCCGGTAAATCTTGTCGGCGCAAATAAGCGCATCTTTCTTGTCGCTGTGGACAGTGATGACGCTTATCGGCCCCGGCATCTTCAGCACGTTGTAGGCATAGTGGGAAGCTGCCATGAACTTGGCGAGGGCGGGACGGCCGAGTATCCCATTGTAGGGCAATGGAATATCAGCAACGTCAAAGGTGATGCGCTCAGTCCTGAAGTTGAGCTCCCCGCCAAAGGTCACCGGCAGAGTAATCTTTCCCTTGGGCTTGCTCCTTCCCGGGTTGATTCCTTGGAATGAACCGGTCTCTTCGAGCTCGCCGTCTTGAATCTGGAGTTTCTTGATCACAGCAGAGGAGATCAAGTTCAGCCCGGCCCCGCCGTCAACCAACACCTTGGTGACCTTGAGGTTGCGGATGGTGGGGGAAACCAGCATCGGCAAGCACCCGACCGCCGTGGTGCGGTCAGGGTGATCCTCAAGGTCAAAAATGATGGGCGTGCTGGACCATTTGAGGAGCCTGCGCGACTCCACGGGCGGCTCTGCCGCATTCACCTCACGCACCCACTGTTTCAGCTGGCGGTGGGAGGTGTGCAGAGAGGCGCCACCGTCGACGCACAGGACCTCCGTGGCTTTCTGGAACTCCTGCTCGCTGTTCTCGTCGTCCTCCATGTCTTCATCGTCGTCTTTGTCGTTGTCGCGGCCCCGGGGAGGTCGATCTCCTTGCCGCTGCTTAGCCTTGCCGCGGCGTCCTCCCCGGCCATTGAATGGCTGCTTCTTGCTGGGCTCTTCCCCGCCACCTTGGGCCTTCTCCTTGTCGCGCCTCTCGTACTCAGCCTTTTGCTGCTCGACGAGGTACTCGACGCGCTTGCAGTTGGAGAGGTCGTGACCCTTGGTGCGGTGAATCTTACAGTATTGCTTGTCGGAGTTACCCGGCTTGTCGGCCGCCGCCGCAGGGGCAGGCTCCTTGCCGGAGCCGCCAACCTGCGCTTGCTTGGCGGGGGCCTCCTTGCCGGACTTCTCGACGGCAAGCACTTCCTTCTTGCCCTTCTTCCTGTTGTTCCGCCGCCGGCTCTTCTTTGCCGGGGCGGCGTCGTCGCTGTCGCTTCCCCCTGCGCCAGCATCCTCCCCGGGGAGTTTCCTCCCCTCTTCTGCACGGGCGCACTTGTCGGCAAGAGCGTAGAGCTCGCTGACGTCCCTGATCTTGGTCATCGCCATCTCCTCACGCATGCGGCGGTTACGCACGTTCTGATGGAACGCGCTGATAACCGCAGCAGGGTGAACGTCGGGGATGTTGTGCTGTACCCGGCTGAAACGTTGGATATACTTGCGCAGGGGTTCGCCTTCCTTCTGGGCCAAAATGTGGAGATCGCTCTCCTGGCCATGGGGTTTGTGGCCGCCGGTGAAGGCGCCAACAAACTGATGGCAGAGGTCGGCCCAAGAAGAGATAGAGCCTTCCGGCAAGTGCATGAGCTACGAACGGACGTTCGGCTTCAGCACGAGCGGGAAGTAGTTGGCTAGGATCTTCTCGTCGCGCCCCCCGGCAGCTTGCACTGCTATAGTGTAGACGCTGAGAAACTCCGAGGGGTGCGTTTTGCCGTCGTACTTCTCCGGTACGTCGGGCTTAAAGTTCTTCATGCTGGGCCACTGGACGCGCCGCAGCTCGCGGGTGAACGCAGGGCAGCCTGCCGCGTACGGCAAGTCGCCTGGTTCACCGGGCGCGGGTGCGTCGACAGTGTTCCCAGCTCTCTTGTCGGATTGTCGCCGAGCTTCTCGGCGGCGCTCGATCGTGGTCCGAGCGTCTTCATCTCGCCGGTCGTCGAGGACCTGGCGCTGGTCCCGACGGGCCCGCGGGTCCGACGAGGCTGTGGAGCCGTCGTCGGGATTGTTCCGGCGGGGCGGCGTCTTCTGCTTCTGCGGCGGGGAGTGCACGCTTGTCGCACCCCCGGCGGTCTTGTCGCCGATAGCCTTCGTCTTCTCGGCCTGCCGCGGCCGTGAGGCCGACGGCTGCTGCGGAGAGTCGTTGTTGGCGAAGTCTATCAGGCTCCGGATAGTGGCCCTCCATTCCTCGGCCTTGTCGGCCGCTGGAGGAAAATCGAGGAGCAGCTGCGCCCTTGCGAGCGCTTCTGCTGGAGTAGTGGGGAACGCGGGCGAGCGGTGCGAGGAGCGGGATACGCTCGGACTTCTAACAACGTTAGAAGGAGCGGGGTCCCGCGCCGGCGCCTTCGCTTTGCTTGTGCCCGGACGGGGGTCCGGGGCGTCCCGCGAACCTCCAGCATGGCCTTGTCCCAGCAAGCGGATACCACCTCCCGTGGTATGGCGCTGCGGGGTCGTTGTGTGCTGTGATGGACGCGGCGCGTCAACGGAGACCGAAGTCCGGTCGTCCGTCTTGTTCTTGGATCTGGTGGCACCGTGAGTGTCTTCGCCGGCAACCACCCTTCCGACGGCGTCTCCCCCGCCCACCGTTGGCTCTGGTGGCGGCGGGTGAGACGCGGACGGGCCTCCGGCCTCCGAGGGCTTCTTCTTCGGGGCCATGGAGTTGTCGCTGATGAAGTTGTTGACGAAACTTGGAGAGGTTAATGAAGATTGCGCCCGCGCGAACGCCGGATCAGGTTCGCACAACCTCGACGCCCCCTACCTGGCGCGCCAAAGATGTCGGGGGAAACTGTCCGCCACGAACACCTATGGGACCGGAGCCCCTTGTCTGTGCGGTACGAGGGCGGAGGGAGCACGAAGAGCAGATCGAGGCAGACGCGCGGGCAGTTTTTACCCAGGTTCGGGCCGCACGGATGCGTAAAACCCTACTCCTGCTTGGTTGTGTATTGAGTTGAACGCTCGGGAGCTTGAAGAAGCAGCTACACCGTGCGTGAGAGTAATCTAGGTTTCGAACCCCCCTCCACGTTGTGCATGGGCCTCCTTTTATAGTGCAAGGGGTCACCGACAGGTGTCAACGTAGGAGAAAGGGGTAAAAATGTAAAAGAGGTGGTAGTTGTAATAGTGCGGGAACAGTGGAGCTACAGTACAGAACAGTGGTCTATACCTACTTTAACAGTGGGGGACAAGGGCATTTAATGCCCGTCGCCGTCGACCCCAAAAGCTCCCGCCGTTGCGTCTCCGTCTGCCACGGCGATGGATCCTCTGCCGTGGAGTGCCGCCGTGTCCCCCAGGCTGCACAGCCATCCGCCACGCGTCCCTGGAGTGGCCCCAGGGCGACGCGTGGGCCGATGAGCTGGAGCGCGGGCACACAGCGCACCTCCCCCGGCAAGCACCTTGCCGGGGATCTCGACCTTGCCGGGCCCGGAAGCTTGCCGCTCCCCGAGCCCTTGCCGGGTCTTCTAAGATAAAATCTTCTATTCGTCCTGACAAGCTCCTCTTGCCAGGGCCTCGTGCTAGTTAAGCAATCTCGAGCCTGGGACGGCCTTCCCGGCAAGCTCCTCTTGCCGGGGTCTTGGTCTTCTGTCGCATCTTTCTTGTCGCTGTGGACAGTGATGACGCTTATCGGCCCCGGCATCTTCAGCACGTTGTAGGCATAGTGGGAAGCTGCCATGAACTTGGCGAGGGCGGGACGGCCGAGTATCCCATTGTAGGGCAATGGAATATCAGCAACGTCAAAGGTGATGCGCTCAGTTCTGAAGTTGAGCTCCCCGCCAAAGGTCACCGGCAGAGTAATCTTTCCCTTGGGCTTGCTCCTTCCCGGGTTGATTCCTTGGAATGAACCGGTCTCTTCGAGCTCGCCGTCTTGAATCTGGAGTTTCTTGATCACAGCAGAGGAGATCAAGTTCAGCCCGGCCCCGCCGTCAACCAACATTTTGGTGACCTTGAGGTTGCGGATGGTGGGTGAGACCAGCATCGGCAAGCACCCGACCGCAGTGGTGCGGTCAGGGTGATCCTCAAGGTCAAAAATGATGGGCGTGCTGGACCATTTGAGGAGCCTGCGCGACTCCACGGGCGGCTCCGCTGCATTCACCTCACGCACCCACTGTTTCAGCTGGCGGTGGGAGGTGTGCAGAGAGGCGCCACCGTCGATGCACAGGACCTCCGTGGCTTTCTGGAACTCCTGCTCGCTGTTCTCGTCGTCCTCCATGTCTTCATCGTCGTCTTCGTCGTTGTCGCGGCCCCGGGGAGGTCGATCTCCTTGCCGCTGCTTAGCCTTGCCGCGGCGTCCTCCCCGGCCATTGAATGGCCGCTTCTTGCTGGGCTCTTCCCCGCCACCTTGGGCCTTCTCCTTGTCGCGCCTCTCGTACTCAGCCTTTTGCTGCTCGACGAGGTACTCGACGCGCTTGCAGTTGGAGAGGTCGTGACCCTTGGTGCGGTGAATCTTACAGTATTGCTTGTCGGAGTTACCCGGCTTGTCGGCCGCCGCCGCAGGGGCAGGCTCCTTGCCGGAGCCGCCAACCTGCGCTTGCTTGGCGGGGGCCTCCTTGCCGGACTTCTCGACGGCAAGCACTTCCTTCTTGCCCTTCTTCCTGTTGTTCCGCCGCCGGCTCTATGTCGGGGGAAACTGTCCGCCACGAACACCTATGGGACCGGAGCCCCTTGTCTGTGCGGTACGAGGGCGGAGGGAGCACGAAGAGCAGATCGAGGCAGACGCGCGGGCAGTTTTACCCAGGTTCGGGCCGCACGGATGCGTAAAACCCTACTCCTGCTTGGTTGTGTATTGAGTTGAGCGCTCGGGAGCTTGAAGAAGCAGCTACACCGTGCGTGAGAGTAATCTAAGTTGCGAACCCCCTCCACGTTGTGCATGGGCCTCCTTTTATAGTGCAAGGGGTCACCGACAGGTGTCAACGTAGGAGAAAGGGGTAAAAATGTAAAAGAGGTGGTAGTTGTAACAGTGCGGGAATAGTGGAGCTACAGTACAGAACAGTGGTCTATACCTACTTTAACAGTGGGGGACAAGGGCATTTAATGCCCGTCGCCGTCGACCCCAAAAGCTCCCGCCGTTGCGTCTCCGTCTGCCACGGCGATGGATCCACTGCCGTGGAGTGCCACCGTGTCCCCCAGGCTGCACAACCATCCGCCACGCGTCCCTGGAGCGGCCCCAGGGCGACGCGTGGGCCGATGAGCTGGAGCGCGGGTACACAGCGCACCTCCCCCGGCAAGCACCTTGCCGGGGATCTCGACCTTGCCGGGCCCGGAAGCTTGCCGCTCCCCGAGCCCTTGCCGGGTCTTCTAAGATAAAATCTTCTATTCGTCCTGACAAGCTCCTCTTGCCAGGGCCTCGTGCTAGTTAAGCAATCTCGAGCCTGGGACGGCCTTCCCGGCAAGCTCCTCTTGCCGGGGTCTTGGTCTTCTGTCTTGTATACTTTGTTTTTGAATGGCTAGATAAGGGGCAGGAAGGTCTCCGGCAAGCGCGTGGTGAACCCTGCCGCGGGGAGCTGCCGCTGCCCGTGCACAAGTTGGGGTACTAGGGTACCCCTACCTTAGTACACCGACAGGGTGCACCACATAACCCTACACGCTCGATCCCATTTGGTCGGACACACTTTCCAGGATCATGCTCGGCCTCGGAAGATCAACACGTCGCAGCCCTACCTAAGCACAATAGAGAGGTCAACATGCCGGTCTAAGTCCTAAGCGCACAGGGGTCTGGGCCCATCGCCCAATGCACACCTGCACATTGCGAGGGCGGCCGGCGAGCAGACCTAGCAACCTCCATTACTAAGAAGTTACGTTACGCGGTTCAACCCGGCGCGCGCCGCTCTGTCGCTGACGTCAAGAAGGCTTCGGCTGATACCACGACGTCGAGAGCCCATAACTATTCCCACGCAATTGGTTAGTGCATATAGGCCAACGGCCAGACTCAAATCAAATACCAAGATCTCGTTAAGCGTGTTATTATGAAATAACTGCAGACAACGACCAGGGCCAGGCCACCTCTCGACTGGGTGTCTCAACCTGCCCTGTCCCTCCGCCACAAAGATCCACACGGGGGCCGTCGGGAACTCAGGCCCACCACTACCTGGGTGGAGCCACCTGTCCTTTCAGCCCCCACATCGGAATCACTTGAGGGTGCTCATCGAGCCGACCCGACTTTAGTCACATCATGTGTCATGTAAAAAGTATATAGTATATATCCGTGATCACCACCCGAGGTGATCACGGCCCGATAGTATAGCATGGCAGATGGACAAGGATGTGGGGCCACTGATGGAATACTAGCATCATATACTAAGCATTTAGGATAGCATGTAAAGGTATCAACAGTAGTAGCAACAATGACATGCTATGCAATAGAATAGGAGCTATCGAATCATCAACATTAGCAAATCTAATGCAAGAATAAGAATGAAGAGAATGGGCGGTATCTGGTGATCAAGGGGGGTTGGCTTGCCTGGTTGCTCTGGCAAGAAGGAGGGGTCGTCGTCGACATAATCGATCATCGTGGCACTGTCAGCGGTCTCAGCCCCGGTGTCTATCGGAGAGAAGAGGGGGAAGAAAAATAAATATAAAGCAAACAATTGTAACACAAAGCATAACATGGCAAAACGCGGTGCTACGTGTGACCTAACGCAGTGCTCGGTGATACAGGTGGAGAGGAAAACATCCGGGAAAGTATTCCCGGTGTTAGGTATTTTCGGACAGGTGAAACGGAGGGGGACGGTTGTAGGTACGTATGCTAGGGATGTGTGGCTGACAAACGGACCGCATATTCGGATTGTCTCGTCGTTCTCAGCAACTTTCATATATAAATTATTTTCATCCGAGTTACGGATTATTTTATATTAATTTTTAAAGTTTTAAAGCATTATCTAGTTTATTAATTATTAAATAAATTCGAAAATTGAATTATTGCATCAGCATGACGCCAGCATGATGTCAGCAGTCAATAGAGGTGTTGACTGGTGAAACTGACGTGTGGGTCCCACATGTCATTGACTGCGTAATTAACTAACATTTTAATTAGGTTAATTAGTGATTTAGTTAAACTAATTATGATTAATTAACTTAATTAATTCTTTAATTAATTAATTACTTAATAATATTTTAATTAATATTATTTATATATTAGTACTATTATTATTATTTATATAATTATTTTATTAGAAACCGTTCTGGGCTAGGGCCCCTTTGTCATAGGGCGATAGGGCCCTTAATGGTTTAGGGGCTAACGTGGCAGGCACGTAACGGGTGCCCGGGCATGGGCTATCGAAGCCCCGGGTTAGGCCGTGCTTGGCCGACGGAGGCCGCACGCGAGGGAGGGGCGGGAGCCACGGCAAGCCCCCGAACAGCAGCCGACGCGGGCAGTCGTGGCTGATGGGGCAAAGGACGCGAGCGCCACGGGGAGCCCGCGCGTAGGGGGCGAGCAGGGGATGCGTGGCGGGGCTGCGGGCAGGAGCAGAGCTCCGGGGCGGCGGGAACGGGAGGGGCGGCCAGAGCGGCGAGCATGAGGGGAGGTATTGGCCGGGCGCGCAAGCAAGGCGAGGCCGTGGCCGTCGGCTGCGGGGATGCCGGCGAGGCCAGGCAGGGCGAGGCAGTGGCGGGCGCGGGCGGCGAGTAGGGAAGGCCGGAGGAGGCCACGGCAGGGATGGCGACGGACGAGTGCAGGAGATTGCGGGTGCGGCGGCCGGAGACGACGCGCGGCATGGCGAGGCTCGGGCGGCGCAGCAACAGCGGGCATCGGCAGCACTGGGGGGCGCGGTCGGCGGGTGTATGGGGCGGTGTGCATGTGCGTGCTTTGGACGGCGCCGACGACAGAGGGGATGGAAGGGAGGCGGATGCCGAGGGCCTCACCGGCGAGACGTAGGGCACGGGGCAGTGGTGCTTGAGGTGGGGGACAGGGACGATGCGTCGCAGGGGTCCAGCGGCGTTGGAGGCGGTGATGGTGAGCGCCGGCGACGGGAGTGGGGCGTCGTGCGAGGAGCGAGGGAAATGGGGGTTTCGCCCCGATCCAGATTGGATCGGGAGGGGGGAAGTGGATCGAGTGGGTGAGGGGGTTAGTGTTTCAGTGGGTTATGGTGGGTGTGGGGAGGCCGGCCTGGGCCAGTTGGGCCAATTGCCTCGCTGGCAGTGGCCAGCTGGGCCAAGGCCCATTGGGTATTCTCCTTTTTTGTGTTTTCTTTTATTTTTTTGTTGTGTATAATAAACCACTAGCCCTTAAATTGGTATTAAAGGTAAAGCCACTGCCATAAATAATTTGACACTTTAATTCAATAGTTTGTAATTGTCCAATAAGTAAAAGCATTTCATAATTGTTTTACCTATTGTTTAAGTTACTTTAGTGCAATACAACACTTATAATATGTGGATTCTTCGACAATATTACCTATGATTTATTTGACACACTTAGAACATTTTAGTTTTAATATTTGAAAACTTTTATTGTTTTCTTGATTTTTAATTTGAATTTGAATCAGTTTCAACCTAACGCGAGATTAGCAACAATAATCGTGGTGACGTGGCATCATTAGCAGAGGTTTACTGTAGCTTGATTACCCGGGCGTCACATCTGTTACAAAGGCACTTTATTTTTTGAGCTTATTTGAACTCTAGACTTTTTGTGTGTTCAAAATACACAATTCAAAGCCACATCAGAAAAAAAACTGAAAAATCCATTATTAAAGCAAAGTTATTCACAAACTAGTGATTCACACAAATTTCAAATAATTCAAATTTGAAAACTACCGGCACTAACAGAAAGTTTGTATTGTTTTTACCTAAAGAAATAAAAAATCTACATAAAAAACAACTTTGTGCGCTGCCCTGTGAGCCTGCTAGGCCTTGGGCGAGGATGCAGGCCCGTAAGGCCAAGCAGGCCCACAGGGCAGCGCGACAAAGTTCGGCACATAAGCCTGCTATAGAGAGGAGCTCAAAGGAGAAGCCGCGGCTGGGTTTACAAACCAGTGCGGCTGCACTTCGCTCAGCGAGGTGGGACTAAATTTTGGCACCGCGGGGTGGCAGCACACCCCTTTAGTACCGGGTCGTGGCTCCAACCGGCACTAAAGGGGGGTCTTTCGTACCGGGTGGAGCCACAACTCGTTCCTTAAGGGGGGAGTCTTCCCGCCACTTGGCCTGGCCAAAACAGACCTTTAGTACCGGTTGCTGGCTGCAACTCGTACTAAAGGTCGATCCTATATATACGACACTTGAAAATTTTTCAGTTTCCCTCTATTTCTCCTCTTCCTCTCCATCGACGCTGTCGCCAACCCCGTCGTGCACCGTCGCCGTTGCCGCCCCGGCCCGTCTCCGTCACCGTCCCCGCCGTCGTCGCCGCGTGTCTCCTCGCCGCCGCCCCGTACGCCGCCGCCTTCAATCGCCGCCCCCGCCGCCGCCCCGGTCGCCCCGCGTTATGAGCCCTCGGCCGCCCCGTCGCCGTGCCCCGTACACACACACACACACACACCCGCTCACACACACATTTTTTTACTTATTTTTATTTTCTGTTTTTTAGATTAATGTCGAAGTATAGATATATAGAAATATTTTCTGTTTTTTAGATTAATGTCAAAGTATAGATATTTAATATGTCAAATGTTAGATGAATTAGATGAATAGCTATATAGAAATTTTAGATGAAATAGTTTTCTTTATAGTTTTTGTAATAGAAATGTAAGATGAATTTTAGATATAGAAATATTAGTTAGATGAATTTTGATATTTTCTTTCAGTAGATGATTAGATGTAATTTTGACATTAGATATACAAAAATATTAGATGATGAATTAGATATATAAATGTTAGATGCATGTTTTTTTTAGTTTTTTATACTTTTAGTAATAGAAATGTTAGATGAATTTTAGATATATAAGTGTTAATTATATATATAAATGTTAATTAGAAATGTTATATTTTTAGCCATGGCGGACAATACCGACAGAGAAGGAGAACATGCCCTGTTCGAGATCATACGCTCCTCTCGCCAGCCAGATGATCAGAATAAAGAAGATGACGGCTCTCTATATCTGAACAATACCGGGGAGGAGGATATGATATTCGATCAAGACGACCGAATTGACGAAGTAGAACTATGATTCTGATGACGAAGAAAATGTTGATCTTAAAATATCAGGGACCACCGAGGTATATTTATATAAGCAGGCATCTGGTGATCATCACATGTTTTAAATGATTTGAAGATATATTAATGAATCGATCTTTCTTGTTTCAGCCCTCCGGATCTAGAAAATCTTCTACAGGCAGCAAGACAATGCGAGTCCCGGCCAAAAAGTTGAAGGAGGGCGTAAAGTACAACATAGATGCCATAAAACCTAATGGTGAACCAAGCAAGCCTAAGAACACTGCGAACAAGTTCATTCGTCAGTGCGGAGTTCTTGTGAAGGACCAACTCCCAATCTCCATTCAAGAATGGAAAGAGCCAGGAAAGCCACGTCCAGATCTTACTTTTGTTGGCCAAAGAGCAAAAAATTGGCTCTGGAAATCTCTCATGGAACATTTCACCCTACCAGATCATTTCAAAAAGATAGATTTGCAGAAAGTCAAGGACACTGCTCTTAGGAAGATGACAATTGCATTCAACAACCACAAGAAAAAAAATGGGCCAACTACGTCGATGAAGGAAAGAAGACTCCAGAATTCAAGGGAACACTGGAGAAGAAAAGAGATCACTGGCCCGCTTTCGTAATTCAAGGAATCCGAATTATCTAAGGAACGGTCAAAAAGAAACAAGGCCAATGCCGCAAAAAAAGAGCATTTCCATAGGCTGGGGCCAGGTGATTACGCGGTGGTCCAGCCTAAGTGGGATCAGTCTGAGCAAGAGATGCTTGATGCAGGGGTCACTCGAGTTACATTGATCTGGTCCCCTAGGGCCAGGACTTGGTTCTATGCGCATGGGGGGCGTTGGACCCGAAGACATGCAAGATTTTGAAGAAGGCAAGTCTTAAAGGAGCCGAAGACAAGTTACTTGTTGCAATAGAAGAGGCTCGAACGGGGGTGTTCACGCCTAACATGGAGAACGACGAGCTTACGCGCGCCCGGGGAAATCCTGAACACCCGGGAAGAACACGAGGCAAAGGCTTTATTCCGTGGTATGAGGAGTTGGAGGAATGGAGCGCTGACTACAAAAGCCGTGCGAGAAAGAAGATGTAGGAGGAGAAGAAGAAGAAGTTGGAGGAGAAGGAGGGGAGGCAGGAAGCAGAACGACTTCTCATAGTAGAAGCAAAGCACGCGGAGTGGGCACTCCAATTCGAGCGGCAGCAGCAGCAGATCAACTCACTTAGCCAGGAAACGGGGTCTCAACAGCAGCTAACGGATCCAGCATTGGATAACACCGTCCCATCCATGCCGAGAAGCAGCATGGGTTCCGCCCCAGGCAATGAGGCACTGCTGCTGGATACATTCCCTGTGGATGACATCATTGAGAACACTAATTATGAGCTACACTTCAAAATGAAGAACATATCCATGAAGGTGGTGGACGCCCTTGCTTACACAAACCCCCTGGAGCAACCTACCATTGCAACCCGATTCCAGCTGGCTATGCTCGCGTCCAGGTAGATGAAGTGGTGGCACAATATTCGGGGCTAAACCATGACATTCCTGTAGGTGACGACGAGCACACACTGGGAGATGCCATACATTGTATCATCCTATGGAGAAAGGATTGCATCATCTTTCCAAGGCCACTGAAACCACGTCAGCAGACTCCTCCTCGAAGTCCTAACATCCTGAAAACTGCCAAACAAAATGCGTCTGCCACCGCGTCAGCAGACTCCCGCTCCTCCAAGTCAGCAGCCACTGCCTCAGCAGAGTCCTGCTCCTCCATGTCCGGCACCGCATCAGGCTACTCCTCCTGCTCCAATTCTGGCACCGCGTCAGGCCACTCCTCCTGCTCCAAGTCCGGTACCGTGTCAGCCCACTCCTCCTCCTCCAAGTCAGCCACGTCTGCCGTATTTGCTGCCTCAGCAACATCATATGAGAGCTGCCGCAGCTATGGTGCATAGCGGTACAAGTCAAGGTACAGGAGGTACAGGAGGAGGCAAGCGATTTCAATATGGTCCAAGCCTCACGCCTCTTTCGAAGAGGCCTTACGACATGACCGAGGAGGAAAATGAAGCCGAAGTGAGAGCCCAATTGGACGCCCATTTTGGACCGAAACCGCCACCGCCGCCAAAGGAGAAAGTGTCTGATAAAGTCGTTGACCACTTTCTTAGTATGGCTAAAGCACCACCTCCCAAGCATGTTGACTCAGACTATGAGCGCCAAATCAGGAAGGCACATCGAGCACAACAAAAGAAGGAGTCGAGCTCGAACTTGAGCCAAGCATCTGCAAAAAAGCGGGACAAACGTTCCCCAGCTGGGAGAACAGGCGGTGCAATCGACCCCCCCCCCCGCTCATTGTACGCGCCGATCCCCCCACATGCGAGTACCAGTGCCAATGATCATGTGCTAATAACCGACGATCATATAAGGCAGACTGCAGAGATCAGATGCACTATAGAACAACTCCTAGGGCTCGAGCCCATGGAAATTTTTACATATGAGGAACTAAAACGACAATATGTCCGCGGCGAACCTATGCTAGAAGACGAGGAGGTCAAGAAGCTCTCAACGAGAATGTACGAATTGTATGAATGGTACCTGAAAATTTGCAAGACTAGCAATCAAGAGTACCTCATGGTGAAAGTCAAGGCAAAGCACTACTTCCATGAGACAGCTCTGTCCGTTGAGTATACAGAACTGTTTCAGTTATTCAATCAAGACGCACTCGACAAATCTATCGTCAGTTGCTATTGTCCATAAGTGATATCTTTCTGTAATTTAAGTAGCTTAGTGCTCGTTGATCATTACCTGTAATTATGCTCACTATATTCTTTTCTGTGGTATTAATTATGCGGGATGAAGATCTATGAAATGAAAATAGCTGCACGCTATGGCAATGGGTTCATTGACCCAAATACCGTTATTGAAGAGACATGGACACTTCAATGGTATTGACATGAGGTAGAGGCAAACATGCTAGAGTTCTTGAAGCGCCTCAGTACCAATCGAGATATATTACTTCCTTACAACTTTAGGTGAGTCACACTGTCTTGTATACGATAAATTCTATTTTTCTTACTAGCTAGATGTTAATAAGTGTATAGGGTTTAGGGTAGTTGATGAGTGTTATGCACATGCCCGCTTAATTTATACATGCAAACATGTGCGCATGTAGTTTTCACTGGATCTTGTTTGACATTCAAGTTGAAAAAGGGAAGGTTGAACTACTGGACTCACTAGTTAAAGATCCTAGTGACAACTCAATCGTGAAGGGGATAGTCAACGGGTAATTTCAATCATTATTGAACTATACGTCGGCCTCTTTAGTTCATCATTTCCTGATATCAACTAATTAGTAACTCCTTCATTCATTTATTTTGCCGGCGGGCAGGGCTTGGGAAAACTTCATGCAAGTGATTCCAGGCCTGCCATGAAAACAAGATCTGTATTGGTATCGACCAAAGGTAATTAACTAAGTAGTACTAGCTAGCTAGCTCTCATGTCTTTAATTCTACTTTCAATGCCATTAATTATCATGCTTGATTAATTATTATCTGATTGAATTCTATTCTTGTAAAGGCCATGAAGCAGGCATCGGGGAATAATTTATGTGCATACTATATTTGCGAGAACATTCGCATGATGGCGTCCGAAAGGACACTGACAGCTTGACAACGATGGGTACGTTTGCCAGAACACTACTCACAAATTTTACATTATTATCAATATCTAATCACACAACTAATACATGCATATTGATCTCCTTCTTTGAAGTTGCATGAGATGCGGGATCAGCTCCTACTGGAGGATCGCGTACGAGCAATTCAAGAGGAAATAGCGAGATTTTTGCTCGACCAGGTTATAAATCCCAAAGGTCTCCCCGCCCCAGGCGGTGTCTCGTGCCACGTGTTGGCCCTTTAGTGGCGGTTCATGCTGAACCGGTACTAAAGGGAGACCTTTAGTCCCCACCCTTTAGTGCCGGTTGCAGAACCGGCACTAAAGGACCTTACGAACCGATGCTATAGCACGGTTCTGCACTAGTGCGTCAAGAAACATCTCTTTGGCACTTGTGAGTGGCTCAATGCTTCCCTGTGACTTTGGCTATGTTGATCGCAATGGAGAAGGAGCCTATGAAGTATCTATCCGAGATGGATGCGAGTCAATCCACCCATGCGGAAACCAGAATGCAGCTAGTCCTAGCAAAGGGGAGGGTCATAGGGAGTGAAAAGTGTAGAGATTTTATTGGAGCATAAAAGAAAGTTAGACAGGTAAATAGGCATGAGTGTGTCTTTTCTTTTCTATTATTCAAACCTCGAGAGAGATTAGTGCATTTCTAATAGATTCCTTATAAGTTATATTTGAGGATTATTTATCTGCTTTAGGGAAAGAAGACCCAGAAAAAAGAATATCCAATTAAAGATGATATGATGGAAGGATCCTATCCAGACCTTCCATCCTACAACAAATGCTAACTACAATCTTGAACTTCTATTTCTTTCTAAGATGCAAAAACCATAGAATTGAAGCACAATGATGGTGCGATTTTCTATTGTGCTGGATGGCATGTTGATTTCAGTTTGGAGTTAACTAATGTAAGGATAGTTTTACAACCTAGCAGGGATGAAGAATGAAACATAAGCTAGAAAGTAGAAAGGTAGCAGTATGCTATTCTATCAATGCAAACAAGGACGACATGTCATTTGCAATATTGAAGGACGCCTTCGACTGCGAGGTGCGGGAGGTTGTTTCACTAATGATTCGAGTGGTTGGCTAGTTGCACAAACTTCAGATGGTGTATGAGGCTATGATTTGGAGCATGGCCTTGGTTTTCAGTTTAGGCTCTCAAGTCTGAACACACCGTCTTTCACCAGCCTGGCAAATCATTGTTTGTAGAGGCCAGTGTGAGATAGGGGCAGTGGAACTGAAGACCACATATGTAGTCAAACCTGTTTGGAGATACGACAATTAAGGCTCAGGTACGAACACAAGCTCCAAGACTTGGTCAGCAAATGAACAGGTGAATAACTAATGTGCTCACCAACCTTTCTGAACCAAAGCATGACCGACACTTAAAAGAGCAACTCTAGCAGACCCCTCATCCCGCCCCTACCCGCAAAATAACCGCTAAAATGCGGGCCGGGGCGGAAAAACATGCCTGATCAGATCCCGCATCCCGCCTCGGCCCGTAAAAAATTTTGCGGGGCGCGGCAATATCCCTCCCCCAACCCGGGAAAACGCGGGTTTCCCCCTCGCAGTTGCGGTGCCCTGCATCACATAGCAGCAGTTGGCGGAAGGGACACTTCAGCCCGCGTGCATTTCCCCCTCCTTCCGCCACCGACCGCACTTGCTTCCGCCCGCCCGCCGCCGCCGATTTCGTCCAAATCTGCGGCGGAATCATTCCGCGGGGCCGCCCCACACCCTCCCGCGCCGAGACACTGCACCGACCCCTCCGGATCCGGCGAGAAGAGCCGCCCTCGTCGCTGCCACCGCCAGGGGTCGACCACCGTTGAGCCCGCATCCTCGTCGCCGCCCGGGATCACCGGCTGCGTCCGCCACCAGGTTAGTTCGTATTTTTGTGACTTTTTGCGAGCGGTATAGTTGATTGATGCACCGGCACGCATCTAGATGGAGTAGACCGCTTACGAGAAGTTCCTGCTCTCCGATTCGTACAATTCGGACAACTCGAATGTTGTGACCATGCTTGCGAACTTTTGGCAGCAGACATTGGTCATGGCGCTTGCCGTCAAGGAGCACGAAGACGAGAACCGAAATAGGAGGCGAGGATCAACCGTGGGGCATCTTTGCATTCCTCGGAATCATCATCTTGGGAACGAGATGTTGATGCAAGACTACTTCACGGACAATCCTACATATCCACCGCACCTCTTCCGGAGAAGGTATCGAATGCGGCGACCCCTCTTTGTCAAAATTGTTCAAGCTTGCGAGGCAAATTGCCGGTATTTTACTCAAAGAAGAAATGTTGCGGGCTTAAAGGGATTTAGTGCATATCAAAAAATCTCCGCGGCAATGCGGGTGATTGCGTATGGTGTTCCGGCTGACTATGCCGATGAGTACCTTCGCATTGGTGAAGATACTACAATTGAGTCTGTGCGTAGATTTGCAAAGGTGATCATCCATGTATTTGGTCTGGAGTATCTTCAGGCACCCAATGAAGATGACACAAAGAAATTGATGGCATCTAATGAGAGGAGAGGTTGGTCCGGCATGCTAGGTAGCATTGATTGTATGCATTGAACTTGGAAAAATTGCCCCAAGGCATGGCAAGGAATGTATTATGGCAAGTCTCGTGATGCAACAATTGTGCTAGAGGCCGTAGAATCTGAGGATTTATGGATTTGGCATTGCTTTTTTGGTATGCGGGCACTCTCAATGATATCAATGTGTTGCAACAATCTTATTTGTTTCCTAGGCTTGCTAGTGGTGATGCTCCTGTTTGCAACTACACTATCAATGGGGATGAATACACAAAGGCTACTAACTTGCAGATGGTATATACCCTCCTTGGTGCACATTTGTCAAAAGCATCAAAGAACCCACAACTAAAAAACAATGTGAATTTGCAAGGGTGCAAGAGGCAGCCCGAAAAGACATTGAAAGAGCATTCGGTGTTTTGCAATCTAGATTTGCCATTGTCCGTGGTCCTGCTTGTTTCTGGAATAAGAAAACCTTAACAAATATCATGACATGCTGTGTTATCATGCACAATATGATTCTTGAAGATGAGAGAGGAATGAACTTGGAATACTTCTACGACAATGTGGGTAGCCGTGCCAAACCAGCTAGAGACCCTCACCGCATTAGAGATTTTCTTCAAAATCCAAACACACACTTTCAACTTCAGGAGGATCTCATTGAGCACCATTGGCAAAGGGCTGGACAGTGACTGATTTTTGTATTCATTTGTATTTTTGTATTCATGAGAAGTTTTATATTCCATTATTTAAGTTTGCTACGGTGATTTGAATAATTATTTGTAATGTGGATGATTATTGTATTATGTTTGATTGGAATAATTTAGTTTTGCTTATGCTTGTTGTAATATATTGGATTTGATATTTGCGGGCCGATGAGATGCGGGATGCAGTGGCACAAGAGCAGACCCTGCAAAGCCGACCCGTAAAAAACATATTCCACGAATATACTTTTATACGGGTCCGTTTGAGGTGTCTGCATCTGTGGTCGTCCGCGCCGGCCCGCAAAGGCCATTTTACGCGAACTGCAAACGCGTTTTGCGGGCCGGTGCGATGCGGGGTCTGCTAGAGTTACTCTAAGGGAAGTATTCCTCTCTACAGTCTATTGTAACCTCTACTATGTTATCAAGGTAGTACAAGGAGGTAGTAGAACAAAAAACACGACCTGGTTCGAGGCTTCGTCCGCGCGCGCACACACACCCATAGAGAGAGGGAGACGTGGCAATAAATAATTGGTTGGGCAAATACAATAAGCTACTCCCTCCGTCCCATAATATATTATGGGACGGAGAATGTATGAAATATGAATGAGAGACATAAAAAACACATCATCTCAAGAAATCATATGGGAAGATGGAGGACGTTATTGTCCCGTATTTCTGAGGAGGGAAGGCAGCGGAAAAGCTTATGCACTCGCAGAGCCACATTGCTGCGCGGCCACCTGCATACATTGAAAGGGGAACTGTTAAATTGTGATCCAAATTATACCGTATTGGACTAGACGTGGTACAACAGGTGCGGGCCTTTCCGTTGACGTCGACGCGTACGAGTACAACTCGTTTACTTGTCCTCCAAGGACTCTTATGTATTGCCCTCAATATATACCCCATGTAGTCGCACCTAAGACGGCCTGTCGTCTCGTGCTTGTAATACTCCTCCTCATAGTGATTGCGCCTCCGTGCGTCCGTGATTTTCTCCCGCAAGGGTTTCCACGTTAAATTCGTGTCTCTCTGTCTCGTTTATTCTCGTTATTATCTAACAAGTGGTATACAGAGCTGACGTTGCAGATACGAGATTTGAGACGGGAGATTAGGGTTGCGGCTGTGCGCGCCGCCGCCGTCCTGCGATCTCCAGATCGGATATTGTTTCGCTGTCGACAGGATTTCCATCGCGAGCGGTACGCTGTGTCCGAGATAGACAGGTGTTCCTTTTCTCCGCTGGGTCGCCGATCAAGAGTAGCCACCAGGCGTTAGCCATTGTCCTATCCGTCGAGCGGTACGTTGCTGCTACTCCACGTACAAATCGAGTTGCCGCTGGTGCTAATCAACCGGCTTCAAGTCCCGAAGTGCTGCTCCGAGGGAATCAACCATATCTGCAAGTCTACTTCCACTAGTACTACGTGACGTGAAGGCTACTAGTACTAGTTTATCTTTACTAGTTCACCTCCAATTGCTACGTCTACCAGAGGCTTATCAGGTGCTATTTACTCAATACTTTTTCGTCTGCACTGCAAATTAATTTTGTGAGGATTATTTTCTACGGGCTTGTACTACTTTGTGTACACAGATTTATCTACTCATGGCTTCCATGAAGTACGATCTTCCGCTATTGGACCGTGACACAAGGTTTACCCTATGACAAGTCAAGATGCGGGCGTTGTTGGCACAGACCGACTATGATGATGCACTGGATAGTTTTGGGAAGGACCGAATTCAGGACTGGACTGCTGATGAGAAAAGAAGGGATCGTAAGGCTTTGTCACAAATTCAACTCCATTTGCATAATAATATTTTGCAGGAAGTTTTGAGCGAGAAAACTGCCGTCGCTCTATGGTTAAAGCTGGAAAGCATTTGCATGACTAAAGATCTTACAAGCAAGATGCATCTGAAGCAAAAATTATTCCTGCACAGGTTACCCGAGGGAGGTAATGTTTTGAATCATATTTCTGAATTTAAAGAGATCATATCCGATCTAGCTGCAATGGAGGTTAAGTATGAAGAGGAAGATACTGCTTTAATGTTACTTTGTTCACTGCCAAGTTCTTATACCAATTTTAGAGATACCATATTATACAGTCGTGATACTCTCACACTTAATGAAGTTTACGAAGCTTTGAACTCTAAGGAGAAGATGAAATTAATGGTGCCTCATGATGGTTCGAGTTCATCCCAAGCCGAGGGATTATCTGTTCGTGGCAGGACAAAGGAGAAGAACTCCAATAATGGAAACAGAGGCAAAAGTAAGAACGACCACAGGGGCCGGTCGCAATCCAGAGACAAGAAGTATTGCAGATATTGCAAGAGAGACAGGCATGACATCTCAGAGTGTTTCAAGTTGTAGAACAAGGAAAAGAGAAAAGGTAATAAACAAGTTGAAAATTCTGCTAACGTTGCTCGTGATGATAGTTCCGATGATGCTCTTGTAGTTACTGCTGGATGTGCTGAGACCAATGATGAGTGGGTACTTGACACTGCATGTACTTTTCATATGTGCCCGCTTAGAGATTGGTTTACTACTTTTGATTCCACTACAGCTGCTGGTTCCGTTTTGGGTTTTGATAATTCACCATGCAAGATTGAAGGCATAGGTTCCGTTCGAATCAAGATGTTTGATGGCACAATCAGAACTTTGACAAATGTTCGGTATATTCCGAAGATGAAGAGAAATCTTATCTCTATGAGTGCCCTTGATGCAAAGGGGTACAAGTATTCAGGTGGAGATAGTGTTTTGAAGGTCACCAGAGGTTCCCTTATTGTGATGAAAGGTGACTTAAGTTGGACCAATGGTCTTTATTATCTTCGAGGTTCTACCGTTTCAGGTAACGCTACTCCAGTTATTTCAAAGAATTCTGATTGTGATGCTGCTAACCTTTGGCATATGCGTCTTGGACATATGAGTGAACTTGGTTTGGCAGAGTTAAATAAGAGAGGTCTTCTTAATGGATACGAAACTGGAAAATTGAAATTTTGGGAGCATTGTATCTTCGGCAAGCACAAGAGGGTGAAGTTCAATACTTCGACTCATACAACTGAAGGTATTCTTGATTATGTGCATTCTGATTTATGGGGACCATCTCGCAAGAAGTCATTAGGTGGTGCTAGTTACATGCTGGCTATAATTGATGATTATTCGAGAAAAGTTTGGCCTTATTTCTTGAAGCATAAATGGCAAGCATTCTCAGCATTTAAGGAGTGGAAGATTATGATTGAGAGACAAACTGAAAAGAAGGTAAAAATACTTCGCACTGATGGTATGGAATTTTGTTCTAAGAAATTTAAGAATTATTGCAAGTCTGAAGGCATTGTCAGACACTACACTGTTCCTTATACTCCTCAACAAAACGGTGTTGCTGAGCGTATGAACAGGACCATTATTTCCAGAGCCCGTTGCATGTTGTCCATTGCAGGTTTGCATAAGCGTTTTTGGGCTGAGGCTGCTTCCAGTGCTTGTTATCTCATTAATCGTTCACCATCTATTGCTCTTAATAAGAAAACTCCAATTGAGGTATGGTCTGGTTCACCTGCTGATTATTCACAGTTGAGAGTTTTTGGTTGCACTGCTTATGCTCATGTTGATAATGGAAAATTGGAGCCTAGGGCTGTTAAGTGCATCTTTCTTGGTTATAAGTCTGGTGTTAAAGGTTTTAAATTGTGGAATCCTGAAACCCAGAAGGTTGTTATTAGCAGAAACGTTATCTTTAATGAATCTGCTATGTTACATGATGTTCCATCTACTAATGTTCCCGTTGAGAGTGAACAGCACGCTACTATTCAGCATCCTACTGTTCAAGTGGGGCATGTTATTGATTCAGGTGATACATCTGGTAATGAAATTATTGATGCACATGATGAACCCGTCGTTTATGATGAACATGTCACTCCAACTCCAAATCAGCTTATTGTTCCACCTGGTTGGAATCTGGCACGTGACAGGGTTAGGCGGCGTACTGATAAACCTAAAAGGTTAATTGAAGAGTGCAATATTGTTTCTTTTGCTTTATCTGTTGCAGAGGAAATTGAAGTTAATACTGAGCCTTCTTCATATACCGAGGCTATTATTTCTCGTGATAGTAGTAAGTGGATGACCGGTATGCATGATGAGATGGAATCACTTGAAAAGAATGGCACTTGGGATTTAGTAAAATTACCGAGAGAGAAGAAACCTATTCGTTGCAAGTGGGTTTTCAAGAGGAAAGAAGATATAAAGCAAGGTTAGTTGCTAAAGGTTATAGCCAGATTCCAGGTATTGACTATAACGAAGTCTTTTCTCCTGTTGTGAAGCATAGCTCTATTCGCACTTTACTCAGTATTGTTGCCATGAATGATTTTGAGCTTGAACAATTGGATGTTAAAACTGCATTCTTACATGGAGAATTAGAAGAGGATATTTATATGGAACAACCTGAAGGTTTTGTTATTCCTGGAAAAGAAAAACTTGTCTGCAAGTTAAAGAAATCTCTTTATGGATTGAAGCAATCCCCTAGATAGTGGTACAAGAGATTTGACACATTTATGCTCTCTCGAGGTTTCAAAAGGTCTAATTATGATAGTTGTGTTTATTTGAAAACTGTCAAAGGTTCAACTATTTATTTGCTCCTTTATGTTGATGATATGCTTATTGCTGCAAAGAGTATGTCAGAGATTAATGAACTAAAGAAGCAATTGAGTAATGAATTTGAGATGAAGGATTTGGGTGCAGCAAAGAAAATTCTTGTCATGGAAATATCCAGAGATAGGCCGTCTGGAAAGGTATATCTAAGTGAGAAGGGATATATTGATAAAGTTCTTCGTCGTTTTAATATGCATAATGCCAAGCCAGTTAGTACTCCGTTAGCTGCACACTTCAAATTATCATCAGCTTTATGTCCTAAGTCAGATGCAGATATTGAGTACATGTCTAGAGTTCCCTATTCGAGTGCAGTTGGTTCACTTATGTATGCCATGGTTTGTTCCCGTCCGGATTTATCATATGCATTGAGCGTTGTCAGTAGATACATGGCTAATCCTGGAAAAGAGCATTGGAAAGCAGTTCAGTGGATTTTCAGATACCTGCGAGGTACTTCTAATGCTTATTTACAGTTTGGGAAAACTGGAGATGGACTTGTTGGTTTTGTTGATTCTGATTTTGCTGGTGATTTGGATAAGAGAAGATCACTCACAGGTTATGTTTTCACCATTGGTGGTTGTGCTGTGAGTTGGAGAGCAACTTTGCAGTCTATTGTGGCTTGTTCCACTACTGATGCCGAGTATATGGCTATTTCTGAGGCATGCAAAGAAGCTATCTGGTTGAAAGGTTTATACACTGAGCTTTGTGAAGATTCATCTTGCCCTACCATATTTAGTGACAGTCAAAGTGCTATATATCTTACAAAGAATCCAATGTATCATGAGAGAACGAAGCACATTGATGTCAGATTTCACTATATTCGAGATGTTGTTGCTGAAGGTGATTTGAAGGTTTGCAAGATAAGTACTCATGATAATCCTGCTGATATGATGACAAAGCCAGTTCCGACCAATAAGTTTGAGTTTTGCTCAGGCTTAGTTGGTATTTCTCACTAGTTCTATGGACTTTGACGCACAAGGTGTTTATGCTGATTTGGATGGAGTTATTCACTTTCTTCGACTACTGGAGGGAATTTGGATCAAGGTGGAGATTGTTAAATTGTGATCCAAATTATAGCGTGTTGGACTAGGCGTGGTCCAACAGGTGTGGGCCTTTCCGTTGACGTCAACGCGTACGAGTACAACTCGTTTACTTGTCCTCCAAGGACTCTTATGTATTGCCCTCAATATATACCCCATGTAGTCGCACCTAAGACGGCCTGTCGTCTCGTGCTTGTAATACTCCTCCTCATAGTGATTGCGCCTCCGTGCGTCCGTGGTTTTCTCCCACAAGGGTTTCCACGTTAAATTCGTGTCTCCCTGTCTCGTTTATTCTCGTTATTATCTAACACGAACAAGTAATTTCGCTTGGTAAAACTTGGATCAATTTATTCCTCTCTTCATCCTCAACCCACTCAATTGTCTCATGAGAACCTAGAGTACGAGCAAATTCGGAACTAGGAACTACTCTCTCCGTTTCTAAATATTTGTCTTTCTAAAGATTTCAACAAGTGACTACATACAAAGTAAAATAAGTGAATCTATACTCTAAAATATGTCTACATACATCAGTATATTCTAGTCCATTTGAAATGTCTAGAAAAACAAATATTTGAGAACGGAGGGAGTAGATTTTATGGCGCATGAGCAAAGAGGGAGAACGGTGACTTGGGGAGTGTACATTGCCACATCATTGGTCACCGGAATCGCTGTGCTGCTCGTGGGAAATATCGGTTGTATGGTGAGGAAGAGCAGTACGTGGGATTGCGAGGTGGTTCTCCAAAAGCAAAAATGAAGTTCGGACAAGCATATTGTTATGTTGACAATAGAGAGCATGCTCACACACATATTGTTGCTACAGGAAATATGTCATACAACATATAAGCATGGGCAAGATACCTAGGTTACTAACCTACGTCCAAAGCCAATTCACAAGTGAGGTCACATTTGTACCTTAGAAATCACTAACAACGTGATTGGATAGTGCGTCGGCCCCGCGGGTGACCGGCCGCGCCCCGCACGTCCCTCTGCGAGGTCCCCCTTCTCAACTTTACATCCCCGCCACCCACCGAGGGCCTGGCCCGGGCGACGCTAGCCGCGGCGGCCCCCGCCGTTTCCCCTCCGGTGTTCCTCCGGTGTGGCTCCGGGCGGTGCCCCTAGGCGGCGGCGGTCCTGCATGGCGGCGGGTGCTCCTGGTGCAGACGGTGGCAGACTCTAGGCAGTGGCATCGTTGGCGGTGGGATGGCGGCACCCGGCTGGCCTGTGCCGAGCCCATATGGCCCTTGGCGGGCAGGCGGCAGGGTGTGGCTCTCGGGAGGCGGCAGCGGTGCGTCGGGCTGGTGGAGGGTGGTCGAGGCTTTGCGGGCCCGATATGGGCCTGGTCGGTCTCGGGTGGCCTGGTTTGCCTCTGCTGCGGTGTCCGATCGGGAATCCGCGTCGGTGCTGGAGGCGCAGTCCTCTAGCGCAACAACTGTGGAGGCGGTTCCCTCCCGTGCAGCTCCGATGCTTCCGCCCATGCCTCTGTTCTCTTGACCTCGTGGTGGTGTTCGCAGCAGCGTGGTGTGGATGAATCCAAGACCATGGTGGCGCATGCTTGTGAGTGCCAAGATGGTTGGATGGCTCCGGTTCGAGTGGGTGGTGGTGCTTGGGTGAGCGGGAGAAGTCCCTGCCAGTTCATCCAGTTCGAACGCGGTGGCGCCTGAGAGTGTCAGCATTCCTTCTTGAAGGGCGTCGGTGGTACCCATCCCCCGCTCCACTCCGTGTGCAGGGGGAAACCCTAGGACATGTCTGGGCAGCAGTGTTGTTGGCGTCGCATTCCTTCTTGGAGGTGCCGCTTGATACAAGGCGGTCCAGTGCCCTGACGCTTGGTGGGACGCAGATGGAGGGCACAGCGGTGGCAGATCATCCGTGCTTGCCGTTGCCGTCGTTGGCAGCTATTTCTTCTTCTTTTTCCTTTTGGACTTGATGTGTTGTTCGTTCCGGCAGTTACATTGTTATTGGTGTTCGTTGATT
>LR738714.1:723892700-723945832 GCA_902687465.1 Secale cereale
GGGGGGGGGGAATCCATATAAATAAAGATGGGGTATGAGAGTTGGGGAGGAGACTAAACGTCCACTAATTGATTAGAGAGAATGGAAGTTTAAGCCGGAAGGAAAATGGGAGTTGGGACTTATGCGATTTCAGATGGTGTATGAGGCTATAATGCTGAGTGGAGCCCTGATCTTCAGTGCAGGCTCCGAAATCTGAACACAACGTCTTCCACCACCACTTTGGCAAATCAGTGTTGGGTGGGAGGTCAAGGTAATCTGGGTACAATGGAGCAGAGCACATGTGTAGCGAAACCTCTTTGGAGAAAGGGAGATTAAGGGCCCAGGTACAACAAGGACTGTAGGACTTGATAGCCATTTAATGGATGAATGCTAATGTTCTTGCACACCTTTCTCAGTCTAAGCATGGCCAGAACTTATAAAGGTCGAAGCATGGCGTTGCAGTCTACTTCCAAGGAGGGAATATATTCGAGCCTCCCGAGCGAGAGAGTGCAGTGATAATAACAATGGGTTGGATCCATGCAATCTGTTATGAAATATGAATGGGAGACATATGGAAACACATCTTCCAGAAAAATGAAAATGGGCGTTGGATAAGCTCACTGACATGTATTTCCAAGGAGGGAAGATAGCGGCAAGACTTAAGTACTCGCCGACTGATACTACATTTTCGTACATATATATCAGCTCGAACTTCTCCATCCCCTGGGAATTTTGTCGTGCAGAAATTAGGAAGGGGCAAGGAAATTTACTTTGTAAAAGCTGGATGAAGTATTGCTGCTCTATCTCCTCAACCATTCAATGCCGCAGGCCGTAGCATCATTTGTCATCAGAAATCGCTGCACAGCTCCTTAGCTAGCAGCGGCGGGTGGGAGGGGTAGAGATTAGAGAGAGAGAGAGAAGAGCGGTGGGTGTGCATGTGAGGTCTAGACAGAGCGATTGAGAAGGTGCGCGGTCTCCGGCTCACTATAGGCGAGACGAAATGTTAGGATCGCAACTCACAATTCACTAATTTCACACAATTATAGAGTAATTCATCTTAGGTACAAGAATCTGGAGGTAGAGGAAAGGGGAAAGGGAGGAGAGAACCGGAGGTAGAAGAAAAAGAGGGAGCAGCAGTGCCGTGCCTTTGCTTCATTCATCCTGGATGGCCTACGTACTGTCCAAGGATGAGCCCAAGAGGTTCCTAACACGAACGGACAGGAGAGGCCAGAAGGGAAAAGGCCAAGACAGCCAAACTCGTGTGCAGCAAGCTGATCCCTATACAAAAACAGCAAACCGGCACAATCTACAACTCTCTTTGTTTTTACTGTGGTACAATCTACTCCCTCCGTCCCACAATGTAAGATGTTTTTGCGAGTTTCTTACATTTGTGAGGGAGTACAACTTAGCAACGCACATGCACCAATTTGTAGGATCCTCGGGATGGGCACCACGATACCAAAACTGAGTGATTTTTGTCAATCTGCACGACATTATCAGTAATCTATGTGATTTTTATTTATTCCTATACTATACAACACATAAAAAAAACCTTGGACCTACAACTACAAAGGCAGTTGTGTAGTTTTTGAACCTTCCTACCACAACTCGGCAGGTGGCACCGCGACAGCATCAGCATGAGAATAAAGAAGAACCGGAATTTTTAGAAATGCTAACTGAAAATTTATGGGATCATGCGGCTAAAAATATAAGCAAAACGAAGTTACCGAAAAGACGCCAAGGCTATGCCATCTCTCACGTACTAAAAAGGAAGGTTTTTACATTTGAACATTCCTGTTTTGAACAGCACAGCAGCATTACACCCAGCGAACCAAGCAAAGCACATGCATGCGCTAGAGAGAGGCCCGCCACCGCCGTGGCTTTGACCACAACGCACAGTTGCTTACCCACTGTTTGCCTTGCTTTCCTTATTCCCATTCATGTTTTCATCCATTCACTAACAAGTAGTATAACGAACATGGGAAGTGGGGACGCGGCGTTGTGATGAACCAGAGAAGAAGAAAACCAATAGATGCCGTGTCCACCGTTTTGGAAAATCTGTAATTCTAATCATCTGATTGTCCACGGGTTCTCTTCTCTTTCAAATCATCTGATTATCGGCTGGTTCTCTTTGTCACGGTAGGCTCCACACAAGTGAGGGGAAACAAAATCTCGAAGGCTGTGGAACAGCCAATTCAGACTTGTAAAGACTTCTAGAGGACATGGTTAGGCGTTAAAAGGACTAAAAAACCGCACATGGACACGTCCTTTGCTGCCATTTCCGTGTTACCTCACTACTACAAGCTTAGTGTTATCAACATACTACTATTAAGGAAGAAAGATAGCAATAGTCTACTCCCCCGATGAAAACAGGGATGACACAACTGTTGCAATCTTGAAGGGCACCTACAACATTGAGCGCGCGGTGGGTTTCAGAGGGTGAATGAGGCTATAAAGCCGAGTCTGGCTCTGATCTTCAGTACAAACTCAAAAGTCCGGACATACAGTCTTCCACCACCTTGGCAAATCAGTGTTAGGTGCAGAGGCCAGTGTGAGTTGGGGAAAATGGAGCAGAGAGCACATGTGTAGTGCAATCACTTTGGAGAAAGGGAAATTAAGGCCCAGGTACGAGTCCTATGACACAAACACTAGGAGTCTAGGACATGATAGCCAAATTGATGGACAAATTGTTAATGTGCTCACCAACCTTCCTCGGTCTAAGCATGGCCGGAACCTATAAAGGAGGAAGCACTGCATTGTAGTTTACTTCTTCTAGCATATAGTTACGTTGTACAAACAATATTAGCAGCCAAACTAAAAAAAGGCAGCCTGGTGCAAGTAGCTCCCCCTTGTGCAGGGTGGGGGAAGGGTCCGACTACTTTGCGTCTATTTTACACAACTTTCCCTACATTTCTGTAAGAGGCTATTTTCAGGACTCGAACCCGTGACCTCATGGTCACAAGGCAAACTAACAGGAACATATTTGAGGCTCCAGAACGGGAGAGTGCAGTGACATTGATGATGGGTTGGACCGAAGCTTTCATTATGAAATATGAATGGGAGACATATGGAAACACATCATGCTGAAAAATCAGACTGGGCGTAGAGACAAGCTAACAATCTGTATTTACTAGGACGCAAGATAGCAGCAACACTTAGGTACTCAGTGGGGAAGGCGAGTAGTACATGTGTGTGCAGTACCTTAGCAACAACTGGCAGGGGTAGAGAGAGAAGATCATCCGGTGGAGGTAGCAATGATTGAGATGGTCTGCCATCTCTGGCTAGCTTCCGGCGAGAACGGACAGAGAGACCGGAAGCAAACTAGCCAAGACAGAGAGAAAGGCACTCCGATGTAAACACGTGTGCAGAAAGTGGATCCCTCCAGTACACAACACATGAACCTGCAACCAACACAATCTACAACTTAGCAATGCATATGCACCAATTCAAATATATAGGCTACTTTTTAGTTTCCGCTGGGGTCTAAAACCGGGACTGAAGACAGACCTTTAGTTCCGGTTTCACACATCAACCGGGACAAAAGGGTATCGTGCCTGCCGCAAACCATTTTAGTCCCGTTTGATGTCTGGAAAGGTCCCATTCAAACCGGGACTGATGCCTGTCGAGCCCTGGCCGGCGCCCTAGCTCCTCGAACCGGTGCTATTGCTTCGTTCCGGCTAGAACCAAAACCCTATTTTCTATTAGTGTGTTCCTTAAGAAAATAATGGTGGAAGTAACCTCTGAATTTTGGTGGCAGCTCGGAGGTTGGTGCAGGTTGATGTGCTGTCAACTAAGGTTGTTTGGTAGCGTAGTAGATAATACCTATCTTGTGTGTACTCAGCCTTGATCATGGCACTATTTCCTTAAGTACATGTTGGTACCAAGGTGAGTTCTTTTGTGCCCACTGCCCAGTGATGTTAAGGTATTACCTTTTTTTTTCTAGCTGTTTAAATATGATGCCATCTACTTGCATGGTATACCATCATAATGCCAACTATATCCAATGTAATGGATTTCGAAACAGTGGTACTTGGAGTAGTACTTAGTATATTCAGTAAAGAACAAAACCCCACTGAAACCTTTTGTGCTCGAGTTCATATCAAAGTTTTAAATAGCGCGCTAAGTCTCTTAGCGGCGGACCTCCTCTAAATGCTATAGCGTGCTATAGCGACGCTATAGCGGGCTATATAAAATGTTCGCTCATGTGGTTGGACAATATGCATTTAGCGCAGAACCTCTTCTAAAAGCTATAGCGTGCTATAGCGGAGCTAGAGCAGGCTTTTTAAAACTTTGGTTCATATGAACAAACTCTGTTCAGCAGATAGTAATTTAGGACGCTTAAATGCTTAGAGGAGATTGTCCTGCTAAGTTTACCTTTTCTCAAATCTATTTCCATGGAATTATTGAGGCTATACTATGCCAGAGCAGCTTCAGTTCATACAAACCCTTTCGACTACTTTTGATTCTACATAAGGCATTGATCTTTGGTGTAGATTTTTTTTTCTTTGTGATATGTTGTTCCTCTCAAGTCTTACCTCTTGCATTGTGGTCACTTTTTTGAAGCTATCATGGTTGATTTTGCATTCATTTTCGACAAAATAAATCTTTAAATTGATGTTATTTACTTCCAGGTTAGTATGGAATCATAACTTTCAAGTTTGTGAAAGGCAACTCCAGGGAGTGTTGAGCATGTGTTGGAAGCATTGTAGCAACAAGTACCGGCAACATATGGTATTCATAAATTCAGCCACGAGAGGTCTTTTCCTATTATTGTAAACAAAAAATTGAGTTGGCTATCGCAAATGCATTTCTTAATGACTTGTAGGTAGCACTTGCAAAATTTCGTTGATTCTGTGAGCTTAATTCTTCTTTCTTCTTAAGTTGTGTCATGAAGATATGCTTATGAAGAGGAATATGTTCTGGTCCACATGTATTTGATACATGCTACCCATCTTTTGGTATCCTGAATTTTGTAACACCATAAAGAAAATTAACTGCACAGCAAAGCGTGCGCCTTTGGTTCTAGTATTTTTTAAATAATAAGTAGAGATTACCACCATAATATTCGATATAAAGTAAACCACAGAATACAACAAACACATTGTAAATATTTAGAAAGCTATGATACTTTATTTCACTGGTATATATCTAGTAGCCCGCACCTCGCTGGGATGGTTTAAAGTAGTGGAGACAACACACTATGATTTCGATTTGGTGGTGCCACTCGAGTACCTAGTCTTGACACTACTAGGGAAAACCTTAGTAGTTGAGCTGGATATAGTGCTAGTAGTAGCGCGGGTGGCCACGCTACCACTATGGCGCTACAGCTAACTCGTAGCAGTAGCGCTTGTTGAAGGGCGCTATTGCTATCCCTAGCTACCGGTACCGTTTGTTGGCCCAAAACTACTGCTAATCCTACATAGCAGTAGCGTGTGTTGTCCAACGCTACTACTATTTATTGGTAGAGCTGTTGCCCACCAGCGGTACTGCTAAACCAGCACTACTGCTTGTTTGTAGACCAGCGCTGCTGCTAACTTTACATGTATTTTTTTACTACGTATTTGCGCTATATTTGTACAGGTTTTATACAGTAGTGTAGTCATATTGTAAACATACAATATGCTCATCATATCATACACAGAATGGTCTCATCACATCATTCAACACAAATGATCAATGTCGTCTCTTATCATAATCTCGATATAACAAGTTAAGTGACATGAATACAAGCAACTGCATGTTCATCACATACACATGTTTCATCATCTATATCTAAACTAAGATATAGAAGGGAAGAGCGACCACTATGTGCAAGAGCGCGATAATGTAGTAGTTCTTGAGGTGCCAGTTCCGATCCCTCTCTCGCGCTAGCGTGAACCTCAAGTAACTAGCTTCCGCTTCGGCTCTGGTCTTGAACCACTTCGAGGTGCCGCCCAAGTACCTCGACACCTGGGTCTTACATCAGGCCACACGTCGTATACTCCTGGAACCTTCCCTACAAACACTGCATAGCACTTATAGGCCATCGATGATCTATAAACCCGCATCATGAAATATGAAATCATCGATAATATGCAACATAATATAGTTGAGCAACAGAAAGATCTTCGCTAGTTCATCGTACCCAAACTGCCCTAACTAGAGAGATCTTCGTTAGTTGAAGAGGATGGTTTATTTACATCACAAAGTTTCATCGTGCATAAATTCAAAGTTTTGTCATAGACACACTATCATATATCTTCAATCACTCCAATATGTCGTGCCATCCTTCGAAATAAGGGGGGTAGTCCCCGAGCGAAGTGAAAGGCTTCATGTCGAGATGATGAGTGGCTATGCGTGTTCGAACGTCTTGCCGCGACATTTGCCCTTTTTCATAGAACATCCCTATTTTTTCGAGGACCTCCTTCATGATGACCTGGGCAAGCTCACGCTAGATGTGATATAGCTCAGCTCGGAATCGATGATCCGGTACATTTCCTAGTTTCTTGGCCCATTGCAGAATATCGACATCGCCAAATTTAGGTGACATGTGAAGGTTCTGGCGATGCCATCTGTACTCCAGCATGTGGTGGATGACATAGAATCCATCACTAAGAGTGCCTAGTGATTCCTGGATGTAGTAGAAGTCTGTCTTATGGCCAAAGCAGGGCGCACGCTTCCTTGTCTTCTTGACCGTGATCTCTCCACCCCAGTGGCCATAGCTTGTGATAGCATTGTCCAGGACAACATTGATGTGGGTGTAATCCTTTTTCTGTATGTTCTTCGATGATTCCAAGTAAAGAGTGTGGGAGAATCGGGGGTAAAGAAAGATGAGGACGGCGCGCCCCTCACTGCGCAAAATAAGTACACCTCAAATTAGCCTCCACGCATGCAAATGAATGATTGTAATCAAAGGAAGGATATCCGCGGATGACTTACATTGGTTGATAAGGTAGGCGAATCGCCTCCTTTTCCTTATTAGCGACCATGAAATCGATGATGTAGTCCCTCGCATATCCGCGGTGCTTTGAGCAGACTGCCAAGAAGCCCTCGTGCAAAAAGTACGGGTCAACGACACAAATATAAGACATTTTCTCGTGCCTGATTGATACGTCTGCAACATATCTATATTTTTTATTGTTCCTTGCTATTATACTATCAACTTGGGATGTTTTATACACATTAATTAATGTGCTATTTCATATTATTTTTAGGACTAACTTATTAACCTAGAGCCCAGTGCAAGTTTCTGTTTTTTCCTTGTTTTGAGTTTCGCAAAAAAGGAATATCAAACGGAGTCCAGATGGAATAAAACTTTTGTGATGATTTTTCTTGGACCAGAAAACACCCAGGGGACTTGGGGTGCAAGTCAGAAGATGCTCGAGGAGACGACAAGCCTCAGGGGCGCGCCCTAGGGGAGCCACCCCAGGCTTGTGGCCCCCTCGTGGACCCCCTGACCTCCTACATTGGCCTATAAATTCACATATATTCCAAAAACCCTATAGGCATGCACGAAAACACGTTTCCACCGCTGCAGGTGTCTGACCTCGTGAGATCCCATCTGGAGGCCTTTTCCGGTACTCTGCCGAAGGGGGATTCGATCATAGAGGGCTTCTATATCAACCTTGCTGCCCCTCGGATGATGCGTGAGTAGTTTGCCTCAGACCTATGGGTCCATAGCTAGTAGCTAGATGGCTTCTTCTCTCTCTATGATCTTCAATACAATGTTCTCCTTGATGTTCCTGGAGATCTATTCGATGTAATCATCTTTTTCGGTGTGTTTGTCGAGATCCGATGAATTGTGGATTTATGATCAGATTATATATGAATATTATTCGAGTCTTCTCTGAATTCTTATATTCATGATTTGATAGCTTTGTATTTCTGTTCGATCTATCGATTTGGTTTGGCCAACTAGATTGGTTTATCTTGCAATGGGAGAGGTGCTTAGTGATGGGTTCAATCTTGCGGTGTACTCACCCAGTGACAGAAGGGGTAACGAGGCACGTATTGTATTGTTTCCATCAAGGGTAACAAGACGGGGTTTATACCATATTGCTTGAGTTTATCCCTCTACATCATGTCATCTTGCTTAAGGCGTTAATCCGCTTTTAACTTAATACTCTAGATGCATGCTGGATAGAGGTCAATGGGTGGAGTAATGGTGGTAGATGCAAGCAGGAGTCGATCTACCTGTCATGGACATGATGCCTATATTCATGATCATCTCTACTCCTAATGGAGCAGTTGGTAGTCTGCGTTCCAAGGTTTAGTTTCGTCCCACTTCCCACCCTTCGTCTGGTTTATATTCATCTCTTCCCCCCACCTCCCACATCCCTGTAGGCAACGATCCCCTCGAAAAAACCCAACCAAAACCAGTTTAGGAGGCAGTGATGCCTCCAGAAAACCGATGACTCGCACGCACGAGAATCGAACAAAAAAACCCTACAAAAAGGAACTGCGAAAAAAAAATCGACGACTCACATGCACGAGCGAGCGAGGCAATCAAAGTGCCCTCGATCTCCATAAAGGTCACAGGTGATCCCTTCGTCATCGCCCTCGCACTCACATCAAGCGCCCTCGATCCATGCGCCACCTCCCTTCGCCGCCGGCAATCCCTTTGAGTATATCTGATCTTGTGGCTTGCGCCGCCGAAGTCCGAGAGGAGCCACTTGTTGGAAATATGCCCTAGAGGCAATAATAAAATGGGTATTATTATATTTCCTTGTTCATGATAATTGTCTATTGTTCATGCTTGAATTGTATTATCCGGAAACAGTGATACATGTGTGAATACATAGAGCACAACATGTCCCTAGTAAGCCTCTAGTTAACTAGCTCGTTGATCAACAGATGGTTACGGTTTCCTGACCATGGACATTGGATGTCATTGATAATGGGATCACATCATTAGGAGAATGATGTGATGGACAAGACCCAATCCTAAGCCTAGCACAAGATCGTGTAGTTCGTATGCTAAAGCTTTTCCAATGTCAAGTATCCTTTCCTTAGACCATGAGGTAGTGCAACTCCCGAATACCGTAGGAATACTTTGGGTGTGCCAAACGTCACAACGTAACTGGGTGGCTATGAAGGTACACTACGGGTATCTCCGAAAGCATCTGTTGGGTTGGCAAGAACCGAGACTGGGATTTGTCACTCCGTATGACAGAGAGGTATCTCTGGGCCCATTCGGTAATACATCATCATAATGAGCTCAATGTGACTAAGGGGTTGGTCACGGGATGATGTGTTACGGAACGAGTAAAGAGACTTGCCATGACGAGATTGAACAAGGTATAGGTATACCGACGATCGAATCTCGGGCAAGTACTATAGCGATAGACAAAGGGAATCGTATACGGGATTGATTGAATCCTTGACATCGTGGTTCATCCGATGAGATCATCGAGGAGCATGTGGGATCCAACATGGGTATCTAGATCCCACTGTTGGTTATTGACCGGAGAGTCGTCTCGGTCATGTCTACGTGTCTCCCGAACCCGTAGGGTCTACACACTTAAGGTTCTCTGACGCTAGGATTGTAGAGATCCGGATGAGATCCTGGACGTCTCGAGGAGTTCCGGAATGGTCCGGAGGTGAAGATTTGTATATAGGAAGTCTAGTTTCGGCCACCGAGAAAGTTTCCGGGGTCACCGGTATTGTACCGGGACCACCGGAAGGGTCCCGGGGGTCCATCGGGTGGGGCCACCTATCCCGGAGGGCCCCATGCATGGGATGAAGTGGGGAGGGAACCAGCCCCTAGTGGGCTGGTGCGCCCCCCATGGGCCTCCCCCTGCGACTAGGGTTGGAAACCCTAGGGGTGGCGGGCGGCCCACCTGACTTGGGGGGCAAGTCCCCCCCTTTGGCCGCCGCCCCCCTAGAGATTGGATCTCTAGGGCTGGCGCCCCCCCTAGGGGCCCTATATAAAGAGGGGGGGGAGGGAAGGCAGCCGCACCCTAAGCCCTGGCGTCTCCCTCACCCTCCCGTGACACCTCTTCCTCCTCCCGTAGCGCTTGGCGAAGCCCTGCTGGAATCCCGCTGCTTCCACCACCACGCTGTCGTGCTGTTGGATCTCCATCAACTTCTCCTCCCCCCTTGCTGGATCAAGAAGGAGGAGACGTCTCTCCTCCGTACGTGTGTTGAACGCGGAGTTGCCGTCCGTTCGGCGCTACGATCATCGGTGATTTGGATCACGACGAGTACGACTCCATCAACCCCGTTCTCTTGAACGCTCTGGCTCGCGATCTACAAGGGTATGTAGATGCACTCTGCTCTTCCTCGTTGCTAGATCACTCCATAGATTGATCTTGGTGATGCGTAGAAAATTTTAAAATTATGCTACGTTCCCCAACAGTGGCATCATGAGCTAGGTCTATGCGTAGTATCTTGCACGAGTGATACGTCTTAAACGTATCTAATTTTCCAAACACTTTTGCTATTGTTTTGACCTCATTCTTGCATGATTTGAACTAAACTAACCCGGACTGACGCTGTTTTCAGCACAGCTGCCTGTATGGTTTTATTGCGTGCAGGAAAACGGATTTTTAGGTGTCTCAGAAAATTCCATGAAAAATCACAGAAAATCCACGCACCCGAAGGAACCTTGTGCCAGAAGATGGGCCTGAGGGCAGCCAGGGGGGCTCCAGGCGCCCTGCCCAGGCGGCCCCACCCCTGGCCGCCGCGCCAGGCCGATTTAGCCCGTGACGAGAAAACCCGAGATCAGGAGTTGTTTTCCCAGTTTTCGTCGCGGAGCCGCCGCCACTGTCTGTTCTTCCTCGGGAGGGTAAATCTGGAGGCTGATTTGGACTCCGGAGAGGGGAGATCGTCGCCATCGTCATCATCATCACCACTCCATCCTCCCTCCATGACTTCTCCTTCCATGTGTGAGTAATTCCCTGCTGTAGGCAAAGGGGATGGTTGGGATTGGATGAGTTAGATAATGTAATAGTTTATCAGATCGTTGGGGGCATGTTGCCTATCATCTACTATGGTGTTTATCATCTTTGCTTCAACTTGTTACTCTTAATGCTTGTCACTTAGGGCCCGAGTGCCATGATTTCAGATCTGAACCATATGTGTTTGCATGAATATATTTGTGTTCTTGATCCTATCTACGAGTTGTTTGCACCTATTACGGTCTGGAACCGGCGATCCCAAAAGTGACAGCTTGGGACAACAAAGGGGATGGTCCATAGTTTGAGGATTACATGTATCCATTGAGTTTATTGCTTTGTTTCGGTGCTCTTTGACAGGAGCACCTTAATCTCCATAAGTTCCTTTTGGCCCCGTTCGTAGCGGGATGGTAGGACAAAAGATGTTGTGCAAGTTCTTATTGCAAGCACATACAACTACCCGTGGGGTACATGCCTAGTGTTTGATAATTGCCTAGATGATCATTACTTTTCCGTGTGCCTTGCCCCAAGTTAGATTCATGATATATCTCATCCATGCAGCGCCCAACCATCCATCTCCCTAGCCTACAGTGTTTTAAATCTTGCTGGTTACTAGTTGCTACTTTTGCTATTTACTGTCACCACCATCACTATCATATCACCGTTACCACTTATCTTTTGTTGCAAGTAAGTATATTTCAGGTGCGGTTGAATTGACAACTCAACTGTCAAAGCTTATAAATACTCTTTGGCTCCCCGTGTGTCGAATCTATAAATTGGGTTATTCTTACCCGCGAAGACTATCTCGATCCCTTACGGTTGAGGGTTATCAAGTACCGTTTTCTGGCGCCGTTGCCGGGGAGCATAGCAATATTTACAAGTCTACTTGGAGTATCCTACCTGCTGCACTTCATCCGCTATGGGTAAGAAAGGAGACCCCAAGGTTCCGATCTTACTATCCACTACAAGAAGAGGTACTGTTCTGAACACTGGTGCTACACTTGATTCACCTTCTGTTATGAGTAAGTTTGCCTCACCGCCACCACATGATGCTTCTACTGAATCTGCTACTATGTCCGATACTTTTGATGATGCTTCTACTACTCTTGATGATATTAGTTCACTTGGTTATGCTCTTGAGAAACAGATCGCTGCTGCAAAAAAAAAATCTGGAATTGAAATTCCTGTCGCTCGCTACCCTATTGGTGGAACTTATGATTATCCTGACTTGAGTAAACTCAAGGAGAGACTCCTTGATGATGATTACATTATGCTTGATGATGATTTATGCAGGGAACTGCCAGAGTTTGCCGGCTCTGACCCTGAAGCTATTAAGAAGCTGCTTGAAAAACACTCCTTAAAGAAGAAGACTGTTCCTGATCCTGAATTTGCTGCATCTCCTATATGCATCGATGATCCTAATTATGATTTCTCTGTTGAGCTTTCACTTATACCTATTGTTGAAGCTGATCCCTTTTATGGCAGAGAAATTGATGATGCTATTGCACACCTGACCAAACTCACTGAGTTGGGTGGCTTGTTTACCACGGATGAGAAGAAACGAAACTTTTATGTGACTAAGCTCCTTCCTTTCTCTTTGAAGGAAGGTGCTAAAACATGGTATGATTCACTCCCATGTGGTTCCATCAAGAGTCCTCAAGACTTAGCTCACTCTTTTGTTGATAGGTACTTTCCTGCTCATATGCAACATGCTGCTTTACAAAGAATTTATAACTTTAAATAGTTGTAGGATGAGCACCTCCCTAAAGCTTGGGGGAGGTACTGTGGTCTGATTTGGGCTAGACCAGGACATGGAGTCCCTAAGAATGAATTAATCGATATATTTTATGTTCGTCTAACTGATGAATCCAGGTCCTACTTGGACAGTTGTGCTGGTTGTGTTTTCAGGAAAAGAACACCGGACGATGTAGAGGATTTGATGGGCAACATTGCCAAAAACCATGAAGATTGGTCCGTCCCTGAACCACCTCCACCACCAAAGAAGAGGGGCATGTTTGTTCTAAGCCCCGAAGATATGCGAGAAGCAAAGAAGTCTATTAAAGAGAAGGGTATTAAAACTGAGGACGTGAAGAATCTACCCCCTATTGAGAAGTTGTGTGAGCCTACCACTCACCCTCCTATGGTAGAGGTACACTCTCTTTTAGATTTCAACGCAAGTGACATCCCTCATGGTAAGCCTCCTGATCAATGTTTAGATGAGTTTGATAATTTTATTATGAAACAAAATCATTTTAATGAGAGGATACAAAGTCAATTGCATGATGATTCCCTTGCTATCAAAAGTTTGCTTGATGTTCTAGGAAGAACAGTTAATGATGTTAAATGTCTTGTGAAGCAGTTTCATATGGTTCAAACTCAGCTTGAACAAATTTCTAATGTGCAAAAAAGATTTGCTTGCTAACAATGCCAAACAAGATGATTTGCAGGCCTTCGGGATTAAGACCCGAGGAGGAACTAGCACTCAAGATCCTCTCTATCCAGAGGGGCATCCGAGGAGAATCGAGCAGGATTCTCAGATGCAGGAAGAAGAAATTGTTGGCTCTCCAAAGAAGAAGAAGAAGAAACATAAGGAGGCTGACAATTCCAATGATCCTATTACAGATGAAGAGCCAGCTGTTGATCCCAACAGTGTATCTATCTCCGATGCTAAGACTGAAGACGGTGCCGAACCTGAAGGTAAGGATAATGAGAAGAATGATCCGCCTGAAGTTCGAGAAGAAGAAGCACCTGACAAACGTAAGAGGTACACTAGAGAAGACTTCGTCGCAAGAAGACATGGGGAGGAAAGAGAACCATGGATACAGAAACCCATGCCCTTTCCAGGTAAGTCTATCAAATCTAAAGAAGAAGAGCATTACAATAAGTTTTGTGACTGGATTAAACATCTTTTTCTTCAAATCCCTTTGACTGATGCTATTAAGTTACCTCCCTATTCAAAATATATGAAAGATATTGTCACTAATAAAAGAAAAATTCCTAATGAAGCAATATCTACTATGCTTGCTAACTACTCTTTCAGTGGCAAGATTCCTGAGAAGCTTGGTGATCCAGGTATACCCACCATTCCTTGCTCCATAAAGAATAATTATGTCAAAACTGCTTTATGTGATCTCGGAGCAGGAGTGAGTGTTATGCCTCTCTCTCTTTACAAGAGGCTTTGTTTAGAGAAACTAATTCCTACAGATATCTCTCTTCAGATGGCTGACAAGTCAACCGCCGTTCCGATAGGTATTTGTGAGGATGTTCCCGTAAAAGTTGCTAATTGTTTGATCCTTACTGATTTTGTTGTGCTTGACATGCCCGAGGATGGGAGCATGTCCATTATTCTTGGTAGACATTTTCTTAACACCGCAGGTGCTATTATTGATTGCAGTAAAGGGAAGGTTACCTTCAATGTGAATGATAAAGAACACACGGTGTACTTTCCAAAGAAGACTGACAGGAGGCATGGCCTCAACTCTATAGAAAATATTGAGACCATGAAGATTGGAGAATGGGACTGTCCACTACATGTGCACCACAAATACAAAACTATTATGGTGGGGACAATGTCCATTAAAGTAAGGTTCAATGATCACTTCGTAAGAGGTGAGACTTTTTGCTCTATATATCGCCTGTTTGTTGGTAAGACTTGATCAACCTTACTAGTGAGCATGTTTTATATAGATAAAAAGTTGAGCTTGTTATGTTTTCATTTGTTTTAGGTTTTGTTCTCCTTGCTGTACCAAGTGTTTATGTTTTGAAGCTTCATAATACTAATCACTGCTTTAAGTTTTCAGAAAGTCTTGCAGCCTTTTTGAACTTCGAAAAAATTTCAACAGTGAAGTTTTCAGAAAAATTCCAGAAAAATAAAAATAAAAATTCCCATGCCGGGAGTGACCCAGCGGCACCTTGGGCCGACCAGGGGGAGCCACCAGTGGCCCAGGTGGCCAGCTGGCGCGGCCTGCCCCCTGGCCGCGCCCACAGGGCGCCTGGGGCCCACAAGGCCCCCCTCCAGGTAAGTCTTCTTCCTCTCTCTCTCTTTCTCTCCAAAAACACGAGTTCTGCACTTGCTCTTGCGTTCTTGCTGCTCTTGGAGGCGATTCTTCGATCTCTCTCTACGGCCTATCATTTGAGCTGAGATTTTGAACAAATACTCCCTGGTATGTAACTCCTCCACCCCTCCAATTAGATTTCTGATTGGTGGCTTCATTTGTGAGTATTTAGTAGTTCTTGGTGCTGTGTAGATGAGCTTGCATGCATGTGTAGAAATTTATTTTCCAAGTTTTGATGCAAGTTTATACCTTAGGTAAGTGAGTTGAGTAGTTTGCCTTAACCCAGTTTGTTTAAATCCTTGTTTTTGTAATTTGCCAAAAATTTCAGAAATGAGTTTGTTAGGAAGGGCAAAGGGGTGGCTTGAGAAGAAGAGGCCCATTCACTCCGATCGAGTTACTAGAGCCGCAGCTTCACCCTCGACTACTAGGGTGAGCTACAATGAAGATCATGTGCCCCTAGAGTTGTTGGAAGACACAAGTCCAGCACGTGCTATGATGTTTCCATGTGATGAATTCCTTGAAGCTGCGGGAATCAAGGATGAGTTTTATAATCTTTGTGCTAATGCAGGTCTGACACGGCTCGTCACGTGCCGTGTTACTCAGTATCAAAAACTCACCTCCGGTTTCATTAACAGTTTTAGATATAACCCTGATTCTGGTGCTATTGAGTTTAAAATTTACAATGATCTTATCACCATGCCCTTGGGAAAGTTTTGTGAAATAATAGGTGTGCCAAATGTTGGGCGGACGGCTAGGATGACCTCTCAGCCCTCCGAACTGAAAACCGTCTTCAACTCTCTCTGTAGCATGGGTACGAGGGATATTCATCGGTCAAAAATCTCCAGCATCTTATTCCCTCACCTCAGGTATTTTGCATATTATGTTGCTAGAGGGGTGTTAGCTCATGACAACACGAGCAACATTTCTGCGCGGGATATTGCTATCCTGGCAGCCGCCCTCTCAGGGAGGTTTGATTATAATCTAGGTGCCTTAATTGCTCGACGCCTTGCTATGAACGGTAACAGGGGAGATTTATTTGGTGGCGTTTATGCCACACTTATCTTAGAATATCTTAAAGGCACCCCACACCCTGATGATAAGCCTTTTACTTATTTAAGTTTGTTACCATGACTTCTGAGCTTGATAATCTTGTTTATATCTTGCGTTTCGGAACTACCGCGGAACGCGAGATCCGTCTACCTGCACCTGTTTTGTTTGATTTTTCTCGCAGGAACGGATGGTCCTTTGATGTTATCCAGTTCGATGAGTTCATGGCCCAGCATCAGTTTCATAACCCCATGGAGGGGGTTGTGCCCGACGAGGAGGAGCACGGTGAGTTACCACCTTTTCAGGGGGAGACCGTCACCCAGTTTGGTGAAGGGTCTTCCTCTGCTTGGAGTACGGACCATTCCTCGTGGGACGATCCGAGGAGTTCGGTGTATGCGCCGGAATCCTTCTACAACCCTTGGACACACCAGCATTCCCCCGGAGCAGGAGGCTCCGGGGGGCAGTAGCTACTACCAACTTAGGCCAAAAGCCTAAGCTTGGGGGAGTACGTGCCCCTCTCACTTTTCCATTGCATTATCCGTTTTATTCGCTTTGATCTTTTCGAAGTTTTTGCCCGTTCTTCTTTATTTCATTCTTTGCAAAAACAACAAAAAGATTTTCTCTTTCTTTTGCTTTCGTTCAACCTTTGAAATAATCCAAAAAGATTTCCTTTCTCTCTTTAGTTTGCTTTGTTTTCAGAGTTCAGCTCGAGTCCGTGATGGCATTTAATTATATTTCCTACGTTCGATCGTGCAAGTGACGAGGCAGTAATGACGAAGATCGACTGAAGGGAAGCAACAAGGGAAAACCAGTATGAACTCTTCTTGTTTCTACTTTTGTACATATGCCTGTACTTATGATCTAGAGACCAGCTTGTAGCGACATAGTTCTATGTTCACAATGCTCTCCCAGTGGTTCATGCTTTCCTTGTGGCTAGACTCGAATAGCTAGAGTATATAATGTGTTATTGAAATGATTTACATGCATTGCACTGTTCATAGTTTGGTATACTAAGGTGGTATTTCCATTTGGAGAATTCTTGGATTGACTTGGCACATGTTTACACATGTTTAAGAATAAAAAGTCTGCTCTGCCTTGATGATCTTTGAGTTTCGGAATAGTTATATCACTTCCATGCCCGATTCAATGTTGCTTTGTCGCTCTGCATGATTATGACCGTTATTGCTCTCTAGTTGGTCGCTTCCCAGTCTTTTGCTAACCTCCACCTGTACTAAGCGGACTGACTGCTTGTGCATCCAAAATCCTTTAAACCAGTAATGCCATATGAGTCCACCATACCTTTCTATACATGGTATTTACTTGCCATTCCTAACGAAGACTTTCGTGTACCATCTCAAAAAAAAAATTATTCAAAGCATTTCTCTTTTGTGCCTCTGTTTTAGCTCATGAGGAAGTAGTAGTTAATTCATGATCTTTTTAAGTTGGACAAGTTTCACCCCGGGATTGCATGTCTAATCTGCAAACCCCTAATACGAGAAGGAACTGGCATAGAGTGCGCCCAGATCATAAAAGATAATACAAGAAACAAACCCTCCTTCACGCTTTGTTCATGAGAAATCAGAAAACTTTGGCAGTGATAAACAAAGGAGATTAAGGGGATGTGATCGTCCCCGTGCGGGAGCCGTTCCTCGAAACTTGTCCTGCTCAAGAAGTAATTGGGTTATCTACTAGCATTCGTTGACGAAATATGCACCTCTCAAAAACATTTTTACCTCTGTTTTTAAAACCAAGAGCTCTGGTACATGTTTAGTTTTTGTTTCTGACCACGGGTTTTCAACCTCGCCATCAAATTCCACGGTTCGAGAGTCTCCACCTTCTTTCTTAAAAGGACCAACTAGGGGAGCATAATTGTCATTCTGAGTGTAATGTGCATTGTCCCAAAGTATTACATTGTCTTCTGCATGCTTGTGATATTATTTATTCTGAAATTCTTAGTTCTAGTCTCCTTTAAAACTCTGGAGGAGTTTCTGCATTTATGTTTTGCTTCACTCATGGAGGCTAGCGAGATACCAATCTAATATGCTCAAGCTATGTGCAATGTAATCTTGTCTTGATTTTCGGTAGTATATTATTTACTTTTAGGTATTTGTGATTGGTCACTTGAAAGAAGGATTGCTCCGTGCATTGTCCTCATAGCATTGTTTCAATACTTGCTAGACTCTTTTCGTAGTACATGCTTATATACATCTAATGAAGCAAAAGAGTTTGTCAATGTTTTCTTTGTCGCGTTTAGTTCGTTGAACTGAATTGCTTGAGGACAAGCAATATGCTAAGCTTGGGGGAGTTGATACGTCTCAAACGTATCTACTTTTCCAAACACTTTTGCTATTGTTTTGACCTCATTCTTGCATGATTTGAACTAAACTAACCAGGACTGATGCTGTTTTCAGCAGAGCTGCCTGTATGGTTTTATTGTGTGCAGGAAAACGGATTTTTAGGTGTCTCAGAAAATTCCACGAAAAATCACAGAAAATCCACGCACCCGAAGGAACCTTGTGCCAGAAGATGGGCCAGAGGGCAGCCAGGGGGGCTCCATGCGCCCTGCCCAGGCGGCCCCACCCCTGGCCGCCGCGCCAGGCCGCCTGGGTGGGCCCCACCTCCCCTGGTGCCCTACTTTGACCCGTATTTAGCCCGTGATGAGAAAACCCGAGATCAGGAGTTGTTTTCCCAGTTTTCGTCGCGGAGCCGCCGCCACCCTCTATTCTTCCTCGGGAGGGCTAATCTGGAGGCTGATTTGGCCTTCGGAGAGGGGAGATCGTCGCCATTGTCATCATCATCACCACTCCATCCTCCCTCCATGACTTCTCCTTCCATGTGTGAGTAATTCCCTGCTGTAGGCAAAGGGGATGGTAGGGATTGGATGAGTTAGATCATGTAATATTTTATCAGATCGTTGGGGGCATGTTGCCTATCATCTACTATGGTGTTTATCATCTTTGCTTCAACTTGTTACTCTTAATGCTTGTCACTTAGGGCCCGAGTGCCATGATTTCAGATCTGAACCATATGTGTTTGCATGAATATATTTGTGTTCTTGATCCTATCTATGAGTTGTTTGCACCTATTGCGGTCCGGAACCGGCGATCCCAAAAGTGATAGCTTGGGACACCAAAGGGGATGGTCCATAGTTTGAGGATTACATGTATCCATTGAGTTTATTGCTTTGTTCCGGTGCTCTTTGACAGGAGCACCTTAATCTCCATAAGTTCCTTTTGGCCCCATTCGTAGCGGGATGGTAGGACAAAAGATGTTGTGCAAGTTCTTATTGCAAGCACGTACAACTACCCGTGGGATACATGCCTAGTGTTTGATAATTGCCTAGATGATCATTACTTTTCCGTGTGCCTTGCCCCAAGTTAGATTCATGATATATCTCATCCATGCAGCACCCAACCATCCATCTCCCTAGCCTACAGTGTTTTAAATCCTGCTGGTTACTAGTTGCTACTTTTGCTATTTACTTTTGCTGTTTACTTTTACTATCACCACCATCACTATCATATCACCGTTACCACTTATCTTTTGTTGCAAGTAAGTATATTTCAGGTGCGGTTGAATTGACAACTCAACTGTCAAAGCATATAAATACTCTTTGGCTCCCCGTGTGTCGAATCTATAAATTGGGTTATTCTTACCCGCGAAGACTATCTCGATCCCTTACGGTTGAGGGTTATCAACGAGTAGAACACAAAGTAGTTGTGGGCATCGATTTGTGAAAGCACATTTGCTCCCTGGGTGGTTTTGGTAATTAATGACAACATACTTTGTGGTTGGACTAATGCTTTTATCAAGTATGTTTCAGGAAATTCAATCACATTGGAATGGCAAGATGACTGAAGAAGTGGACCCCTCAAATGCTAAGGCAAGCATTGGCAAAAGCTCAAGACTTCATTTTTGGTTTAGTGATCAAAGATCACATTGAGTCCATAGGAAAAGCCAATACTATTAAAAGGGGATGAGGTTGTGTTGATGATCTGGTTGCTCAAGTGCTTAGTGATATATCTCCTTCAGCTATCAGCACCTTTCACTACTATACACACTCATAAGTAATCTCGGACAAACCAATTCTTCCAACTCAGTCCCACCGAGATGAACCACTTCTACCATATTCCAAACCCTAGAAAAATCGGTCATTCCGAGTTTGAGATCGGTCTCACCGAAACTGAACTGCCAACCTTCTGTAACCATTTCACATCATTTCGGAATAACCGAGTTTGTATTATCGGTCTCACCGAAATGGACAAGCTTCTGTCTTGGCTCAAATCGGTCTCACCGATATTGCATTTTCGGTCTCACCGATTCTGGCATGTTCCTGTCCTTTCTCAAATCGGTCCAACCGAGTTTTCTTTCTCGGTCCCACCGAAAACTCCAACGTTCATATCTATTGCACTTTCGGTCCCACCGAGATGATATTTTCGGTCCCATCGAAAATCCCAACGTTCACTATATTTGAACTTTCGGTCTGACCGAGTTTTCACTTCGGTCTCACCGAGATTGGTCAAATATGTGTGTAACGGTTGGATTTTGTGTGGAGGCTATATATACCCCTCCACCCCCTCTTCATTCGTGAAGAGAGCCATCAGAAAGTCTACCACTCCTACCATACACTTTCTGAGAAGAGAACCACCTACCCATGTGTTGAGATCAAGCCATTCCATTCCTACCATATGAAACTTGATTTCTAACCTTCCCAAGTTGCTTTCCACTCAATCCTTTCTTCCACCACAGCCAAATTAGTGAGGAGAGTTGAGTGTTGGGGAGATTATCATTTGAAGCACAAGAGCAAGGAGTTCATCATCATCAACACCATCTATTACCTTTTGGAGGGTGGTGCCTCCTAGATTGGTTAGGTGTCGCTTGGGAGCCTCCGTCTTTGAGATGTGGAGTTGAACCAAGATGTTTGTAAGGGCAAGGAGATCGCCTACTTCGTGAAGATCTACCCCGAGTAAGGCTAGTCCTCCGTGGGCGTAGGCCATGATGGAATAGACAAGGTTGCTTCTTCGTGGACCCTTCGTGGGTGGAGCCCTCCGTGGACTCGCGCAGCCGTTACCCTCTGTGGGTTGAAGTCTCCATCAACGTGGATGTACGATAGCACCACCTATCGGAACCACGACAAAAATCTCCGTGTCACCAAACTACGTTTGATCTTCTCCATCTCTCTTTACTATATATGCAATTTACTTTCCGCTGCCCATACTCTAGAATTGCATGTGTAGTGTGATACTTGATTTGATCTTAATTTTGAAACTGCCTAAAACTTTGCATAATCAAAAGGCAGATTTTTATATTGTCAAGTAGTCTAATCACCCCCCCTCTAGACATACTTCTTCGATCCTACAATTGGTATCAGAGCCTTGGTCTCCATTGCTTTGGTTTACACACCATTGGAGGAAGATGGACGTGTCTACGGATGGGAGTGTTAGCCATAGAGTGCCTGTTCTTGATGGAAGGTTCTATAACTCTTGGAGGGTTGAAATGCTTAGTATCTTTAAAATGTACAATTTGTGCAAATATGTTGAGACCCCCTATGTGCCTCCTTTTGATCCTTTGCACCCTACCATGGATGAAGAGCTTGATTTGCTTCGTAACCTTAGAACTGTAAATCTTATCATTAGAGGGTTACCCGATGACTTGCTTAATCTTGTTACAAACTTTGAGTGTGCCTATGCTGTGTGGAAATTCTTGGAAGAACTTTATCCGGACTACTCGTTGAGAAGTCTTGATGAAATTCTACACAAGACTATTGAATTTGATAAGTTGCACCCCAATGATCCCAACTTTGATAAATGCTTCTTTGAGCTTCGTGATCTTATGAAAAAGAAGGGTGATCCCGGTCTAATCAATATTATAATTAGAAATGCTCTTGCATTGCATTCCGAAGATTATTATTCCATTGACCAAACTAATGCAAGTACTTATCAAATTGACCTAGGTGTTGATGATGAACAATCTATGGGTCAATATGATGATGAGCATGAGCATGATGATGATTACTCCGATTCGGACACCGAGCTAGACAAGGTCATGAAGAGTCTCAATCTCATGGAAAATATGAGAGACTACATGTCCGGCGGAAAAGAGTGGATTCTTGATAGTGGATGCACCGACCACATGACCGGAGATAAAGACATGTTTCGAGAGCTTGCAAAAAACGATGGCCCACGCAAGTATGTGACTTTTGGAGACAACTCCAAGGGTAAGGTACTTGGCCTTGGTAAGGTGGCCATATCTCATGATAGCTCTATTCAAAATGTCATGCTTGTAGAATCTCTTGGATACAATTTACTTTCCGTGTCTAGATTAGCTGACTTTGGATTCAATGTGCTATTCACCAAAGTAGATTGCCAAGTCTTTCGTCGTGATAATCAAAACATGGCTTTTACTGGTATCCGTAGAGGTGATCTATATATTGTTGATTTCACTAAGAAAGCCCAACCTAGAGCTTGTTTCATTGCTAAATCCTCTAAAGGTTGGTTACGGTATAGAAGGCTAGGACATGTTGGTATGCGTAATCTAGACAAGCTAATCAAAGGTGATCATATTCTTGGTGTTAAAGATGTTTTCTTTGACAAAGATAGACTTTGTAGTGATTGTCAAGCAGGAAAACAAGTTGGTGGAAGTCATCCCGTGAAAAACATCATGACCACTAGGAGACCGCTTGAGCTTCTTCATATGGATCTCTTCGGTCCCAATGCTTACAAAAGCCTTGGTGGTAACTCCTTTGGTCTAGTTATAGTTGATGATTATTCCAGATTTACGTGGGTATTTTTCCTTGATGATAAATCGCAGGTTCAGAGGATCTTCAAGACCTTTGCCAAAAAGGCCCAAAATCAATTTGAGGTGAAGATCAAGAAAGTTCGGAGTGACAATGGAACGGAGTTCAAGAACGCCAATGTAGACTCTTTTCTCGATGAGGAAGGAATTCTACATGAGTTCTCGGCTACATATACTCCTCAACAAAATGGAGTTGTTGAGAGGAAGAACCGAACGCTCATAGAGATGGCAAGAACGATGCTTGATGAATACAAGACACCGAAGCACTTTTGGGGAGAAGCGGTCGAGACAGCTTGTCATGCTATCAACAGGCTTTATCTTCATAAGCTTCTCGGCAAGACATCATACGAGCTTCTCACCGGTAACAAACCCCAAGTGGGATACTTTCGTTTCTTTGGTTCAAAATGCTATATCCTTGATAAGCATCGTCGGTCTAAATTTGCTCCTAAATCTCATGAAGGCTTTCTTCTTGGTTATGGATCAAACTCCCACACCTACCGTGTCTACAACAATTTCACCCGAAAGGTTGAAGAGATGGTAGACGTGAAGTTTGATGAATCTAATGGCTCGCAAGTAGAGCAAATGCCTATTGATGTAGGAGACAAGGACCCATCGGAAGCAATCCAAGATTTATCTATTGGAAAGATCCGTCCCATGGAAGTGAAGGAGAGTACCTCATCTACATATGTGGAGCCACCTACCTCACGGCGAGATGAACCTCAAGGCAACATGGAGGCCTCCACAAGTGGAACTCACCAAGATGAGGAAATGCAACAAGAAGATCCACCACAACCTCCTTCTCCACCACCTCAAGACAACACCAACAACAATGAAGAAGAAGAAGAGGAAGATGAAGATGATGAGGAAGCTCAGCCACAACATCAATAAAAGCTATCCCGAGTCCGAGCAAGAGTCAAGAAGAATCATCCCGTGGAACAAATGATGAACGACATCAACTCCGGGAGAATTACTCGCTCTAAAACCCGCTTAGCTAACTTTTGTGAGCATTACTCATTTATCTCTAGTATTGAACCTATGAAGGTAGAAGAAGCACATAAAGACCCGGATTGGGTGAACGCTATGCACGAAGAACTACACAACTTCGAGAGGAACAAAGTATGGACTTTGGTAGAGAAGCCCAACGATGATCAAAACATCATTGGAACCAAATGGGTGTTTCGGAACAAGCAAGATGAAGATGGACAAGTCATCCGCAACAAGGCTCGTCTCATAGCTCAAGGTTACACACAAGTCGAAGGTATGGACTATGGTGAGACCTATGCCCCCGTTGCTAGACTTGAGTCCATTCGCATTCTTCTTGCTTATGCCAATCACCATGATATTACTCTCTATCAAATGGATATCAAAAGTGCTTTCCTAAATGGTGAAATTGAGGAGGAAGTATTTGTGAAACAACCTCCCGGATTTGTGAATCCCAAAAAGCCTAATCATGTTTACAAGTTGCACAAAGCTCTTTATGGTCTTAAACAAGCTCCTAGAGCTTGGTACAAATGCTTAACTAGTTTTCTTCTTGAAAAAGGGTTTGAGATTGGAAAGATAGACTCAACGCTGTTCACAAAAAGGGTTAATGGTGAACTATTTGTGTGCCAAATATATGTTGATGATATTATCTTTGGTTCAACTAACCCCCATTTTAGCAAGAAGTTTGGACAGCTCATGTCGGAGAAGTATGAGATGTCCATGATGAGTGAACTCAAATTCTTCCTTGGGTTGCAAATCAAGCAATCTAAGGAGGGTACCTTTGTCTCACAAACAAAGTACACCAAGGATCTCTTCAAGAAGTTAAACATGCAAGAAAGCAAAGGTATGAGTACCCCCATGCCTACTAGTGGACATAATGACTTGACAAAAGATGGAGAACCCGTTGATCAAAGGGTTTACCGTTCTATGATTGGTTCTCTACTATATCTTTGTGCTTCTCGTCCTGACATAATGTTGAGTGTATGTATGTGTGCGCGATATCAAGCAGCTCCTAAAGAATGTCATCTTAAAGCTGTTAAAAGGATAGTGAGATACTTGATACACACACCAAACTTTGGCATTTGGTATCCTAAGAGGGCCTCTTTCGACCTTGTTGGCTATTCCGACTCGGACTATGCCGGTGACAAGGTTGATAGAAAGTCAACTTCGGGTACGTGTCAATTCCTTGGTCGATCCCTTGTATCTTGGTCCTCCAAGAAACATAATTCGGTATCATTATCCACTGCCGAAGCAGAATATATTGCTGCTGGTTCGTGTTGTGCTCAATTGCTATGGATGACACAAACGCTTAAGGATTATGGGATACATGTGAGACGTGTTCCCTTGCTTTGTGACAATGAGAGTGCAATCAAGATTGGACACAATCCTGTGCAACACTCTCGAACAAAGCATATTGAAGTTCGTCACCATTTTATTCGTGATCATATTGCCAAGGGTGATATTAATCTCAAGCATGTTCGTACTGACAAACAACTTGTTGATATCTTTACAAAACCTGTTGATGAGAAAGCGTTTTGTCGCTTAAGGAGTGAGTTGAACATCATTGATGCTTCAAACTTGGAGTGATAACTCCATTGATGCATGCAAGGCATGAGCCCTCTTGACTAATCCTTGATATTTCTCTTATGATGATGATCATATGTCTTGGACACATTTGCCTCCTTGTATTGCATCTAACTCCTTGCAGGTACTTGGATGATCTACATTCCACAAGATTACCACACACTCAAATCATGAGTAATCTTGTCATTAACCAAGTATCTAGCCCTTTGGGATGTTGAGTTCAAAGAACAAAATTCCACATATCCTTTTTGACATCTTATACATCTAGTATTTCACTATTGTCATCTTGGATATCCTCGAGTATTTCCTTGCTTGCCTAACCCATGTAGGAAGATGAACTACACAAGTAGAAATGGCGCTCCAACTTCACATTCAATGAGCACCTACATCAAGCCTACCTACATGAGTAAAGCAACAACAAGCCCAAGGTATGTTCTTCACATCTTTAAGGAGCTTTGCTCAAAGTCATGAGTACAACACTACGGGAATCTGCTATTTTGCCGACATGAAGCCTCTTTGCCGACAGCTAATCGTCGGGGTAGACGGCAAAGATTATTTCACCGTCATGAACCTGACGGCAAAGAATGACTAACGGCAAATACATATTTTGCCGTCTGTAAAGAAAACTGATGACGGCAAAGAGATATTTTGCCGTCTGTAAAAAAAATAATGACGGCAAAGAGATATTTTGCCGTCTGCAAAAAAACTGATGACGGCAAAGAGATAATTTACCGTCTGTAAAAAAAATAATGACGGCAAAGAGATATTTTGCCGTCTGCAAAAAAAACTGATGACGGCAAAGAGATAATTTGCCGTCTGTAAAAAAAATAATGACGGCAAAGAGATATTTTGCCGTCTGTAAAAAAATGATGACGGCAAAGCAAGAAACACACCTCGCGGATCGATCTCTCGGATCGGTGAGGTGGCACGATCGTGGACGCACATCTCACCCACTCAAACGGTCTGACCCACGCCCCCACCCACGCACGCACCCCCATGACTCCATCGGTCCCCACCAGACCAAACCTGTCGCTGCCCCCCACCCCACCATGATTTCTCTTACCTTATCCCCCCGCACGAGCTCTCTCTCTCTCTCGCGAACGCATCTAGCATCGACCCCTCATCTCTGTTCGCCCCCAGCTCCGGCGGTCTCGCCCCCAACGCCGACGACCCGCGCCCAACGCTGGCGGCCCCGCCCCTGCAGGGTATCCCTGCATGCCTCCGGCGGCCCCGCCCCCACCGCTGCTCCAGACTCCACCAACCGCCGCGAGCCTCCGGTGGTCCCTGCCCCCATGGCGCCGCTGGCCTGGGCGCTCCCCCACCGCCGCGAGCAGCTGCATGCGGGCAGCCATGGCACCGCCGGCGCTCCCCCGTCGCCTTGAGCCGCCGCACATGGCCGGCCCTGCTCCCCAACGCCACCGGCCTCGACCTCTTCCTCTTCTTCGCCCTGGCCCCCGTCGACCCGAGAAGCCGCCGGCGTCCGCAGCACGACGCCCGGCTTCGCGTGCCGCTCGCCGACGACTAGCAGCAGGCGCCGTTACCTTCCCAGGCCGCAGGATTCGGCCTCCTCTGTTCCCCCCTATAGGCGTCTTCATGTGAAATTTTCGTGTGAAATTTTCTCATCTTCGTGTACTCCAGATCCAACCATGTACCATCGAGTGTAATCTTCGTGTGAAATTTGCTCATCTTATATAGTTTTGTGGATTGGAAAGTGTTATTTCCTTCGTCATTGAATCTTGGAACAGCAGTGTGTGGATATTGTGGTGTTCTTTATCAATTCGTCCCCCTCTGGACATATTAGATATATATTTTTATTTAAAAAAATCTTTGCCGTCTATGATATTCGAGGTTGACGGCAAAGGCACTGACGCCATCCGTTAGTCGGGCCGTTCTGTTAAACGCTATTTTTTTGCCGTCTGGTAATTTCCGCTGACGGCAAAATTGGTTGACTGACAGCAAATTGTTTGCCGTCTGCCCGATAAAATGCTGACGGCAAAATCCCCTTTGCGGACTTTGACTTTGCCGACAAGGTTTGCCGTCATGGGCTGACGGCAAAATCTTTGCCGTCTGTAATCCTGCCTTTGCCGTCTGTAGGAGCCTGACGGCAAAATGCCTGATTCCCGTAGTGCAAGCAGCTTTATAAGATGTGATCACATCAAATGCTTAATCGAAAAATGGCAACCCCATTTTGAGCTTAATCGATGAGTATGACCTATGATCAAATGTCCTCATTTGACTCCTAAGTCAATATACTCAAACATAGGTGACTTTGTCGCCGACCTTTATCTAGATGAAGTACATATGCTTTTGGAGTTTGTTTGTTTTCTCTTATGTTCTCTCATTGAGTTTTTCTTTTAAAAAAAAACTTCATCTAGGAATCTTTTTATTTCTTTTCTTATGTTTCTTTGTGAATATCCTTCTGGGTCTGATCAATTCCTTGAAAATCTTTTACAAATTCATTGCAAATCTTTTGAAATATTCCTCGCAAAGTGAGCTGAATTATTTCTGTATTTCCTTGGAATAAACTCGGCGTCACCGATTTGAAACTTTCGGTCTAACCGAAAAGGATTCGGACCCACCGATCCATAATTCGGTGTCACCGATTTATCTTCCAGGACATCAACTTCTGCAGCTCCACTCAAATTTAAATCTTAAAGGGGAGAAGACTCAAATTTAGACTCAAATTGTTTCTCTGAATGTTCTTATTTGCCCTGTTGTGATTCTTAAGGATCCCACTTCTTTCTTTCTTTCTTTCCTTCTTTCTTTCCATCTTTCCTGTCCTACCTAGTTTGCTGTCCTTTTCGGCACTTGATGTCAAAGGGGGAGAGGACTTAGGGGGAGTAGGGGGAGTAGGGGAGAAGAGAAGACTTAGGGGAAGAAGAAAAGCAATCTTATCTTAAGGGGGAGAGAATCACATCAAAGCTTTGTCGTGTTTTACATTGGACATTACAATTGGCATCATTCTTTTGATTTTGCTTTCCATAACAAAATCTCTCAGAGTTCATTGAAAATCTTTTCGTTTCGGAGACATGTTTGCTGATTCAAGCTTGTGCTCAATATGAGACACTCTTTACACATGTCCTCCCTGGCTTGGTACTCTTGATGTTCTTGCAGCTGGTTAAAGGAATACTCTTGTGTTATCTAACCTTGTTTTCTCAAGTTTATCCCTTCAGGTACAATTCCAAGGAACCTCAAGGTAAGTATATGCATCTTGCAGAATGTGCATGATGGTGACTTGCTTGTAAATACTTGTTTGCAAGAAATCACCATGCACATATGCATTATCACTCACTTCCTTTTCTTCTACTCTGATGCATATAGCCAAGCTGCATGTAGCACATCTTGCTTATCTCTCTTGTGTGCTTGTGGTAGTCCAAAACCATAATCCATGAAAATCTTGCACACTTGTAGGGGGAGCCTGTGTACTACATGCCTGTCAAAGCTTTCGTGATAATTCTGTCTTTCTTTCAATAAGCTTTGATGTCTTGTTTAGTATAATTTCAGTGTGTTGCCATCAATTACCAAAAAGGGGGAGATTGAAAGCACATTTGCTCCCTGGCTGGTTTTGGTAATTAATGACAACATACTTTGTGGTTGGACTAATGCTTTTATCAAGTATGTTTCAGGAAATTCAATCACATTGGAATGGCAAGATGACTGAAGAAGTGGACCCCTCAAATGCTAAGGCAAGCATTGGCAAAAGCTCAAGACTTCATTTTTGGTTTAGTGATCAAAGATCACATTGAGTCCATAGGAAAAGCCAATACTATTAAAAGGGGATGAGGTTGTGTTGATGATCTGGTTGCTCAAGTGCTTAGTGATATATCTCCTTCGGCTATCAGCACCTTTCACTACTATACACACTCATAAGTAATCTCGGACAAACCGATTCTTCCAACTCAGTCCCACCGAGATGAACCTCTTCTGCCATATTCCAAACCCTAGAAAAATCGGTCATTCCGAGTTTGAGATCGGTCTCACCGAAACTGAACTGCCAACCTTCTATAACCATTTCACATCATTTCGGAATAACCGAGTTTGTATTATCGGTCTCACCGAAATGGACAAGCTTCTGTCTTAGCTCAAATCGGTCTCACCGATATTGCATTTTCGGTCTCACCGATTCTGGCATGTTCCTGTCCTTTCTCAAATCGGTCCAACCGAGTTTTCTTTCTCGGTCCCACCGAAAACTCCAACGTTCATATCTTTTGCACTTTCGGTCCCACCGAGATGATATTTTCGGTCCCACCGAAAATCCCAACGTTCACTATATTTGAACTTTCGGTCTGACCGAGTTTTCACTTCGGTCTCACCGAGATTGGTCAAATATGTGTGTAACGGTTGGATTTTGTGTGGAGGCTATATATACCCCTCCACCCCCTCTTCATTCGTGAAGAGAGCCATCAGAAAGTCTACCACTCCTACCATACACTTTCTGAGAAGAGAACCACCTACCGTTGTGTTGAGATCAAGCCATTCCATTCCTACCATATGAAACTTGATTTCTAACCTTCCCAAGTTGCTTTCCACTCAATCCTTTCTTCCACCACAGCCAAATCAGTGAGGAGAGTTGAGTGTTGGGGAGATTATCATTTGAAGCACAAGAGCAAGGAGTTCATCATCATCAACACCATCTATTACCTTTTGGAGGGTGGTGCCTCCTAGATTGGTTAGGTGTCGCTTGGGAGCCTCCATCTTTGAGATGTGGAGTTGAACCAAGAAGTTTGTAAGGGCAAGGAGATCACATACTTCGTGAAGATCTACCCCGAGTAAGGCTAGTCCTCCGTGGGCGTAGGCAATGATGGAATAGACAAGGTTGCTTCTTCGTGGACCCTTCGTGGGTGGAGCCCTCCGTGGACTCGCGCAGCCGTTACCCTCCGTGGGTTGAAGTCTCCATCAACGTGGATGTACGATAGCACCACCTATCGGAACCACGACAAAAATCTCCGTGTCACCAAACTGCGTTTGATCTTCTCCATCTCTCTTTACTATATATGCAATTTACTTTCCGCTGCCCATACTCTAGAATTGCATGTGTAGTGTGATACTTGATTTGATCTTAATTGTGAAACTGCCTAAAACTTTGCATAATCAAAAGGCAGATTTTTATATTGTCAAGTAGTCTAATCACCCCCCCCCCTCTAGACATACTTCTTCGATCCTACAATTTGTTAATTCTCTTGCTGTTACTAGTCTTATCTTGATTCGGCGGAATCGTGGGATGAAGCGGCCCGGACTGACCTTACACGTACGCTTATGTGAGATAGGTTCCACCGACTGACATGCACTAGTTGCATAAGTTGGCTAGCGGGTGTCTGTTGCTCCCAGTTTAGTCGGATCGGATTCGATGAAAAGGGTCCTTATGAAGGGTAAATAGAAATTGGCATATCATGTTGTGGTTTTGGCGTAGGTAAGAAACGTTCTAGCTAGAAACCTATAGCAGCCACGTAAAAACTTGCAACAACAATTAGAGGACGTCTAACTTGTTCTTGCAGCATGTGTCGTGAGATGTGATATGGCCAAAAGGATGTGATGAATGATATATATGTGATGTATGAGATTCATCATGTTCTTGTAATAGGAATCACGACTTGCATGTCGATGAGTATGACATCCGGCAGGAGCCATAGGAGTTGTCTTATTTTATTGTATGACCTGCGTGTCACTGAAAACGCCATGTAATTACTTTACTTTATTGCTAACCGTTAGCCATAGTAATAGAAGTAATGTTTGGCGAGACGACTTCATGAAGACACGGTGATGGGGATCATGATGATGGAGATCATGGTGTCATGCCGGTGAAGATGATGATCATGGAGCCCCGAAGATGAAGATCAAAAGGAGCAAAATGATATTGGCCATATCATGTCACTATTTGATTGCATGTGATGTTTATCATGTTTTACATCTTATTTTCTTAGAACGACGGTAGTAAATAAGATGATCTCTCACTAAAATTTCAAGAATTGTGTTCCCCCTAACTGTCCACCGTTGCTAAGGTTCGTTGTTCCGAAGCACCACATGATGATTGGGTGTGATAGGCTCTAACGTTTGCATACAACGGGTGTAAGCCAGATTTACACACGCAATACACTTAGGGTTCACTTGACGAGACTAGCATGTACAGACATGGCCTCGGAACACGGAAGACCGAAAGGTCCAACATGAGTAGTATAGAAGATACGATCAACATAAAGATGTTCACCGTTGATGACTAGTCCGTCTCACGTGATGATCGGACACAGCCTAGTCGATTTGGATCATGTATCACTTAGATGACTAGAGAGATGTCTATCTGAGTCGGAGTTCATTAAATTTGTTTAGTTGAACTTAATTGTCATGAACATAGTCTAAAATCTTTACAATATGTCTTGTAGATCCAATGGCCCACGTTAATGTTGTTCTCAACTTCAACGCGTTCCTAGAGAAAACCAAGCTGAAAGACGATGGTAGCAACTATACGGATTGGGTGCGTAACTTGAGGATCATCCTCATAGCTGCCAAGAACACATATGTCCTTGAAGCACTGCTAGGTAACGCACCCGCCCCAGCGAACCAAGACGTTATGAATGCCTAGCAGTCGTGTTGTGATGATTACTCCCTGGTTCAGTGCGGCATTCTTTACAGCTTAGAATCGGGGCTCCAAAAGCGTTTTGAGCATCACTGAGCATATGAGATGGTCCAAGAGCTGAAAATTGTTTTCCAAGCTCATGCCCGAGTCGAGAGATATGACGTCTCCGACGCATTCTACAGTTGTAAGATGGAGGAGAATAGTTCTGTCAGCGAGCATATACTCAAATTGTCTAAGTTGCACAATCGCTTGTCTCAGTTGGGAATTAATCTCCCAGATGAAGCGGTCGTTGCCAGAATCCTTCAGTCGCTCCCGCCGAGCTACAAGAGCTTCGTGATGAACTTCAATATGCAAGGGATGGAGAAGTCCATTCTCGAGGTGTATTCAATGCTGAAATCAGCGGAGGTGGAGATCAAGAAAGAACATCAAGTGTTGATGGTGAATAAAACCACTAAGTTCAATAAAGGCAAGGGTAAGAAGAACTTCAAGAAGGACGGCAAAGGAGTTGTCGTGCCCGGTAAGCCAGTTGGCGGGAAGAAGCCAAAGAATGGACCCAAGCTTGAGACTGAGTGCTTTTATTTCAAGGGAACGGGTCACTGGAAGCGGAACTGCCCCAAATACTTAGCAGATAAGAAGGCCGACAATGTCAAAGGTATATGTGATATACATGTTATTGATATGTACCTTACCAGCGCTCGTAGTAGCTCCTGGGTATTTGATACCGGTGCAGTTGCTCACATTTGTAACTCAAAGCAGGAGCTGCGGAATAAGCAGAGAATGGCGAAGGACGAGGTGACGATGCACGTCGGGATGGTTCCAAGGTCGATGTGATCGCTGTCGGCACGCTACCTATGCATCTACCTTCGGGATTAGATTTAAACCTTAATAATTGTTATTTAGTACCCGCTTTGAGAATGAACATTGTATCTGGATCTCGTTTAATGCGAGATGGCTACTCATTTAAATCCGAGAATAATGGTTGTTCTATTTATAAGAGAGAAATGTTTCATGGTCATGCCCCGCTGGTCAATGTCAATGGGTTATTCTTAATGAATCTCGAATGTGATGTTACACATATTTTTTTGACAAACTGAAACATCAGGAGAGTCTCCTACTGCCTTTTTTCATATATATGCCATGAATGCCAGCCAAAAGTTGGCACTCAAGCTAGTATTTACATTGGTAAGACAAGGGATACAAAGATCTCAAAGAGAAGTAGAAAGGAAAGGTGTTAAATGGAAAGAGAGCTGCTAAAGTCTCTCAAAAAAGAAAGTTTTTGAGGGTTGATCCTATAACCAAGATCACCAGGTCTTCTTTAAATCTTCTCAACCAGTCCACATGTGTGGCTGTTACCCCATCAAATATCTCATTATTGCGTTGCTTCCAAATGTTCCAGGCCGCCAATATGGTTATATCCTTGAAGAGAGGTCCTTGCCACCTAGTTTTAGCTCTGTCAAACTTGGTTTGTAGGTCCAGGTGATCCCCCCAGCTTATGCCTAAAGATTCCCAGCATGTTGCAGCCAACGGACAGTCATAGAACAGATGTTCATTCGTTTCTAGTATTCCCATGTTGCACATTGGGCAGTCATGATCATCCCCAATGTCGAAATGCCTACGTAAGAGAAGGTCTCTAGTTTTAACTCTATCATTCAGCATTAACCACACAAAAACCTTATGCCTCATGATGCATTTAGTCTTCCATACGGAGGTGATGCACTGCGGAGCTATGACGTTTCTGAACACATGGTTATAGAATTTCTTCGGTTTGAACTTTGTCTCCCCCCAGCATAGGATCCATTCATCAGTCTCCATGGGCGACAAAAGCATTCCTGTCATTACTTGTTGCAAGTCATCCAGTTCCTCCCGGGCTTCCAAGGACAGAGGGAGCATGAAATTATCCATAGCCCCATCATTATGGTAGAATTGAGCCAGCGAGATGTCTTCATTAAGGGCAAAAGAGAAGAGATGCTCGTGTGTTTCCGCCAACCGCCTTTCATTGTTCCATGCATCCTTCCATAACAAAATAGTGTCACCCGCAGCAGGTACACACGTGGTGATTCCTCGATAAATGTCCATCAGGGAGAAGATGTCACGCCTCCAGAATAATCCACATGTTGGCCAAGCATGAGGGGGTGTATCATTGTAGTGAGCATTCCAGACCAGCATCACCCAAGGTGTATCATGTTTATGGATAAACTTGTGTATGTATTTGAGCAACAGTGCTTTGTTTTGAATTTGTAGATTGAGGATCCCTAGCCCTCCATTTTTCTTTGGTCTACAAACCATCTCCCAGGCAGCCAAAGAATGCGTTTTCGCATCTCTATCAATCTCTTTCCTCCAAAGACAATGCCTCCTCGCTCGATCAAAGATGTCAATCAGTTTTAATGGTAGTTTGAGAACACACATCGCAAAGGACAACAGTGATGAGAGAGCTGAATTAATGAGCTGAACACATTCTCCATAAGATAGCCAGATAGCAGTTGCCGTCAGCCTTCTCTCTATTCTGTCCACCAAGGGCATTAACTCCCTGACCGTTGGCCTCGTTGTGCCAAGTGGCAGACCCAGATATGTGAAGGGCATCGATCCAACTTGACAACCCATATCATTAGCTAGTTCCAGGGTTTTTTGTGCACTTATATTTATCGGCATCAATTGTGATTTAGCATAGTTGATTTTCAGACATGTTTCCCGGGCATAGGAATCGAATATCTGTTTAACTATTTGTAACTCATGTTGGTCTGCAGGTAAAACGATCAGTGTATCGTCCGCTTATTGAATCACCGGGTAATCCTCTGAATACGGCTAATATATTGGGAGTGAGATGAGACCTTCTTGCCAAGATTTATTAATCATAGACTGTAATAAATCTGCTGCTAGTACAAATAGCAGTGGCGACACCGAATCCCCTTGCTTCACACCACGTTTACATTTAAACTCTGTACCTGGAATACCATTTAACAGAATAGACGACGATCCCAACTGCAGAATATTTTTCATCCACATACACCACCTGTCATCAGACCCTTTACATTCTAGCATTTTCAAGATGAAAGAGTGTTCCATTGTGTCGAAAGCCTTTTCAAAATCCAGTTTCAGAATCACAATATCTCTGCCCGATTGCTTGCACTGATGCAAGTATTCAAATGCCCAGCCCAAACAATCTTGTATTGTCCTTGTTTTAATGAAACCATATTGATTTCTATGGACCACATGGAGAATCCGACGTTGTAGTCTTTCAGCAAGTATTTTAGTAAGTACCTTTAACACACAATTCATCAATGAGATGGGTCTATAATCATTCACTGATTCAGGCACTAGTTTTTTTGGTATCAATGTGATTAGAGAGGTGTTGATGCATTGTAAGTTAAGTGACCCAGCCCAAAACTCCCCTGTCAACCTATAAAAAACTTCTTTAATAATGTCCCAAGCCACTTTGAGAAATAGGCCATTAAATCCGTCTGGTCCCGGTGCTCGATCTGCCGGAATGATTTTGATGATATGGTCAACCTCCTCTTTCGTAAATGGTAGTGACAGTTCCTCTAGACCTGGGCATTTTTGTACGATGTCTGCAAGTTCAAAATCGTAAATTGGTTGTGAAGAAATCCCCATCCTATTCTTGAAGCAGGTGAAAAAAGCGTTCGCCTTTTCCTCATGATTTTCTACTAAGTTACCATCTTCCAAGACCAGATTAGCTATAGAATTCCTCCTGGCTCATTCGGTTGCTCGTGCTTGGAAATATTTAGTATTTTCCTCTCCTTTGACGGCCCACCTGAATGTATAACGTTGCTTCCAATAGTCACTTTGGTATTTTAGTAATCGTAACACGTGAGCTTTTAAAATGATCCTGAAATTAGCTTCTGGAATAGACAATTGGCGAAGATCTTCAAGATTATCCAGTTGTAATAAAATCTGGTTACAATTGTCAATCAGTAATTTTAACTTAGATAGCGACTTACTCCATTTTTTCAGTGCATATCTAAGCCGCTTGAGTTTAGCAGATATCCTAGTAGCACTCGAGGATGCGTTGATGGGGGCATTCCAAGAGGTTTGAACCACATCTAAAATCCCAGGGTGAGAGGCCCAGAAATTTTCAAACCTGAATAACTTAGACCTGGGGATTGCCGTCTCCATTGAAATTACACATGGAACATGGTCTGATATCGGGCGCGCAAGTGGTTTAACAGTGGTATTACATAATTTTAAAATCCATTCAGGTGAGGAAAAGAACCAGTCCAGTTGTTCTAGAAGAGGGTTCTCCTGCATATTACTCCATGTAAATCTGCGGCCCTTGATGGGTATCTCAAGTAGTCCAATATGACTGATAATTTCATTAAATTTAATCACATCCTCCACATTTCCTCCTGGTAGGTTTCTCTTTTCCAGTGATCTCATGAAATTGAAATCGCCCATGAATAGCCAGAGGTCCTCTGGGTCAAATGTTACACTGTCAAACCAATCAGTGAAAATAACACTTTCTGGTCCATCACAAGGTCCATAAATATTTGAAAGGAACCAACTCTCGTTAGTTTGTACTGAGGTCATTTTCAGAGTGAGAACAAAAGGTAGTTGATGTATGATTTGTCCCGAGAATTGACTACTACACCAAACTACAATAAGTCCACCCGAAGCTCCTTCAGATGGAACAAATTCAAATTTATCAAAACGCTTGGGATAACACTTCCAAAGAAAAGAGTGATCAAACTCCGATTTCTTAGTTTCTTGTGAACATATAATGGAGCAATTAGATTCATGAATCTTATTACGAAGAGCATCACACTTGGAAGTAGCATTTAAACCACGAATATTCCAGCACAAAATATTCCACATCAAAGCGGCCATCACAGTTTTAAAACGGTAGAGTGCAAAATAACCTTAGGACAGTGGCAACAGAAAAGAAAAACACTTAAATAAAACCCTAAGCCTCATTCTGCTTGTTGCCTTTCAGGGGCGCAAGCAGCTTATCCTTGGTAAGCTCCTCCTTGGGGATGGCACATTGCATTGTTCCCAGCCGTTGTAGAGTTCCAATTGATGTATGAGGCGGAGCTGGAGCGGAGATTGACGAACCAACAGATGATGTGTTCTACTGCAGTGGAAGGATGTCAGGGTTCCTTCTAGGCTTGACATAAGAAACTTTGCGCTTGGAGTCTGCCATGGAAGGTGGCTTGAATCCCTGGTACCTAGTTGCTCGCACACTCCGCCGTACTTCAGAAACATCCAGCGGCGTGAAAATAGTGCGCTTCCTCTTATTGAGACTAACTTCAATTTCCATAGGCTGTGACTGCCGATCTAGAAGCACCTGCATGTTGTCTTCGTCAGTCCGGGCCACTGCACCCACCATCATACAGACCTTGTGCAAGTGATCAGTAACAAACTCAGTGCAAAGGGACCATGCTTCTTGTGGAAAACAAATTGTATTTGTGCCCGAGTGAAATGGAGACAATGGGAAGAACGAGAAACATGCTCCTCCCACAAGATCCACAAGCACACTCTGTAAGTCTTCAACAAACATGGTCCAAACTGTGTCCACAGAATCTCCATCAGAAATCCAGCCTAACTTGGGCGTATAGACAGTACAGTAAAAACAGATAGTGAAGGAGAGCCAATTATCTTCTTCCTCAGGAACTTCCATAGTTGTGACATGTTCATTAATCTGCAGAAAGTTCATATCTCCTGTTGGACTACCTTGCACAAATCTTTCCGCTATCTCTTCGACCAATTGCACATGCTCATTCCAAACTCTCAGTCCGTCATCGAACCCAGAATCAGCACTCTGGATTCCATCCATCATGGAGGGCCCTCGATACGCTGGGGGAACTGGCGGCTGAACGGGCCACTCTCCCCAACCCTTTTGTGGAGGCGGAGGAGGAGGAGCTGCCTCCCACGCATTGGCCGCGTTTTGCAGCTGCCAAACCTGGGCCTCATGTTGATGTTGCTGCATGGCATTCAGAAACGGAAGATGATTAGGGTGAGGAGAAGCGCCCAAAGGAGGTGGTGCTTCTTCATCCCCCACAAGGTCCTGGCTGGGATTTCTACCATTGAGCACATATACCGGAACCGTCAAAGATGTGCCTAAACCACTGATATCAGTAAATCGCTTAATCACCAAACTAAAAGGAACCAAGGCAAGTTCATTGATGAGTACGCGAACCAACACTCTAGATTTGCGATGTCCAAGTCGATGCCAATACATACATCTGCCAAAACAAGAAACTGCCTTGATAATATAGTGCTCAGTCTGGTAGTTGAGAGGAAACCCAAGCAGCATAACCCAAGCATCCCTTTCAATCACAGGTCTGCGCATATTGGGACCTTCATCATTCCGTAGCAAGCAGAATGTGGAGTGTTCATCTAAAGGTTTCTCGCCTCTACTAATCAAAGTATCCCTAACCACGCTGTCATTGAACCGAATCAAACCCACACAGAAAGGATAGATCTCACCCTCAGATGTAGGTGCACCATGATCTTCAAGGAGAACTCTTCTGACTTCAGCTAGGACTTCTTCTCTCTGCAGATCCGCCGGAGGCGGCACCACCACGACCAATGCATGATGCGAATGATCTAGAGGTCGGTCATCAACAACCACCATGTTGCGCTGAAGCCTCCCTGTCGGGCTTTGCTGGATATCCATCTCTCCTGGCACGAACTGAAAAGGGAGCACAGGAAGGTTCGCCATTGAAGGCAAAGTGTGGGGAGGAGAGGAGAGCTCGAGGTGGGGGCAGAACAGAGCAGAGAGGTGCAAGGTGACGGGCGAACCAGAGCTATAGTCGTGGCTTCGGGAATCGGGCGAGTGGAGATAGGTTGGCAAGGAGGCGAAACGTCCGGGGTAAAATCGGCAATCCGGAGCAAAGAAGTAGGTAAATCCCTACTGTTACGCTTAGCTATCCAAACATGCTTGTTATCCCTATTCCATTGGGCCTGAATCCCGAAAATTTGCTTGTGATCTTTTTTTGCCAAACCACTTTTTTCAAAACTAGAAAGATGCCTTGAGAAGAAACAATATTCGGCCTAGGACTCTCACCCTTCCGAACCCATGCAACATGCTTATTGGGACGAACTCTAGCCAGACAGTTCCATTGCATGTGCCCAATGATACCACAAATATTGCAACTCCTAAGATCATTACTAGCAATGTGGGGAGGAGTAGGCAAAATAACTGAATTTGTAACCTTGGTGCACCTTGAGGATGGAAGTGTGGTACTCATAATATCATAAGATGCAAAATGATCCATGCAATGCTCCTTGACGTGCCCACGTCGCTCACAAAGTAGACACAAATGTAACTTGTGATAAATAAACTCCTTTGAGGGTAATGCGTTGATCTGAAGCACTGAAGAAATGATATCATTTGTATAACCAGCTTGCCATAAGTCAAGAATCTCCTCGAGCTTAATCATAGGAATTTGATCCCAATAGGAAGTAGCAAAGATATCGCCACAGAAACGTTTACCAATAATTTGAGGACCCTGCGAATTGATACGTGCTTCAAAACTTCCAAAGAATAATTTATTCACAGATTCAAGCGGTCCCATCGAAGGAAAGGATGAAGGTCCGTTCACCAAATTATTGAGCGTAGATTCCCGATCAATATCAGAAGAACCTAAGTTTACATCAGAAACCAACTTGAATTTGGCCAATTCAGAATGATAAGAGGTGTCTCCAAAAGCACTTGATCGAAGAAAACGAAGAGAACTTTTAATAGCCACAGGCGATCTCGCCGAGACTTCTGGAATGATGTCATCTAGATGCCAATTCTCACCCTTCCACGTATAATCCACAAAATCTTTGTATAAGCGAAAATGACAGACAAAGTTTGGCCACACACGATCTTTTAAGCCATAGATGAAATGCCCAACACGATTGGAGGCAACCGAAAACCTGAAAGATCTATCTCCCAATTGTTTGACGTTGAATCTTGTGGCAATCCCTCCAATACAACATTGTAAAACCACTCCTACTGCTTCCTCAGAATGAGGGAAGGAGGTAGAGGAGAACGAGACCACCAAGAAGAATTCCTTGGATCCATGAGCCTTGTCAAAATGAACTGTAGATCTGAACTCTTCACGTACCTTTTTTTCCACCTTAAGTCCTGGTGCAAAATCCCAATGAATGAGACTTGCCATTGGATCTTGGTGGGAACAATACTCACCATGCACGATCTAGAAGGAGGAGAGGGTTGGGGAGTCGCCATGAGTGGAGAGGTGGAGGTGGGAGTCGCCATGGGTGGAGGTGGGAGTCGCCATAAGTCATAATGTGAATGCCAAAATATGTAAGGTTGATAATGATAGTACCACATACTTGTGGCACTGCCGACTTGGTCATATTGGTGTCAAACGTATGAAGAAGCTCCATGCAGATGGACTTTTGGAGTCTCTTGATTATGAATCATTTGACACGTACGACCATGCCTTTTGGGCAAGATGACTAAGACTCCGTTCTCCGCAACCATTGGAGCGAGCAACCAACTTATCGGAAATCATACATACCGATGTGTGCGGTCCAATGAGTGTTCAAGCTTGCGGTGGCTATCGTTATGTTCTCACCCTCACTGATGACTTAAGTAGATATGGGTACGTCAACATGATGAAACACAAGTCTGAGACTTTTGAAAAGTTCAAGGAATTTCATAATGAGGTTGAGAATCAACGTGACAAAAAAATAAAGGTCTTACGATTGGATCTTGGAGGAGAATATTTAAGTGACGAATTTGGCACGCACCTAAGGAACTGTGAATTGTTTCACAATTGAGGCCACCTGGAACACATCAGCGTAATGGTGTGTCTGAACGTCGTAATCGTACTCTGTTGGACATGGTGCGATCTATGATGTCTCTTACCGACTTACCGCTATCATTTTGGGGTTATGCTTTAGAGACTGCCGCATTCACTTTAAATAGGGCACCGTCTAAATCCGTTGAGACGACACCGTATGAACTTTGGTTTGGGAAGAAACCTAAGTTTTCGTTTCTAAAAGTTTGGGGATGCGATGCTTATGTCAAGAAACTTCAACCTGAAAATCTCGAACCCAAATCGGAAAACTGCATCTTCATAGGATACCCTAAGGAAACTATTGGGTAGACCTTCTACCTCAGATCCGAAGGCAAGGTCTTCGTTTCCAAGAATGGATCCTTTCTGGAGAAAGAGTTTCTCTCGAAAGAAGTGAGTGCGAGGAAAGTGGAACTTCATGAGATGATTGTCACCCCTTCCGAACCGGAAAGTAGCGCAACGCAGGAAGATGTTTCTGTGGTGCCTGCACCGACTAGGGAGGAAGTTAATGATAATGATCATTGATGGGCCTCTAACCCCTCGTTGGTTACCCCAAGTGGAAGGTGTAAGATGCAGTGTTGTGGAAGTTTTTCCCTTAGCAAAGATGCCAATGATCGAATCCCCAGAGACTCCCAGGTTCAACAAGTAGGTGTCAACTGCTAACGGCGTCAGATATTAGCAATCAACGTGGACCTGCACACAGATACAAATAACTTTGCTCCCAACGAGTACAGAGAGGTTGTCAATCCCTCCGGCCTTGTAGTTCACAAAGGATTAAACGCAAATGATAGTAGTGATAGATAATGTTTTGCAATAGTAAATAAAAGTGAAAAGTAAATAGCGGATGTGATCAATGATGGTAATATGGACCGGAGTCTCATGATGTTCACTAGTGATGTCTCTCTCCCAAAAGACGATAAAACAGCTATGTGAGGTAAATGAATTACAGATGGGCAATTGACAGGACCACGAACGCAAACCAATGCTGACTACATTGCAAAAAAGGTTGAGGTTCAAAGCATGGGCGGTACGCCAAAGTAAGTAGACCGAAATCCATCAATATCTACTACTAATCATCCACCTTGAGATATCTATCCAGAACATCTCGCCGGTATTAAGTTGCGAGTCCCACCCATAGTGTAAACTCAAAGCAACAGACAACTGCATTAAAAGAACTTTGCGTAATGTAAACAATCCTTGCACCCGCGGGCACAAGCACCGTTGTTTTCCCCCTTGTGGCAACAGCACATCCCCTAGACTAATGTTTCTGTCACTCAAGCTAGTCATCGAGGGGCATGAACCCACAATCGAGCATAACGTTCCCTCTTGGAGTCACTACGTATTACTTGGCCAAAGCAATAAATAACAACGGAGAACATGCAAGAATTACTTATGAACATAAATATAAAAGGGGTAGATCAAATATATTACTCAAGACCAATCTGAACATAATCTCATAATCCATCGGATCCCAGCAAACTCAACATAGCAACAGCATAAGGATTACATAAGTGCCTCGATCATGTAGGGCAGCTCACGAGGACTAATTAGTGAAGCACAAGAATGGGAGGAGAACATCACATAGCTACTGGTCATGGACTCATGGTCCAAGGGAGACTACTCACCAGTCATCCGGGAGGCGTCCATGGTGGTGGAGAAGCTCCCAGTGGTGATCCTCCCCTCCGGCAGGGTGCCGGGAAGAGTTCTGCTGATGCTCCCGATCTTGGAAGCGGCGGCGGCGCCGGAACGGAGATGAGATCGCGAAAAAGAGTTCCCGTCCCGAGGGTTTCGAAGGAAGCTCTAAATATATGCCGAAGGGGGGCACCAGACGGGGCTCGGGGGGCCCAGGCGCCCCCCGGCGCGGCCCAGGGGGGGGGGCGCCGCAAGGGCGCCTGGAGCCCTGGTGCCCCCCCCCCCCCTCGGCTGTACTTCGGGCGCAAGGAAGTTTCCGGAACGCTGATTTTTTATATAATTTTTCTGGATTTTTCCTGGCAGTTCTCGTAACGTGAAAACCTGACATACAAAAACAACCGAAAACAGAAACTGGCACCGGGGTGCACCGGATTAGTAGGTTAGTCCAAATATGATCAAAAGTGTATGGAAGTGTATGAATATCATAGCAATATCACCCAAAAGTGGCATGGAGCAAGCAGAAATTATAGATACGTTTTGGACGTATCAACATCCCCAAGCTTAATTCCTACTCGTCCTCGAGTAGGTAAATAATAACAAGAATAATTTCTGTGGTGACATGCTATTAACCATATAGGACTTTTTATAGTCATATGACAAAAGCTTACTGAGACAATTATTCTATAGTAATTAAGTTGCCTCATGAGAAAATCACAAATGACTGAAAGTTTTACAATATGATTATTGAAACATCAAAAAGATTTGCAATGAACATGATGTGCAAATATGATAAAGTGATATCTAGCTTGCCCCCTTTAGTGAAGCAAAACATAAATGCAGGGGCACCTTCAAGGTTTAAGTGATGACTAGATACAATGATTTCAGAATAAACGATATCACAATCATGCAAAAGACAATGCTACTTTGGGACAATGCACATTACACTCAGAATGACAATCATGCTCTCAGTAGTTGGTGCTTGAAGAAAGAAGGTGGATTTTTTTTTATTTTGAAAACATAGAAGCAATTTTTTCAACGGTAGTAGTACTTCATATGTGTCATGCATAAGACATCCTATAAGTTGCAAGCCTCATGCATCGAATACTAATATTGCTTGCACCTTGTCCTAATTAGCTCGGATTTCCATGGGTTATCATTGCATTACATATGTTTCAACCAAGTGTCACAAAGGGGTACCTCTATGCCACCTGTACAAAGGTCCAAGGAGATAAATCGCATTTGATTTCTCGTTTTTGATAGATCTCAACTTGAGGACATCCATACCGGGACAACATAGAAAATAGATGATGGACTCGTCTTCAATGCATGAGCATATTCTCATAAGAGATTGAGGATTAAGGTCTAAGCTAAAACTTCCACCATGATACATGGCTTTGGTTGGCGGCCCAATGTTCTTCTCTAACAATATGCATGCTCATTCAACCCACGGCAAATCACCCTTACTTCAGACAAGTCGAACATGCATAGCAACTCACATGATATTCAACAAGAGTGTGACAGTTGATGGCGTCCCCAGAAACATGGTTACTGCTCAGCAAGCAACTTATAAGAAATAAGATACATAAGCAACATATTCTTTACCACAATAGTTTTTAAGCTACTTTCCCATGAGCTATATAGTGCAAAGTTAGTTTGCTTAGTACAGGTGGAGGTTAGCAAAAGACTAGGAGCGACCAACTAAGAGAGCAATGACGGTCATAATCATGCAGAGCGACAAAGCAATATTGAATCAGGCATGGTAGTTATATCGCTACTCAGAAACAAAAGATCATCAAGACTTGACACACTTTCTTTACAGTATTAAATATACGTGAGCATACGCCAAGTCAATCAAAACAAATTCTCAAAGGAAGATATGACTAAACCATACCACATCATAGGCAAAAAAAAACATGTTGGTACTCCAATAACACATTGGGAACCCCCCAGCTATTTGAGACTAACCATAAGAAAACCTGAACTACTAAGCGCCATCATGAAAGAAGCATCTTTATCATAGAAATATTAAACAATGCAACGGAAGCAAACTCTCTTAATAAGGTGAGCATGATAATTAAAGAGAGTTCAAGCAACCAACTAAACAAAAGCTCTTCAAAAAGATAAGCATGAATACTAAGAGCAGAGCATGATAGTAGCTATTAAAAGACAAAGAACACACACACAGCAAGGATAGACATGAAAATTCTATGTTATGTTCTAGCTAGAAGTGGAGCGTGTTTATCTCCCACATAAAGAAAGCCGAGTTCCGACTCGTTATGAAAAACTAAAAAGAAAACTAAAAACAAGACGCTCCAAGCATAGCACATAACACATGAAGTGATAAAAATATAGCGGAACGAAAGACGAACTGATAATGTTGATGGAGAAGGGGATGCACGGGGGCATCCCCAAGCTTAGACGCTTGAGTCTCCTTGAATATTTCTTGGGGGTGCACGGGGGCATCCCCAAGCTTGAGCGCTTGACACTCCTGAATCTTTCTATCATCTTCCCTCGCACACTTGAAAACTCCCTTCATACATAACTCATCATAATCTGATTAGCGAGGTTAGTAACCTTAATAAAATAATTGCACCTTGCTGGAAATAAGGATATTCTTGAAGTTCTACTGTTTCTCAAGATTGCTAAAAGGTTTTTGCAAAGAAAAAGCAAGCTCTTGATTTGCAAAATGAAGGAAAGGCAAAACAGGACAGAATCTGTGAAAAACAGAACAGCAGGTAGTAATTGATCTGTTCGGGATACTTCTGCAACTCAAATCAAAAAACTCAGAACAGACGCACGAAAGACAATTATATAGAGAACGCTGTCGAAAAAATTCAGACCAAAAAGATGATCTGGTGATTTTATACGAATTTTTCTATCCAAGGACAGAATCTGTTTCCTGGACAGCACCTCACAACTTTTGAACTTTCTAGCAATCAGAGGCTATACTTGGCACAAATATGAAAAGCAAAGATACAATGATGATGGTACAGAAGTAAACATCATCAAGACACAACAAAAGAAAAAAATTATTCATTGGGGCTGCCTCCCAAAAGCGCTTTCTTTTATGCCTTTAAGGTAGGCATAATGCATATAGATCAAGTTTTATCAAGAGTAAAAGAATAGCTAGCCCGTACAACGGACTCAAAAGGTAACATGATCTTCTTATGAGGGAAGTGTTCCATCCCTTTCTTGAGAGGAAACTGAAAATTTATATTACCCTCTTTCATGTCAATGATATCACCAACGGTGCGTAAAAAGGGACGTCCCAAAATAATTGGACAAGAAGGATCACATTCAATATCCATAATAGTGAAATCAACGGGAACGTAATTATCATTAACAACGATAAGAACATCGTCGATCCTCCCCAAAGGTTTCTTTATGGAAGAATCAACGAGACGAACACCAAAAGAACAAGAATCAAAAGGTTTCAATTTAAGCATATCATATATTCTTTTGGGCATAACAGAGGTACTAGCACCAACATCACATAATGCATAGCAAGAGAAGTCATTCAGTTTAATTTTTATCATAGGATCCCAACCATCTTCTAGCTTTCTAGGTATGGAGGCTTCTACTCTAAGTTTCTCCTCCCTAGCTTTGATGAGAGCATTAGTGATATGCTCTGTGAAGGCAAGGTTAAGCGTGCTAGTGCGGGGGTCTCTAGACATCTTGTGAAGGAAATCAATAACTTCGGTAAGAGTGCAATTATCAAAATCAAGGTCACGAGCATCAAGTAAAGTGGTAGTGGTGTCCTTAAGGTTCACTTGTTTGGTAGTTTCTATAGTCATAGCATCACCATTAATAGGTCCAATGGGACCAGGAGTACATTGGGTGCTAAGAGTTTGAACATCCTCAACAACTTGGATAGTAGCAACAGTGTGGTGGGTAGGAAGGCTCTCAATTCTCTCTTCTTCCTCCCTTTCTCTAGCCCATCTTTCTTTAAGTTTAGCCATCATCCTAATATTTTCATTAATTTGCACTTGAGTAGCATTAATAGGAGTGACCTTCCTCTCCTCAAGAGGAGAAGTTTTAATTTTAAGCAATTCTATCTCATTGGCTAAGTGGTCTACCTTCAAAGAGAGATCATCTAGTTTATGTAGTTTTTCTTCTACACTCTTATTAAAGGCTTTTTGGGTAGTGATGAAATCTTTAAGCATAATCTCTAGTTCAGTATTGGAGTTCTTGGTGATAGGATAAGCATTGTTGTTCCTGTAAGAATTAGAAGGGAACGGTCTAGGATTGTTACCAAAGTTACTCCTATAAGCATTGTTATTAAAATTGTTTCTAGAGATAAAGTTCACATCTACTTGTTCTTGAGCAATCAAAGAATTTAAAGGAACATCACGAGGATCAACAGAAGATTGCTTTGAAAGTAGAGACATGATCAAGTCAACTTTTTCATTAAGGGAGGAAATCTCCTCGACAGAGTTTACCTTCCTACCTGTTGGAGCGCGTTCGGTGTGCCATTGGGAATAGTTGGTCATCATCTCATCGAGAAGCTTTGTGGCAGCACCAAGTGTAGTTGACATAAAAGTTCCTCCCGCGGCCGAATCTAATAAGTTCCGCGAGGTAAAGTTCAAGCCTGCATAAAAAGTTTGGATAACCATCCAAGTAGTCAATACATGAGTAGGGCAGTTCTTGATAAGAGATTTCATACGTTCCCAAGCTTGGGCAACGTGTTCATTATCCAATTGTTTAAAATTCATTATGTTACTTCTAAGTTGGATAATTTTAGCAGGTGGATAGTATTTTCCAACAAAAGCATCTTTGCACTTGTCCCATGAATCTATGCTATTTCTAGGCAAAGACTGAAACCATATTTTAGCTCCTCCTCTCAAGGAGAAAGGAAAAAGCTTAAGCTTAACAATATTACCATCTATTTCGTGGTACTTTTGCATATCACAAAGTTCAACAAAGTTGTTCAAGTGTAAAGCAGCATCAGCTCCAGCACCGGAGAATTGATCTCTCATGACTAAGTTCAGTAAAGCAGGTTTAATTTCATATGCAGGTGCTGAAGTGGCAGGTGTAGTGATAGGTGTGCTGATAAAGTCATCGTTGTTGTGACTAGTGAAGTCACACAACTTGGTGTTCTCGGTGGAACCCATAGTAGCAAGCAAGCAAGATAACTATTTTTGTGATTTTCGATAAAAGGTACTAAAGCAAAAACTAAAAGGTAAACTAACAAGACTAAAAAGCAAAGGTAAAAGATAGCATGCAACTCCCCTATCCTGAAGAGTGGAGTCCCCGGCAACGGCGCCAGAAAAAACTCCTTGATGGGCCTCTAACCCCTCGTTGGTTACCCCAAGTGGAAGGTGTAAGACGCAGTGTTGTGGAAGTTTTTACCTTAGCAAAGATGCCAAGGATCGAATCCCCAGAGACTCCTAGGTTCAACAAGTAGGTGTCAACTGCTAACGGCGCCAGATATTAGCAATCAACGTGGACCTGCACACAGATACAAATAACTTTGCTCCCAACGAGTGCAGAGAGGTTGTCAATCCCTCCAGCCTTGTAGTTCACAAAGGATTAAACGCAAATGATAGTAGTGATAGATAATGTTTTGCAATAGTAAATAAAAGTGAAAAGTAAATAGCGGATGTGATCAATGATGGTAATATGGACCGGAGTCTCATGATGTTCACTAGTGATGTCTCTCTCCCAAAAGACGATAAAACAGCTATGTGAGGTAAACGAATTACAGATGGGCAATTGACAGGACCACGAACGCAAACCAATGCTGACTACATTGCAAGAAAGTTTGAGGTTCAAAGCATGGGCGGTACGCCAAAGTAAGTAGACCGACAACCATCAATATCTACTACTAATCATCTACCTTGAGATATCTATCCAGAACATCTCGCTGGTATTAAGTTGCGAGTCCCACCCATAGTGTAAACTCAAAGCAACAGACAACTGCATTAATAGAACTTTGCGTAAAGTAAACAATCCTTGCACCCGCGGGCACAAGCACCGTTGTTTTCCCCCTTGTGGCAACAGCACATCCCCTAGACTCATGTTTCTATCACTCAAGCTAGTCATCGAGGGGCATGAACCCACAATCGAGCATAACGTTCCCTCTTGGAGTCACTACGTATTACTTGGCCAAAGCAATAAATAACAACGGAGAACATGCAAGAATTACTTATGAACATAAATATAAAAGAGGTAGATCAAATATATTACTCAAGACCAATCTGAACATAATCTCATAATCCATCGGATCCCAGCAAACTCAACATAGCAACAGCATTAGGATTACATAAGTGCCTCGATCATGTAGGGCAGCTCACGAGGACTAATTAGTGAAGCACAAGAACGGGAGGAGAACATCACATAGCTACTGGTCATGGACTCATGGTCCAAGGGAGACTACTCACGAGTCATCCGGGAGGCGTCCATGGTGGTGGAGAAGCTCCCGGTGGTGATCCTCCCCTCCGGCAAGGTGCCGGGAAGAGTTCTCCTGGTGCTCCCGATCTTGGAAGCGGCGGCGGCGGCGGAACAGAGATGAGATCGCGAAAAAGAGTTCCCGTCTCGAGGGTTTCGAAGGAAGCTCTAAATATATGCCGAAGGGGGGCACCAGACGGGGCTTGGGGGGCCCAGGCGCCCCCCCGGCGCGGCCCAGGGGGGGGGGGGCGCCGCCAGGGTGCCTAGAGCCCTGGTGGCCTCCCCCCGGCTGTACTTCGGGCGCAAGGAAGTTTCCGGAACGCTGATTTTTTATATAATTTTTCTGGATTTTTCCTGACAGTTCTCGTAACGTGAAAACCTGAAATACAAAAACAGCCGAAAACAGAAACTGGCACCGGGGTGCACTGGATTAGTAGGTTAGTCCAAATATGATCAAAAGTGTATGGAACTTTATGAATATCATAGCAATATCACCCAAAAGTGGCATGAAGCAAGCAGAAATTATAGATACGTTTTGGACGTATCAATCATGAAGCTTCAGATCAAGTTACTGCTGAACTTCGTAGGTCCACAAGGACACGTTCCGCACCAGATTGGTACGGCAACCCTGTCCTGAAAATCATGTTGTTGGATAACGGTGAACTTTTCAACTATGAAGAAGCGATGGCGGGCCCGGATTCCAACAAATGGCTTGAAGCCATGAAATCCGAGATAGGATCCATGTATGATAACAAAGTATGGACTTTGGAGGACTTGCCCGATGATCGGCACGCCATAGAAAATAAATGGATCTTTAAGAAGAAGACTGATGCGGATGGTAATGTGACCATCTATAAGGCTCTACTCGTCGCTAAAGGTTATCGACAAGTTCAAGGAATTGACTACGATGAGACTTTTTCTCCCGTAACAATGCTAAAGTCCGTCTGAATCATGTTAGCAATTGCTGCATTCTATGATTATGGGATATGGCAAATGGACGTCAAAACGACATTCCTTAATGGCTTCCTCAAGGAAAAACTGTATATGATGCAGCCGGAAGGTTTTGTCGATCCTGAGAATTCTAACAAGGTATGCAAGCTCCAGCGCTCAATCTATGGGCTGGTGCAAGCATCTCGGAGTTGGAACATTCGCTTTGATGAGGTGATCAAAGCGTTTGGGTTTATACAGACTTGGGGAGAAGCATGTATTTACAAGAAAGTGAGTGGGAGCTCTGTAGCATTTCTCATATTATATGTGGATGATATATTGCTGATGGGAAATGATGTAGAACTCCTCGAAAGCACAAAGGCCTACTTGAATAAGTGTTTTTCAATGAAGGACCTTGGAGAAGCTGCTTACATATTGGGCATCAAGATCTATAGAGATAGATCGAGACGCCTCATTGGTCTTTCACAAAGCGCATACTTGACAAGATATTGGAGAAGTTCAATATGGATCAGTCCAAGAAAGGGTTCTTGCCTGTATTGCAAGGTATGAGACTGAGCGCAGCTCAATGCTCGACCTCGGTAGAAGATAGAGAAAAGATGAGTGTCATCCCCTATGCCTCGGCCATAGGTTCTATCATGTATGTCATGCTGTGTACCAGACCTGATGTGAACCTTGCCATAAGTTTGTGGGGAGGTACCAAAGTGATCCCGGTATGGAGCACTGGACAGCAGTCAAAAACATCCTCAAGTACCTGAAGAGGACTAAGGATATATTTCTCGTTTATGGAGGTGACGAAGAGCTCGTCGTAAAGGGTTACGTTGATGCTAGCTTCGACATTGATTTGGATGACTCCAAGTCACAAACCGGATACGTGTATATTTTGAATGGAGGGGCAGTCACCTGGTGCAATTGCAAGCAGAGCGTCGTGGCGGCATCTACATGTGAAGCGAAGTACATAGCTGCTTCCGAAGCAGCGCAAGAAGGAGTCTAGATGAAGGAGTTCATCACCGACCTAGGAGTTATTCCAAGCGCGTCGGGACCGATGACTCTCTTCTGTGACAACACTGGAGCTATTGCCATTGCCAAGGAGCCCAGGTTTCACAAGATGACCAAGCACATCAAGCGCCGTTTCAACTCCATCCGGAATTATATTCAGGATGGAGACATAGATATTTGTAAAGTGCATACGGATCTGAATGTCGCTGATCCATTGACTAAACCTCTTCCACGAGCAAAACATGATCAACACCAGAACTCTATGGGTGTTCGATTCATCACAATGTAACTAGATTATTGACTCTAGTGCAAGTGGGAGACTGTTGGAAATATGCCCTAGAGGCAATAATAAAATGGTTATTATTATATTTCCTTGTTCATGATAATTGTCTATTGTTCATGCTTGAATTGTATTATCCAGAAATAGTGATACATGTGTGAATACATAGACCACAACATGTCCCTAGTAAGCCTCTAGTTGACTAGCTCGTTGATCAACAGATGGTTACGGTTTCCTAACCATGGACATTGGATGTCATTGATAACGGGATCACATCATTAGGCGAATGATGTGATGGACAAGACCCAATCCTAAGCCTAGCACAAGATCGTGTAGTTCGTATGCTAAAGCTTTTCCATTGTCAAGTATCCTTCCCTTAGACCATGAGGTTGTGCAACTCCCCGATACCGTAGGAATACTTTGGGTGTGCCAAACGTCACAACGTAACTGGGTGGCTATGAAGGTACACTACGGATATCTCCGAAAGCATCTGTTGGGTTGGCATGAACCGAGACTGGGATTTGTCACTCCGTATGACGAAGAGGTATCTCTAGGCCCACTCGGTAATACATCATCATAATGAGATCAATGTGACTAAGGGGTTGGTCACGGGATGATGTGTTACGGAACGAGTAAAGAGACTTGCCATGACGAGATTGAACAAGGTATAGGTATACCGACGATCGAATCTCGGGCAAGTACTATACCGATAGACATAGGGAATCGTATATGGGATTGATTGAATCCTTGACATCGTGGTTCATCCGATGAGATCATCGAGGAGCATGTGCGAGCCAACATGGGTATCCAGATCCCGCTGTTGGTTATTGACCGGAGAGTCGTCTCGGTCATGTCTACGTGTCTCCCGAACCCGTAGGGTCTACACACTTAAGGTTCGGTGACGCTAGGGTTGTAGAGATATAAGTATGCGGTAACCGGAAAGTTGTTCGGAGTTCCGGATGAGATTCCGTACGTCTCGAGGAGTTCCGGAATGGTCTGGAGGTGAAGATTTCTATATAGGAAATCCAGTTTCGGGGGTCACCGGTATTGTACCGGGACCACCGGAAGGGTCCCGAGGGCCCACCGGGTGGGGCCACCTATCCCGGAGGGCCCCATGGGCTGAAGTGGGGAGGGAACCAGCCCCTAGTGGGGTGGTGCGCCCCCCATGGGCCTCCCCTGCGCCTAGGGTTGGAAACCCTAGGGGTGGGGGGCGACCCACCTGACTTGCAGGGCACACTACTAGAAAAAGGCCTACTAATGGCGCACCAGTTTTGGCCATTAATGGCGCACTACTGGTGCGCCATTAGTAGCACGCCATTAGTATTTTTTACTAATGCACCACTGGTGCGCCATTAATATGCCTCCCAGGAGGCCATATATATACCCAGGTGCTTTGCCATACTAATGGCGCACTACATAGAAGTGCGCCATTAGTAAAAAAAAATTCAATTTTTTTTTTCAATTTTTTTTCTTAATCTCAGGTCATTATGGCTTAATATGGGGTCAATTTGCTTAATCTCAAGTCAAATCGCACTCTGTGGTCAAACTTCCCATAAGGTCACCCATCCTCACACTACTCCAGCCCGAGCATGCTTAACTTCGTAGTTCTATCCAACCCCAGCACCAGCTCACTTCACAGACACTTGTTGATATATCTATCTTATCATTCATATTAACCCTTCTTGATGTCTAGGAGTTTGTTAATGTTCATGAGTATGATGAAATTTTGAAAATATATTTCAAACTTCCCGGTCATATTACGTATCATATTTTGGAAAAAAAATCAAAACCTTTTTTTTCGAAAATTTTATAAAATTTTTTTTCTGTTACTACTGGCGCACCTAGCAAACGGTGCGCCATTACTCAGTTTTAAATTGTTTGAATTTTTTTGCCTCTAGATCTTAAAAGCCCCGTAACTTTTTTTCTGTTAGGTTTTTGGGGATTTTGAAAATGTTTAACGGGGTAGATGATTTTTCAGATGTAACTTTTCGAGTAGATGATTTTTCATATAAAAAAGTTTTTAATCCGAGTTCGTATGCAAAAGTTATGCCAGTTTTACTAAATTCCAGAGATATTTTGCAAATAAAGTCAAAATTCATATTTGTAAATTTTCCCAACAAGTAGACCACATATCACAAGGGAAACTTATTTTCTTCTATTTTTTTTTGACATTTACATCATTTTCTTTTATTTTTTTTGAACTGGAAAAGGCGGTCCACGCGGGGGCGGGGGGGGGGGGGG
>LR738714.1:723946556-723973091 GCA_902687465.1 Secale cereale
GAGATTGGATCTCTAGGGCCGGCACCCCCCCTAGGAGCCCTATGCAAAGAGGGGGGAGGGAGGGGAGCCGCACCCTAAGCCCTGGCGCCTCCGTCTCCCTCCCGTGACACCTCTTCCTTCACCCGTAGCACTTGGCGAAGCCCTGCTGGAATCCTGCTGCTTCCACCACCACGCCGTCGTGCTGTTGGATCTCCATCAACTTCTCCTCCCCCTTGCTGGATCAAGAAGGAGGAGACGTCTCCGCTCCGTACGTGTGTTGAACGCGGAGGTGCCATCCGTTCGGCGCTAGGATCATCGGTGATTTGGATCACGACGAGTACGACTCCATCAACCCCGTTCTCTTGAATGCTTCCGCTCGCGATCTACAAGGGTATTTAGATGCACTTCCCTCTTCCTCGTTGCTAGATGACTCCATAGATTGATCTTGGTGATGCGTAGAAAATTTTAAAATTCTGCTACGTTCCCCAACACCACTGTCGACTTCATTTCGGCCAGGTCACCGTCGGGACACACCGCCGAGGTCTGCAATCACTGCCGCCGAGGTCCTAGAGGAGGTGATGCTGCCTTCTCGCATCGAAGGATTTGATTGACTTCTCCTCTCCTCTCTTCCACCTCTCATCATCGTCGGATCCCCGTGAGGCATGCCCAGATCCATCCGCAAACCGCCGGCAATGAACCGTACGGCGCCGCCACGGCCGTGCTCGAGTGCCTCCAGGAACCCGCGGAGGAGAATCGAGGCGTGGCGCCTCCTGGACTCTGTCCGTCGCTGCTTTGTCGACGACGTCCCCGCCGTCGGGCAGGAAGATTTTTTCCACGCCTTCAACCTCCGTATCCACGATGTCGTACTCGATGACCACCTGCAAGGTCAGCCACCCATCCTCCCGGTCGTTCCCAACAAATCCATCTAGTAAAATTCGAATATTTATCTGGACTTCAACGATGAATTAAACGTCCTGGTCTCTAATGGGAACTTTTTTATTATTGAACTTCGTAATTGGTTTGCATGAAATCTGAAGTTTGTCTAACATATTTTACTTGACCATAGTTCGCTTCAGAATTCTACTTTATGTGAGCATTACTTTCTTAGGGTATCTGATTTACTTGGAGGAGTATTAATTACACGTATGTGTAGCACAAGTTGTTATTTCCCAATAATTTTGATGGCCTCTAAGCATCATTGTTCATGTCTATTATTATTTATGAAAGCTACATGTCTTAGAGGGAAGTTGCGACTTGAGGGCGTGAGCTCCCATTCTCCCAATTTCTTGGCATGGCCATGCTTGCAGTACTGATAAGGCATGCTTCAAAAATGGAGCAGGGAGGACATGAGCTGCTACCTTCGTTCCTGTCCGCACTAGCTGCCACAGTATGTAATCAGGCCTCCACTATCATCCTTTGAATTTGGATTACATGCATCTACAAGAGCGTGAGAGCGTGAGAGCTTGAGAGGGTAGCACAATGCTACGTAGAAGTTATTTTTCTCGGTTAAGTTGATCTGATGCAGAGCTAGTGCTAGATAGAAGGTTAATTGAGTTCTCATCTCCAAAATATTTGCATTCTAAGTATCCTCTTTGAATCAGTAGTTCCATGATGCTACAATTCACTTGTTTTTGACTTCTTAATGCTACTATACACAGAAGGTGTTTGCTAATTTGAACATTACATTTTCTGATAAACTATGCCAGTATCACATGCATATGCATTTTTTGTGATGTCCGATTATTAATCCATGCTACAATAGAACATGCCCACATAACAAGTTTTTCCCCAATCTTCGCAAGCAAGTATTTGTTTGTCAACCTGCAGGTGGCATAACAAGATCCACTGTGTGTGTGCAATGGCAACAATAAATACCCTGTCATTAGGTAGACTTGTGATAATTCTACTCTGCATTTTTTTGCTTTCGTACAAGTGTTCGGCTGCATTGTTCAACTACGACCGACAAATATGATTCGGTTTTTTTTTGTCAAGCGGGTATACAGATTGGGCATCAAAGTAGACGACAAAGGACGACAAACGATTATGTTCTGCACCTTAGTCCGCTTACAAATTAAAAGTTGGTTGATACTTTTCATTTTATATTGATGTGCTTCCAACAAGTTTTTTTTCACCGGATGTGTTTCATTACATATGCCATTTTATTTGTGTGAAGTCGTTCAGACTTTCCTTTTATTCTTTATTTTAACGGTGTGAAAAAGGCGTATGACTAATGTTGGGTTCCGGGCAGGACAAAGTAAGGAAGAGAAGCAAATCATAACCTTTAGGTTCATGGTCTAGTAGCAGGAAGTACATGTCCATCTTTGTGATATTCTCAGATGAATAAGCATAATACTGCGTACATAATCTCTCAATTGTGTAGACAGGCCATCAAGCAATGGTTAGTAATTCATAATTCTTCTTCACCTTTCGGTTAATGATCCGTTTTAAGTGTTTGTTGCCGAAGTGAGCATCAAATTGCAGCAATCTCAATATTTTTTCTATATTTCTTGCAAGGCTCTTGTATGGTAGATATTTTTGCTTGGTCATAAACGAATTAGTTCCATGCTCTGACAGTAAGAGAATGGAGCTAGGTGGAATAACATCGGCATTGATGCCAAGATTATCTGACATCTTGCTGTAGCAGTGTCTTAATTGGATATGTTTACAGTTCTAACATCAATGTTCAGCAGCAGCCAGCCTTCTAACTAAAAAGTATTTTTGCAAGTGCTTCTCTGCACCGGTACGCTCTCTCGCTGGTAAGCGATTTGAGGCATAGGAGTGAGGGGCACGTTGTGAGGTCGTCTTCGGTCATGGCTACAGCTTATGAGCAGAAGGGGATTTCTGCTTGGTAGGCTGCCTCGTAGTTAGCAAGTCATTATCGCCGCCTCCGCCTCCCAGTTTGCCTCGGCTTGCTGTTGGTGTGTGTTGCTGCAACGGCCCCTGCCGGCCGCCTCTAAGGGTGGGCAATGTGTCCACTGATGTCCAAGGCATTGTGATCTTACTTGCAAGGCACAAATTGCACCGCATGCAACATCTTGCTATGCATGACCACTGATATCAATGGTGGGTTCCAGTTTGACGACCTCTCTAGCAAGTCTCCATGCATGATCTGCTTCTTTCCTGTACTTTCTCCATCTGTTGTTATACTATCTTGCAAGTATGGCTTATCCTGCTTGATGTCCTGTTGCTTCGATAGTTGTTTATTGCTCCTAACTGTGGCATATCCTACATCGATCTTTTGATTTGGTCCAGGATGATTCCTGTCATAGATCAACTATATTTTTTTCTAATGTGCCAAGATGATTTTACTAATTTTCTGATGTGCTTTTTCCCCTTAGATGAAAGGAAGGATTAGTAGTACTATGAGTGTCGTTTATCTTCTTGGTATTCAAACAAGAACAGATAACTGCTGATGTTTAAACTCTCTAGCATCTCCTAAGTTCTATTATTTCTCTTAAACTTCCGATACAAAATTGGAGCTACGAATTCGTTTAGTTCCTCAGCACCCTAGTTGTTTGAATCATGATCTGTTTTATTTTTACATTTTTCAGAATGCGTAATTGTTAAGTATAGTAGTAACATGAATAGCATGATTTAATTGAGGTTTTGATAATTTTTAAATTTTCAAAATGAATTGTGTGAAATGCCATACTACTTAGTTTGACAGAACAGAGCCACAAAACATACTATACTCCGCAACTTTATAAATGTTATTTGATGTACATGTCATTCTTAGCTCTCCATTTTATGCTTTGTTGTCATGTGCCCATGGGTGGATTTACATAGAGACATATAACCATTCCATTCTTCTAACTATTCATGCTAGCTGCGAGAGTTTTTCTAGCAGCGTATCTGATGACCTTTATTTGTTTGAAATAATGGAATAGTTATCTCCCGTTATACATGCATGGTGATGTCTAATTCAAATTGTATGTTTGTAGAGAACCAAGTGCCTTGATGTACGCTATAAAGAGATCATGTGAAAACAAGATGACAAGGAAAGTGGTCATCGAGCAACACTAACCCTGGTTCATACATTTGGTCATGTACATAATATCTTCGATCATTGTTGTTTTTTATGTTGTGTTTATCTGTCTTGCATTACGATGGTCCATAAACATATTTGGATGAATTGACGACAGCCCAATCAGAAGTTTGCTTTATTTTTATTGCCACTCCCCAGTTTGTTCATACATTTGATGGGGATGAATCACGTACTCACTTTTGTTGCTTGCTAAAATACAAAAGAAAACAATAAATAATATTATTTATTTGCTTGAAATCGTCAAATATTTTGCATTGTGATTTTTCATTCATTTTATTTTTGGATGCATCTTTAGGTAGCATTATCCTTTTATCTAGAAAATTTGCTATAGGCTTGCAATGAATAACAACTGAAAGTGGTTGTCGCACTTGTCGCTTGCTGCTGGCCTATCATGATGGCGTTGACCACTGGCTCATTTTGAACACGAGTTAGTGGATTTTTTTATAAAAGTGAGGGTTGAGAGTGAACAGGACAGGGTTGGGATTGGTCTGTTACGTTATGGCCGTTTGAGTGGAATAATTTTCCTACTTTAAAATGTGGTAAATTGTATTTCATTAGAGATGGTTTTGCAGCAAATTGCATGAGCAAGCGGTTCATATTTTTTTATCAAGTAATGCAATTTATTGGTTGGGATAGAAGAGTAAATGCATTGGTTAGTTACTTGAAGAGTTAATAACCGACAAGGTGACGTGCCTCAGAGGAAAACATAGCTAGTCGAAAATATGGTTGAGGTTTTGGTTGCGTGTAACTTAGAACATTGGCAAGGGAAGAAACCAGAGTTTGACAAAACAGTATTCATATATTGCAAGAAGTTGATAACCATCCAAAAAAGATTGTTTTTTTTTGTCAAAGCAACAATGGTGTGGTATACCTTTGTCATAATCCAAACATACCCCAAGACTCTTCAAAGGTGTTCATCCTGTCGGAAACACAATAGTAGAAAACAGGGATGTGGTCCAAGCTCAGTCTACACATTAGTCTCGGTTGAATTACAAACCGGGACTAATGTGAGCATTAGTCCAGGTTCCAGCGGCTAGCACGCCGGGCAGGTATTAGTCCCGGTTCAAATGGGACCTTTAGTCCCGGTTCGTGGCTCCAACCGGGACTAAAGGTTAGTCCCGGTTGGAGCCACGAACCGGGACTAAAGGGGTTGAGGCTTTAGTCCTAGTTGGTGGCTCCAACCGGGACTAAAGGTTACAATTTTTTCTTTCCATTTGTTTTTTGTTTTTTTATATAGTTGTTTTAGTCCTTCAATTGTTGTTTTCAATTATTTTAAGTTAGTTCTTTCTGTAGATTTTAACATGTTGTAGTATCCTTCTGTTAGACAACAGTAGATAAATTTTTAAAATTAATTAATTAATATTAAATTTGCTACTGTTTTGTAGTAATAGTTGTTTAGCCTTTAGTAATAGTTGATAGAATTAGTTTTGGTATATTAAAAAGTAATCCTTTTTGCCACTTTAATAGAACGTGGCTCTGGCTTGGTTAACCTTAGTTGCGACTCTGGCTGGGACGGTGCCAGCAGGTGTAGTCGATGGTAGGATTGGATGGACACCATCCCGGACTAAAGGGGTTCTTCGATTTTCAAACACTACCCCCCACCCCATCATCGCCATTTCAGTTTTGGAAAAAACAAAAGAAAATGATAAAAACTTCAAAACTTAAAATCCTTCGAGATGTAGTTATGTTACTACATGTACTAGTTAGGAAAATTAAAAAACATACATTTCGACATGTTTTGCAAAAATGTGTTATGAAAAAGTAAATCGGCTATAACTTTTGCATGCGATGTTGAAAAAAAAACGTATAATATATCAAGATGTTCAACACGAAAACCCGGTTCCGATTTCGACAATGATAGCCTGTTTTGCAAATTTTTAGAATCCTCAAATTCTGAAAGGCGTTCAGATCTTTAGTAAAGTTCTCGGTGTGTAATGGGGCATCCACTCGCTTTTGGTTAGACCGGTGGTATGGTGACGACACATTGGCTATTTCTTTCTGGGTGCTTTTTTCTTTGATTCTCCGTCATTTCCATTTTGGAGCTCTCTCATGCCAACTTGGACTTTAATTTTCCTCATGCTTTATCTCCTGAAGAGTTGGATAACTGGCATCATCTCAGTACCCTACTCCGCTCGCTCTCGGAGATCAAGGACATGATCTCCTAGCCCCATACTTCCTCTGGCTTTTTTTCACTCAAGTCACCTTATTCAAAAATGATTTCAGGAAACCCTACTAATAGGTTTAAGGTTGTCTGGCATGCCCATGTCCCCCCCAAGTTAAGATCTTCTTATGGCAAGCGATTCCTGGGAAGCTTCCGATGGTAGACCAGAATAAGAAAAGAAATGGCCCGGGCTCCCACAACTCAGTCCTGTGTGCTTCGGTGGAGGACTCACACCACATTTTTTTCAACTATCACCTCGCTTTTGTGTTGTGGTGTTGCATCAAGTCATGGCTTAGGGTTTCCTGGGCTCCTACCTCTTTTGATGAGTTGTGACCTCAGGTGTTCGAGCCACAATAGGCGCCTTTTTAGTTTTGGTTCATTGCTATGTGTTGGAATTTATGCACTACTCGAAATAAATTCATTATCGAGCATGTCTTCCCTAATAGACCAGCTGAATGCATTTTCAAATTTCTCATTATTTTATAGCAGTTAATATCACTGACTAAGGTTTGCGTCAAGGAGTCCAATGACGCACTGATCCACCGCGTCTTCTCTTGCTCGTCAAGATCGTGTGCTGGCGTCTTAGGCAGGGTTGTGTCTCTCCTTGGTGGCACATTCATTGCATTCTTTTTGGTAGTTTGCTCAAGTGTGTGCATAGTTTGGGAACTTATTGTTGCGGTGGCAGCTTATCTTCTTAGTTGTTTATCTGTTTGTCGTATGTGGATGTTCTTAACCTTGCTGTGCTGGTTGGCTTTATTTATAAAGTCGGGTAACAGCCTTTTCTCTTCAAAAATAACTGTCATCTTCCTAAATTCTTCAAAGGACGGTCCAAACATATGTCTTTGTGCGTGCAAACAAGAAAAGCACAGGCTCGTTGCTCTGATTGACACCTTACTAGCGCACTCAGATGGCACATGGCATGTCATGTACTCTATAACACATTGTGTTTAGCTCTGTTCTATAAGGACTTCTCGTTTTGGTGACCAACAAAAATAGTGCTTTCTTTTCTTTCAGTGAGAAATGAGAAGTTAGCATGTCCAATCCATATAGGGGTAATGCTGCCCCCGAACATTTGGTACTTCTTTGTTAGAGTTCTATTCTTTGGAGCACACCTTAAAATAAAATAATGTCCTCTTTTAGGTAAACCGGTGAGAAAATGGCACAAAAAGATGCTCAAGGAGATATGCTTAAAATCATATAGAAGTAGGAGGAAAAATGGCACTCCAATCAGGATGAAAGTGAGGACTTAACTCACACACCAATTAGTACCTCACCTCACGTAGGGGGAGGTCATGCATTTCATCAACCTATGTCACAAGATAGAATCCTAAAATGAGGTGAACTTTACCCGACTCCCTGTCTAAAGAAAAAAATTGGACAAAAAGCCACTACTGCTCGTCTCGCCTTTGGAGTCATGCCTAGATAAACGAACAAGTCTGTTATATGAAGCTCATGCTAGCACTAGCCAGATACAAAACACTGTTTTGTCAAATGTGGCAAGACTATGTATATAAAATGGAAACAAAAAAAGCCCTACTTGTCCAGCATTGACACGCTCGATAACTAAGGAAGGACTAAGGCGCTGAGCTTCAAAATTTAGCAGCCCTCTGCCGAATACAAGGAAGAAGCATAGTAGTCAAAGGTGTCGCCTAGTTTGAGGACCATGAGGATCTGTAGGTATTGTCGCTGTTCATGTGGAGCTGCTCGTGAACACCACCAATCCAGGCTGAATCATCTATCGTACAAACCCAACAGACATGTTCGAAAGGCACAGACACCTCAAGCCAAACAGAAGGTCGCAGAATGGAACCTACCATGACGTGAACAGTACTCTCCTCGTGTTGATCAAATAACAGGCTGGTGAGGAAGTCCACAACACGCCAGCGTACATAACCAGCACGAGTGCAGGGCTAGATTCACTGCAGGTTTGGGTAGTCCATCACAATGCCGCCATGTGCAAATATTGTCCACTTTATCCACAACTTCTGTCGGTACATACAAAGACTTCATCGCATAGATAGGACAGGCGGCTAGAACCGTGCGGGTAACAGTGCGGCTGGCCGTGATCCGTTGTTGCCGCATGCATGGCCCACCTCGTTCATGGCCTGGCTTCCTCCCTGACGCTCCTTCTGCCCTTGCTTCAGCCCTGATGCGAGTCCAGTACATAGCCTGGCGATGCGGCAGCTGGACGGACAGTTGGGAGACACCATTGGTGTTGGTCTTTGTTGATCACTACATCCTGCGGTGGCATAAGCAAATTGCAAGGGCCGTTGAGTGGTCCATGTGAGAGTTTCTCTTCGGATCCGGTGGTTGACTTCGACAGGGAGATGCAAACTAGAACAATGGCTTGACGCAGAGCAATGGTTGTGCAGCGGCGGAAGATACAACACATAAAGGATATCGATGGTGGTGCTACTCGAGCACCCAGTTTCGGGCTCTGGGATGAAAACCTAGGTATGGCCCAAGTTGGTTATACCTGGCAATGGTGATGTTTTTACATCATTACCTAGTTGAAGGCATTGCTCGGGTAAGTTCGGATTGGTTCTTCGGGGTGAAAACCTAGATTCTAGCCTTGGATGGCTGAATCCGGTGACGATGGCGTTTGGGCGTCGCTTCCTTCCCGAAGGCATTGCTGTTGAAGAGCCTTGTCGTCCATGTGGTGTCATAAGATGGTCGGTGCAGATATGGTCATTGTTTAGTTTGTTGATCATGTAATTGGTCGCTTCTTTTTCTTTCTTGCATGTGCATAGCTTTGGTCTTGTATGACTTTGCTATTTGCCACGTGTTTTTTTTTGCGTGTGTTGATGTTGGTTGTGTGCATCTTTGCTATGCAGAGGCCGGGTGTGTGCTCATTATGTTTGTATCCTCTTGATGCTTTATGTTGAGTTAATAAAATCCACCCTTTATCGAAAAAAGGTGGCTAGAACCGTTTTCACCAAAATTAACCTCCCGCCGTTTGATGGATTCTCTACCGTTCTCAATGTCAACATGTTTGTGATCTTGTCTGACATGCATTGGAACTGAATCGCATATTTCTAGCTGATGCCAAGGGGCAAGCCAAGGCTGATGCACGGAAGAGATCCGACTAGGCAGTGGAGGACACCAGATACCAACTAGGTGTGCTCTAGTCAACATCTGATTAGAAGAGTTGTCGAGATGTTGAGATTAATGTGAAGGACAAATCCATACCAAAGTACTCCAAGTTTCCCATGCATGCCCTCACCCCGAGCTTAAACGGCTCCAAGAAGACCAAGACCATGCATAGCATCGTCTCTGAAATGGGAAAGACATTGATGCAGCCCAACAAAAGCCAGAGGCCTATGAGACAACCCACATGTCTACCGCACGGACCAGAAAGTGATGCAACACAAACATAGTGAGGAGGAATCTAAACAATGGATGATTCTCATACTTCTAAGCTTTGACTACATGTATCTTTTAAATGTTGTTCGCTTAAACTTTGAGAATTATATATTTACGTAGATTCGTCTCGAAACATATTTTAGTACTCTTACATCAATATGATTTCGCATATGCATATAAACATACATTTCACATTTTGGGGACTAGGTAGTTATGTGAATTAACACCTTCTAAGGATAGGAGGTACTTAAAATGTCCACCAACATTCTGTTATTGCCATCCCTATAAAGCCAACTACACATGACTGCCTTCTATATATCCTTTCATGTAGTCTTCTTATATACCCTATTATCTTAGCCTCTTTTACCTGGGCTACCAAAGCAGATCAAAAGATACCCAAACTAGTAGTACTACTTTGTTGTACTGGATAGTGTGTGTTGGGTATGAAAGGTGTTCGGAAAGATATCCTTCGTCAAAGTTGTCATTCAAGTCACCTCACTTGCTGTAGGATTAGTGTGTCGGGAATATTAAGTGCTGCAAGGGACATCCTCAAGGGAAACAAATGGGAAGCAGTTGCCGAATGAGAATGCTCATTTAGTCGAGTTAGAGTGCAACTATGTTCTGAAAAACACCAGCATGCTAGGACACACATGATTTATATATCACAATACTTAAAGTACGCCTATGTCATCAATCTCTCACCAGAAACTCCACGGCCATGCTTCTCTTGAACAGCACGAGGGCACCTCAAACCTAGCGACTCTCCAGTCCCACTCTCTCCATCTTGCCCTCATCATCGTCGGAGGGTCCCATTGGACGAAGCACCTGCAGCGCTATTGGTAGTGCGGTTTTTTATCATGGCGCGGCAAGCATGATGTGGGACATGCATGTATAGAATCACTCATATAATAGTGGAATTCACAAAACATCACAACTTGCTCATGTTCTTTAATCATGTAGGCATGTATTCCATATATAGTTGAATATGTTTATTTCTAAGAACGTGTCCAACATCTTTTGTCCTACACTCCCATGTCACCAGGATCAAAATTGAAATGAATGGTAATCAAGGTGCCATTTTTCAAGGTAAGTGACACAAAGCATTAAAAATGTATGAACAAATATAATGCTCAGAACATAACTCCCATTAGTATCATCACCCTCGAGCTCTCTTTTGCAAAATGATAACGGTTGCATACAACTTGTAGGTATAATCAAAACACATAGTTATTTATTAAAAAAGTACATTTCGGATATGAGAGTACACCACTCGGCCCTAGTGAGAAACATTAAACATAGCAAAGTCATATCAACATCAATTATAGAACAATCGTGGCAAAAGTATTAATTCTCGATGAATGTGAACACTACTATATAATGGATGTCATCCATCCCATGTGTCTGTATTGGATTACTAGCAGATGGATATATAAGGGATACACGATAGAGATGATGGAGAAAGGGCGGGGTTGGTGGAGTTGATGTTAATGAAGTCCTCTCTTCAGAGGCAACATCTTCCAGTAGACAACTCTCTAAAAAAGAAAAATCGGGGTGGTGGTAGTTTCCACCTCAAGGAAAAATACAGGAAAAAATGTCTCGAGGGTTTTGGGTATAAGAGATATATAGCCGAAAGATGGAGACAAGGGGTGCAAGTGGGCCCCTCATGCCGCCTCTATTTGCTTGAAGGCTAGAGCATGTGGGGCCTGTACGCCAACCCTTAGCCAACCTAGGAAATCTAGGCTTCATTTGTATATATTTGTTTGCAATTTTCCAGCGAAGTTATTTTTCAACATGAAATAGTTAACTCTGGGGCTATTCTGCTGAAAACATCACCAGTCCAATTAGTTTTCATTCAATTGTGTGGGTCTAGAGGTTAAAAGTTACCAAAAAAGTGTTCAGAAAAGATGATATGTTTAAGATGTATCAATGCAGGATGTCGTCGCGCCGGTCATGGCTGCGGCCAGTGGAAGATGGTGGTGGTGGTGGTGGTGGTGTGAGTGCTTATGTAGTGACCGGTGAGAGAGGTCGGGGTCGCAACTAAGGTTCAGATAGTCAGCTCTTTCGTGTGTACACGGTATTGATACGTCTCCAACGTATCCATAATTTTTTATTGTTCCATGTTATTATATATTCTGTTTTGGATGTTTAATGGGCTTTATTATACACTTTTATATTATTTTTGTGACTAACCTACTAACCCAAGGCCAAGTGCAAATTGCTGTTTTTCTTGCCTATTTCACTGTTTCGCATAAAAGGAATATCAAACGGAGTCCGAACGGAATGAAACCTTCGGGAGAGTTATTTTTTGAACCGTATCTACCAAAGAAGACTTGGAGTACACACGAGGGAACGAAGGAGGTGGCCACGAGGGTCCAGGGCGCGCCCCCTCCCCCTGGGCGCGCCCCCACCCTCGTGGGCCCCCTCTGGTGTTGGAAATATGCCCTAGAGGCAATAATAAAAGAGTTATTATTATATTTCCTTGTTCATGATAATCGTTTATTATCCATGCTATAATTGTATTGATTGGAAACTCATATACATGTGTGGATAAATAGACAAACTTTGTGTCCCTAGTAAGCCTCTTCAGGACTAGCTCGTTGATCAAAGATGACCGCGGTTTCCAGGTCATAGACATGAGTTGTCATTTGATAACGGGATCACATCATTAGGAGAATGATGTGATGGACGAGGCCCAAACGTTAAACATAGCTTTTGATCGTATCAGTTATCGCTATAGTTTTCTGCATGTCAAGTATAAGTTCCTATGACCATGAGATCATGTAACTCACTGACACCGTAGGAGTGCTTTGTGTGTGCCAAACGTCGCAACGTAACTGGGTGACTATAAAGGTACTCTACAGGTATCTCCGAAGGTGTCTGTTGAGTTGACATGGATCGAGACTGGGATTTGTCACTCCGTGTGACGGAGAGGTATCTCCGGGCCCACTCGGTAATACGTCATCTCAATGAGCTCAAAGTGACTAAGTAGTTAGTCACGGGATTATGTATTACGGTAACGAGTAAAGAGACTTGCCGGTAACGAGATTGAACTAGGTATAGAGATACCGACGATCGAATCTCGGGCAAGTAACATACCGACGAGACAAAGGGAACTGTATACGGGATTGCCTGAATCCTTGACATCGTGGTTCATCCGATGAGATCATCGAGGAACGTGTGGGAACCAATATGGGTATCCAGATCCTGCTATTGGTTATTGACCTGGGAGTGTCTCGGTCATGTCTGCATAGTTTCCGAACCCGCAGGGTCTACACACTTAAGGTTCGGTGACGCTAGGGTTGTTAGTGAGAACAGTGCATGGTTACCGAAGGTTGTTCGGAGTCCCGGATGAGATCCCGGACGTGACGAGGGTCTCCGGAATGGTCCGGGGACGAAGATTGATATATAGGATGAAAGGTTTCGGAGTCCGGAAGTGTTCCGGGGAGCAACGGGAAGTTGGCGGATGACCGAAAGGGGTTTCGGGGTCCCGGAAAGGGTTTCGGGCCTAATGGGCCACAAAGGGGAGACGCAACAGCCCTCATAGGGCTGTGCGCCCCCCCTAGGGCCCTCTCCTTGTGCGCCAAGGGGGCTGGACCCCCCTAGGGCTGCCGCACCCCCTTAGGCTTGGGGGGCAAGGCACCTGGGGGGGAAACCCTAGCCCCAGGGGGCGCCGCCCCTCCCCATCTGCCCTGGCCGCCGGCCCCTAGGGGAAACCCTAGGGCGCCCCCTCCCCTCTACTCCCCCTATATAAAGAGAGGCAGAGGGAGGGCAGCCACACACGTTCGTGCCTCGGTGCTGCCCTCCCTCTCCCACATCCATCTTCGTTTTCCCGCGGTGCTTGGCGAAGCCCTGCTGGAATCCTCCACCACCATCTCCACCACGCCGTCGTGCTGCCGGTGTCTCCATCAACCTCTCCTCCCCCCTTGCTGGATCAAGAAGGAGGAGACGTCCCCGAGCTGTACGTGTGAAGAACGCGGAGGCACCGTTGCTTCGGTGCTAGGATCTTCGGCGATCTGAATCGCGGCGAGTACGACTCCATCAACCGCGTTCTTGAACGCTTCCGCTTAGTGATCTACAAGGGTATGTGGATCCAACTCTCCCCTCGTAGATGCATCTCCTAGATTGATCTTGGTGAACGTAGGAATTTTTTTTGTTTCCCATGCAACGTTCCCCAACAGTGGCATCATGAGCTAGGATCTTGCGTAGATGCTTTCACGAGTAGAACACAAAAGGGTTTGTGGACGTTGATGTTTAGATTGCTTCCCTCCTTAGTCTTTCTTGATTCAGCGGTATTATGGGATGAAGCGGCCCGGACCAACTTTACATGTCCACGTACATGAGACCGGTTCCATCGACAGACATGTGACTTTTGTTGCATAAGATGGCTGGCGGGTGTCTGTCTCTCCTATCTTAGTTGAATCGGAATAGAACAAGGCGGTCCTTGTAGAAGGTCAAATAGCAACTTAAATATCACCGTTGTGGCTTTGCGTAGGTAAGAAGCGTTCTTGCTAGATACCCATAGCAGCCACGTAAAACATGCAACAACAAATTAGAGGACGTCTAACTTGTTTTTGCAGGGTATGTATGTGATATGATATGGCCAATGACATGATGAGATATATTTGATGTATGAGATGATCATGTTGTAATAGTTAATATCGACTTGCATGTCGATGCATACGGCAACCGGCAGGAGCCATAGGGTTGTCTTTAATTTTTGTATGACCTGCGTGTCAATCATTAAGCGCTTTGTAATGCTTTACTTTATCGCTAAACGGTAGCAATAGTAGTAAGAGCATGGTGGGCGCGCGACAACCCCGATGGCGACACGATGATGGAGATCATGATGATGGGGATCATGGTGTGGCGCCGGTGACGATGGAGATCATGCCGGTGCTTTGGAGATGGAGATCAAAAGCACGAGTTGATGGCCATATCATGTCACTTATGATTTGCATGTGATGTTAATCCTTTTATGCATCTTATTTTGCTTAGGACGACGGTAGCATTATAAGATGATCCTTCACTAAAATTTCAAGATAAAATTGTGTTCCCCCCGAGTGTGCGCCGTTGCGAAGGTTCCTCGTTTCGAAGCACCACGTGATGATCGGGTGTGATAGACTCTACGTTCGCATACAACGGGTGCAAGCCAGTTTTGCACATGCAGAACACTCGGGTTAGACTTGACGAGCCTAGCATGTACAGACATGGCCTCGGAACACGGAAGACCGAAAGGTTGAGCATGAGTCATATAGTAGATATGATCAACATGTAGATGTTCACCATTGACACCACCTCATCTCACGTGATGATCGGACTTGGGTTGGTGGATCTGGATCATGTCACGCTCGAATGACCAGAGGGATGTCAATTTGAGTGGGAGTTATAAATAATTTGATTAGGTAATAACTCACTTATCATGAACAATAGTCTAAAATGTCTTTGCAAATCTATTGTTGTAGATGGCTCGCGCAGTAGCTCCCCTGAATTTTAATGCGTTCCTAGAGAAAGCTAAACTGAAAGATGATGGGAGCAACTTTGCGGACTGGCTCCGCAATCTGAGGATCATCCTCACAGCTGCCCAAAAGGTTTATGTCCTAAATGCACCGCTAGGTGAACCACCCGCTCCTCAGGCCTCTGCGGACGTTATGAACGCCTGGCAGTCGCGTTCGGATGACTACTCAGTAGTGCAGTGTGCCATATTGTATAGCTTGGAAGGAGGACTTCAAAGGCGTTTTGAACGTCATGGAGCATATGAGATGTTCCAGGAGTTGAAGTTCATCTTTGAAAAGAATGCCAAGATCGAGAGGTATGAGACCACCGATAAATTCTTTGCTTGCAAGATGGAGGAGAATCCGTCTGTCAGTGAGCACTTACTGAAGATGTCTGGGTACTATACCCGCATAGCTGATCTGGGACTTGTGTTCCCGGACGAGGCTATCATTGACAGAATTCTCCAGTCACTCCCGCCTAGCTACAAGAGCTTCGTGCAGCAGTATAACATGCAAGGGATGAACAAAACCATCGCCGAGCTGTTTTCGATGCTGAAAGTCCCTGAGGCAGACATCCAGAAGGAGTATCAAGTGTTGATGGTCAATAAAACCACCAGTTTCAAGAAGAATGGCAAGGTCAAGAAGGGTAACTCTAAGAAGGGTGGCAAGGCAGTTGCTCATCCAGTGAAGAAACCCAAGGCTGGGCCCAAGCCAGAGACTGAGTGTTTCTATTGCAAGGGGAACGGCCACTGGAAGCGGAACTGCCCCAAGTATCTGGCAGACAAGAAGGGGGCCAACAACAACAAGCAAGGTATATGTGATATACATGTTATTGATGTGTACCTTACCAACTCTCGTTGTAGTGCCTGGGTATTTGATACCGGTTCGGTTGCTCACATTTGCAACTCTAAACAGGAACTGCGGAATAAACGGAGGCTGGCGAAGGACGAAGTGACGATGCGCGTGGGAAATGGTTCCAAGGTTGATGTGATCGCCGTCGGCACGCTCGCTCTTCGATTACCATCGGGATTAGTTATGAACCTGAATAATTGTTATTTAGTGCCTGCGTTGAGCATGAAGATTATATCTGGATCTTGTTTATTGCGAGACGGTTACTCATTTAAATCAGAGAATAAAGGTTGTTCTATTTATATGGGTAATATCTTTTATGGTCATGCACCCGAAGTGAGGGGTTTATTCTTATTGAATCTCGATAGTGATGATACACATGTTCATAACATTGATGCCAAAAGATGTAGAGTAGTTAGCGATAGTACCACTTTCTTGTGGCACTGCCGTCTGGGTCATATCGGCGTAAAACGCATGAGGAAGCTCCATGCTGATGGACTTTTGGAGTCTCTTGATTTTGAATCACTTGACACATGCGAGCCGTGCCTCATGGGCAAGATGACAAGGACCCCGTTTTCAGGAACAATGGAACGGGCAAGTGACTTATTGGAAATCATACATACTGATGTGTGTGGTCCGATGAGTGTCACGGCGCGCGGTGGATATCGTAATTTTCTCACCTTCACTGACGACTTAAGTAGATATGGGTATATTTACTTAATGAAGCATAAGTCTGAAACTTTTGAAAAGTTCAAGCAATTTCAGAGTGAAGTTGAAAATCATCGTAACAAGAAGATCAAGTTCCTACGATCTGATCGAGGGGGAGAATATCTGAGTTATGAGTTTGGCAATCACTTAAGAAAATGTGGAATTGTTTCACAGTTGACGCCACCTGGAACACCACAGCGTAATGGTGTGTCCGAACGTCGTAATCGAACCCTATTAGATATGGTGCGTTATATGATGTCTCTTGCCGATTTGCCACTATCGTTTTGGGGATATGCGTTAGAGACAGCTGCATTCACTTTAAATAGGGCTCCATCTAAGTCCGTTGAGACAACACCGTATGAACTATGGTTTGGTAAGAAACCTAAGTTGTCTTTTCTCAAGGTTTGGGGTTGCGATGCTTATGTCAAAAGGCTTCAGCCAGAAAAGCTCGAACCCAAAGCGGACAAATGTGTCTTCATAGGATACCCAAAAGAAACTGTTGGGTACGCCTTCTATCTCAGATCCGAAGGCAAAGTGTTTGTCGCTAAGAACGGGTCCTTTCTCGAGAAAGATTTTCTCTCGAAAGAATTGAGTGGGAGGAAGGTAGAACTTGATGAGGTTATTGAACCTCTGCTTCAACCAGAGAGTTGTGCAGCACAGAAAGATGTTTTTGTGGAGCCTGCAGCGGTTGAAGAGGAAGCCAATGATGATGATCAAGAAGCTTCTGATCAAGTTACTACCGAACCTCGTAGGTCGACAAGGGTACGCACTGCACCTGAGTGGTATGGTAACCCTGTCTTGGAGGTCATGTTGTTAGACAACGGTGAACCTACGAGCTATGGAGAAGCGATGGTGGGCCCGGATTCCGACAAATGGTTAGAGGCCATGAAATCCGAGATGGGATCCATGTATGAAAACAAAGTATGGACTTTGGAAGTATTACCTGAAGGGCGGAAGGCCATTCAGAATAAATGGATTTTTAAGAGGAAGACAGACGCTGACGGTAATGTCACCGTGTATAAAGCTCGACTTGTGGCAAAGGGTTTTTCACAAGTTCAAGGGATTGACTACGATGAGACTTTCTCACCCGTAGCGATGCTTAAATCCGTCCGAATCATGTTAGCAATAGCTGCATATTTCGATTATGAAATTTGGCAGATGGATGTCAAAACAACGTTCCTTAACGGTTTTCTTAAGGAAGAGTTGTATATGATGCAACCGGAAGGTTTTGTCGATCTAGAGAATGCTGACAAAGTATGCAAGCTCCAGCGTTCCATTTATGGGCTGGTACAAGCATCTCGGAGTTGGAATCTTCGCTTTGATGAGGTGATCAAAGCGTTTGGGTTTGTACAAGTTTACAATGAAGCTTGTATTTACAAGAAAGTGAGTGGGAGCTCTATAGCGTTTCTAATATTATATGTGGATGACATATTGCTGATTGGAAACAATATAGAATTTTTGGATAGCGTGAAGGGGTATTTGAACAAGAGTTTTTCAATGAAGGATCTCGGTGAAGCTGCTTTCATATTGGGCATCAAGATCTATAGAGATAGATCAAGACGCTTGATAGGACTTTCACAAAGTACATACCTTGATAAAGTTTTGAAGAAGTTCAAAATGGATCAATCCAAGAAGGGGTTCTTGCCGGTATTGCAAGGTACAAAGTTGAGTAAGACTCAATGCCCAGTGACTGCGGAAGATAGAGAAAAGATGAGTGTCGTCCCCTATGCTTCAGCCATAGGCTCTGTCATGTATGCAATGCTGTGCACAAGACCAGATGTTAGCCTTGCCATAAGTATGGCCGGAAGGTTTCAAAGTAATCCTGGTATGGATCACTGGACAGCGGTCAAGAATATCCTAAAGTACCTGAAAAGGACTAAGGAAATGTTTCTCGTTTATGGAGGTGATCAAGAGCTCGTCGTAAAGGGTTACGTCGATGCAAGCTTTGACACTGATCTGGATGACTCTAAGTCTCAAACCGGATACGTATATATTCTCAACGGGGGAGCGGTAAGCTGGTGCAGTTCCAAGCAGAGCGTGGTAGCCGATTCTACATGCGAAGCGGAGTACATAGCTGCCTCGGAGGCGGCAAAGGAAGGTGTCTGGATGAAGGAGTTCATGACAGATCTTGGAGTTGTGCCTAGTGCACTGAACCCAATGACTCTGTTCTGTGACAACACTAGTGCCATTGCTCTAGCCAAGGAACCAAGGTTTCACAAGAGGACCAGACACATAAAGCGACGCTTCAATTCCATCCGCGATTCAGTCAAGGAGGAGGACATAAGCATTTGCAAAGTACACACGGATTTGAATGTTGCAGATCCGTTGACTAAGCCTCTTCCACGGGCTAAGCATGATCAACACCAAGACTCTATGGGTGTTAGATTCATTACCTTGTAATGCTAGATTATTGACTCTAGTGCAAGTGGGAGACTGTTGGAAATATGCCCTAGAGGCAATAATAAAAGAGTTATTATTATATTTCCTTGTTCATGATAATCGTTTATTATCCATGCTATAATTGTATTGATTGGAAACTCATATACATGTGTGGATAAATAGACAAACTTTGTGTCCCTAGTAAGCCTCTTCAGGACTAGCTCGTTGATCAAAGATGACCGCGGTTTCCAGGTCATAGACATGAGTTGTCATTTGATAACGGGATCACATCATTAGGAGAATGATGTGATGGACGAGACCCAAACGTTAAACATAGTTTTTGATCGTATCAGTTATCGCTATAGTTTTCTGCATGTCAAGTATAAGTTCCTATGACCATGAGATCATGTAACTCACTGACACCGTAGGAGTGCTTTGTGTGTGCCAAACGTCGCAACGTAACTGGGTGACTATAAAGGTACTCTACAGGTATCTCCGAAGGTGTCTGTTGAGTTGACATGGATCGAGACTGGGATTTGTCACTCCGTGTGACGGAGAGGTATCTCCGGGCCCACTCGGTAATACGTCATCTCAATGAGCTCAAAGTGACTAAGTAGTTAGTCACGGGATTATGTATTACGGTAACGAGTAAAGAGACTTGCCGGTAACGAGATTGAACTAGGTATAGAGATACCGACGATCGAATCTCGGGCAAGTAACATACCGACGAGACAAAGGGAACTGTATACGGGATTGCCTGAATTCTTGACATCGTGGTTCATCCGATGAGATCATCGAGGAACATGTGGGAACCAATATGGGTATCCAGATCCCGCTATTGGTTATTGACCTGGGAGTGTCTCGGTCATGTCTGCATAGTTTCCGAACCCGCAGGGTCTACACACTTAAGGTTCGGTGACGCTAGGGTTGTTAGTGAGAACAGTGCATGGTTACCGAAGGGTGTTCGGAGTCCCGGATGAGATCCCGGACGTGACGAGGGTCTCCGGAATGGTCCGGGGACGAAGATTGATATATAGGATGAAAGGTTTCGGAGTCCGGAAGTGTTCCGGGGAGTATCGGGAAGACGGCGGACGACCGAAAGAGGTTTCGGGGTCCCGGAAGGAGTTTCGGGCCTAATGGGCCACGAAGGGGGGACACAACAGCCCTCATAGGGCTGTGCGCCCCCCCCCCCTGGGCCCTCTCCTCATGCGCAAGGGGGGCTGGCCCCTCCTAGGGCTGCCGCACCCCCTGGCTTGGGGGGCAAGGCACCTTGGGGGGGGGGGAACCCTAACCCTGGCGCAGCCCTGGCCGCCGCCCCGCCCATCTCCACTTGGCCGCCGCCCCTAGGGGTAAACCCTATGGCGCCCCCTCCCCTCTACTCCCCCTATATAAAGAGAGGCAGAGGGAGGGCAGCCACACACGTTCGTGCCTCGGTGCTGCCCTCCCTCTCCCACATCCATCTTCGTTTTCCCGCGGTGCTTGGCGAAGCCCTGCTGGAATCCTCCACCACCATCTCCACCACGCCGTCGTGCTGCCGGTGTCTCCATCAACCTCTCCTCCCCCCTTGCTGGATCAAGAAGGAGGAGACGTCCCCGAGCTGTACGTGTGAAGAACGCGGAGGCACCGTTGCTTCGGTGCTAGGATCTTCGGCGATCTGAATCGCGGCGAGTACGAGTCCATCAACCGCGTTCTTGAACGCTTCCGCTTAGCGATCTACAAGGGTATGTGGATCCAACTCTCCCCTCGTAGATGCATCTCCTAGATTGATCTTGGTGAACGTAGGAAAAATTTTTGTTTCCCATGCAACGTTCCCCAACATCTGGCTCCCCCGATGCCCTCTTTCCTCCTATATATATATCCACGTACCCTAAAAACATCGAGGCAATAGATAAAACCCTAATTCCACCGCTGCAACCTTCTGTTCCCGTGAGATCCCATCTTGGGGCCTATTACGGAGCTCCGCCGGAGGTGGGATCTACCACGGAGTGCTTCTACACCAACACCATAGCCTCACCAATGAGTTGTGAGTAGTTTACCACAGACCTTCGGGTCCATAGTTATTAGCTAGATGGCTTGTTCTCTCTTTTTGGATCTCAATACAAAGTTCTCCTCGATCTGCGAGGAGATCTATTCAATGTAATCTTTTTGCGGTGTGTTTGTTGAGATCCGATAAATTGTGGGTTTATGATCAAGATTGTCTTTGAACAATATTTAATTCTTATCTGAAATCTTTTATGTATGATTATAATATCCTTGCAAGTCTCTTCGAATCATTGGTTTGGTTTGGCCTACTAGATCCATAGTTCTTGCATTGGGAGAAGTGCTTGGCTTTGGGTTCAATCTTGCGGTGTCCTTTCCCAGTGACAGCAGGGACAACAAGGCACGTATTTTATTGTTGCGATCGAGGATAAAAAGATGGGGTTTATATCATATTGCTTGAGTTTATCCCTCTACATCATGTCATCTTGCTTAAAGCATTACTATGTTCTTATGAACTTAATACTCTAGATGCATGCTGGATAGCTGTCGATGTGTGAAGTAATAGTAGTAGATGCAGAATCGTTTCGGTCTACTTGTCACAAACGTGATGCCTATATATAATGATCATGCCTAGATATTCTCATAACTATGCGCTTTTCTATCAATTGCTCGACAGTAATTTGTTCACCCACCGTAGAATTCTGCTATCATGAAAGAAGCCAATAGTGAAACCTATGGCCCCTGGGTCTATTCTCAACATATTAATCTTCCATCTACTTTACTTTGCTTTATTTACTTGCTGGGAAGTTCTTATTTGTTTGTGCAGGTGCGAGGGACTCGCGCGTGGTTTCCTACTGGATTGATACCTTGGTTCTAAAAAACTGAGGGAAATACTGACGCTACTATGCTGCATCACCCTTTCCTCTTCGTGGGATTACAACGCAAGCTCGTGAAGTAGCATGTATCATCCTGGGTTTTTTTTGTTTGAAGTCGGAGCTAAATGGCGTGGTCCGGGTGGGAGGGTGATGGGTGGCAAGCAGTCATTTCAGTGATCTTCCGTCACACCATGACCATCCTTACATAATCCATCATTGTGGGGTGCTAGAGATGCCTGAATGCTGTGTGCATCTACATAAGGCTATTGGACTAAAAGCCTAAGTAATCATTCAAGTATGAAAACATTATTTTTTTACATATAAATCCATGCTAACATATACTTCATGGGCATATGAACAAAAAATATGATCATTAAAAAATCACCCATATTGACCCTAATTTGATGCCTATTATACTTCTCAACGAAACATTATATACTAAAAATAAGAAACTTTAATAAGCCGCAACGGGGTTGTCAAGCTAGCCATCCACCATGTACACATCACTGCAGCCGCAACAGGTAATCCCATGAATTTGAGGACGTAGCACTAAAAAACATCAGCAACATGGCCTCCAGATATCTCACCGAAACATTAAAGGGGTAACTCATATATCCTTAAAATCACCACTTCATGACCAACGCAAAAAATTGGTGAATATGAACTTATTTCAGCCAAACTATATTACGAACTAGCCCGCGCGAAGAGCGGGTCCTTTGCTAGTTGATAGAATAGCCTACTGACAGAGTCTAATCCAACGGATCTCGGGCAGGGGGTCCCTAGGTAGTAGCATAGATGCGTTGGTAACAAGTACATGAGGCTTACTCAGGTTCAGGCCTCCAAAGAGATAAAACCCTCTTGCTTGTGTTCTATTAATTTGGATGGAGTACAAAATACAGTTTGATCTACCACGAGATCTCTGTGTGTCTCTCGTCTATGACCCCTTCCCCATTGGTTCATATAGGTACCGGGACTTTAGGGTTACAATTAAGTCGGCTCTTTAGAACGTAAAGCGTGTTGTAGACGACCTCTAAATCTTGGAGTATGTGCCAAGTCTTGGAGAATATCCATTCTACGGGTCATGGGCCTCCTGGAAATGGCCTGCTGGTGGACCACCATGGGGGTCCTCTGCCCGGCACACCTGGCGAGGAGATGACCTGGTTTGTGACCCCCAATCCAGGACACCAACCTCTATTTTCCTTTTTGATCTGTGCTAGATTGTAAATATTATCCGTCCATAGTTCAACTCCAATCTGAAATAAACATAGCATATAGCTTAATAAATAATCTAAATATCATGCTCCTTCAAACCAATGGTTTCTACATCTAAGGATAATCTTGAAGTTCATGTAGCATGAAGCCAGTGGGGCAGTGGAGCAATTGCACACATATGTAACCATATCTCTTTGGAGGAATGGCAATTAGGGCTTAGCTACAACATGGACTGCAAGATTTGGATTAGTTACAACATATGAATGATAATGTCCACACAAACCTTATGCCACTTATAAATGAAGCATTTCTCTCCGCAGTATCGTGTAGCCTCTACCTTTGTTATCTATATAGTACTGGAACCTAAACAAACAAGAACATGGAGAGAGAGAGAGGAGGAGGAGGGATTGAGAGAGAGAGAGAGAGACCTGACAATAGAGAACGTAATCCGCTATGAAATGTGAACGGAAGGCATATGGAAACACATCATATCGAGATATCATATGAAATGTTAGGAGCGGGTGCCTCCCTGTATTTTTCAATAGGGAAGGCAGCGCCAAACCTGATGTCCTTGTGGAGGAGCCAACATAAGAAGACGATGGTGTAGTTATGCAAAAAAAGTGACACTCGGCTTTGCAGCGACATGCAAATATGGAAAAAGGGGCAACCAATTTTGTTTTGTAACCCCATAGCATTTGTGCACATTCAGAATCAGGAACACAGTTTTTAAAGTACACGAGCAATGAGAGAGAATGGGACTTGGGAAGTGTACCTTGCTATATCATTGGTTGCCAGAATCGTTGTGCCACTCCAGAGCAACGGTGGTGGTAGAGAGAGGAAGTGCAGTTGGTCGCCTCATGGGGTGGAGGCAGTTGTGATTCATTGGGGGTCCTGTCTCCGGCTCGCCGTTGAGGCAACTAAAGGAGAGACGAGACAGATGGGAGACAAACGGGCCAAGAAAGAGAAAGGCTCATGTACTACACGACACATTAAGATCATCAGTCTACAGTTCTCTCTTTTTCTCTAGTAGTACAATTTTACAACTTTTTTACGGGAGGACATTTTATAGCTTAGCATTACATACGCATCAAAAGTTCAAAAATGACTCGAAAAAACAAGATAAATGGGTTCAATTAAAAAAAGGGTATGTGCGACGTTGATGGATGGTCCATGTCAACTGGTCATCCACCACACCGTTGGCACGGTGTTTGTCTATGATGTCATGTTTCAGCATGTCTAAATCACCAATCAAGATGTATTTGCTTGTCGACGAGGCATCTACCATACCAACGGTGTCGTGTTCGTCCTCCACTAAACTCATGGTCACATCCACGATCTCCGATGATATCTCGGCCATAATACCGATATCTTGTTCCCTCAATAGCCATTGCCAACGCCACCATGACACAAGCATTGTTCTCCGTTCTATACCGCATTTCCGTCACATACATCACCACCAATCACATCTACCAAATGCATGTTTACTGGCCGCACCAAAAACTCGAACTTGTCTTTTTTGCTACCTATTGTAACACGGTACAGGAGGTTGATGTGATGTAGAGAAGTGGCACCGCTGTCATTCTCGTCACGAAGAACAAACGCATCTATGGAAATGGCTCTGAGCTGCTCATGCATGTGAGACGATTATTGCAGAATGATATGGAGAGGAGGAGTTTCGTCGGTGGCCCTATATTGGGGAATTTTTTAGATTTTGTGGATGACATGTATACCGAAATTGGGAGCGGGGGGACATCTTAAAACTATGGCATATTTGTTATATGATCTTACATTTTACACTTTAGAAACTATGATTTTTCAACTTTTCGGAAATCAGAGTTAGTTAACATGCCCACCAACCTTTTTATAGCGCCACACTTATAAAGACCAAAGCATCCATGCCTTCTTCCTACCTTCGCAAGTTGTCTTCTTATATACACTCTTACCTACATTAGACTACTTTATTTGTGCTACAAAGGAGATGACTATCAGATACGCAAACAAGTAGTACTAATTTGGTATATTGGATAAGTGTGCGCTGGGAATGAGAGGTGGTCGGAAAGATACTCTCCCACAAGCCTTCTGAAAGTGCTAGTTATCGACTAGAAGGGGGGTCAATAGGCGATTTTTATGGAAGTCTTCAAAACACGAGGTCTTTGAAGAGAAACAGTTAATATGAACCTATATGATATGCAGCGGAAGATGAACTACACTAGACGAACCATAGTCATGCAAGCAATATTGTGAAAGCACGAAGACTTAAGGCAACTAGGTAGTATGGACCGGAATGGAAGATAGTATGAAGCCAAATAGGTAATAGTCTCCACATAATGAAGTCAAATAGATCAGGCATGCAAGTAATGACTTCACGAAGACAAACTGAAATGTAAATGAGTTGGGAGATAGAACCCGGAGCTTGATGAAGACAAGGATTTGGTAGACCAGTTCCAGTTGTTGTGACAACTGTATGTCTGGTTAGGGAGGCTGAGATTGAACTAAGAAGATTGCGTCTTCACCTTATTCCCCTTGAGCTAAAGACACTTAGTCCTCACCCAATCACTCTGGTTAGTCTTCAAGGTAGACTTCCAAACCTTCACAGACTCCGTTCACTAGCAATCCACAATGACTCTTGGATCCTCAGAATGTGACGCCTAACCAGCTGTAGGATGCACAGTCCTCAAGTGCTACAAGTCTTAAGGTCACGCAGACATAAATAATTCAGTGATGCCTAACACTCTTTGGCTCCGGGTGTTTTAGGCTCTATCCTCGCAAGGATATCTCTCTCAAAGGCTTCGGAGGTGGGTTTCTCTCAAACGACAAAAGACATGCACTAACACTGAGTAGCCACCAATTTATGGTGTAGGGGGTGGGCTATTTATAGCTAGGAGGCAACTTGACATGATAGGTCCGTAATGACCCTGAGTCACTAAGGAACAGACATGTGTCCAATGGTCGGATTTCAAACACACGCGGCAGCTTGCCTTGGGCTACAAGCAAAGCTGACTTATCACTAACGGAATCAGCTACTTTGCCATCTGCCAGCTCTTTGCCATCTGCTAGCGGACGGCAAAGAAGCTCTTTGCCATCAGCTACCCAAAAGCAGACGGCAAAGAACTAGCTAATGGCAAAGAAAGCCTTTGCCATCAGCCAGATCTTTGCCGTCCGCTAGCTGACGGCAAAGAATCTTTGTCGTCCGCTAGCAGACGGCAAAGAGGGAGGGGGGGGCACTGAGGAGCTGGTTAAAAAAATACTTAATGTCCCCCTGCTTTGCCGTCCGCCGCAGATGGCAAATATGAAGAAAAGCGGACAGCAAAGGCTACCCTAACTAACCTAACTAACGGCCGAGCCCCCTGCCCCGCCCGTTACTCATATATCTCCCTCGACCTCCTCCGGCCCCGCCCCCGCCGCCCGACGCCGCCCCCGCCCTCGCCGCACCCGCCACCGCCCATCGCCGTCCGGCGCCGCCGCCGCTCCCACCTTCTCCCCCACCCGCCA
>LR738714.1:723983841-724008977 GCA_902687465.1 Secale cereale
GTTAAACTTACTAATGGCGCACCACTCCCACGCTGCGCCATTACTAGTTTTGAAAAAAAAAATACTAATGGCGCACCGTGGGAGTGGTGCGCCATTAGTAAGTTTAACTACTAATGGCGCACCACTCCCATGGTGCGCCATTACTAGTTTTGAAAAAAAAATACAAACAAAAAATAAAAAAAAATTGAAAAAAAATTACTAATGGCGCAGCGTGGATGTGGTGCGCCATTAGTAGTTTAATTACTAATGGCGCACTATCCACTGGTGCGGCATTAGTAGTTTAACTACTAATGGCGCACTATCCACTGGTGCGCCATTAGTAGTTTAACTATTAATGGCGCACTATCCACTGGTGCGCCATTAGTAGTTTAACTATTAATGGCGCACTATCCACTGGTGCGCCATTAGTAGTTTTGAAAAAAAAATGAAAAAAAAAATTGTTACTCTTGGCGCACCAACACATGGTGCGCCATTAGTATATACTAATGACGCACCATTAGTAACAATCCTATCTATAACCCTTTTCCTAGTAGTGGCAACCCCCCCCCCCTTTGGCTGCCGCCCCCCTAGAGATTGGATCTCTAGGGCCGGCACCCCCCCTAGGAGCCCTATGAAAAGAGGGGGGAGGGAGGGGAGCCGCACCCTAAGCCCTGGCGCCTCCGTCTCCCTCCCGTGACACCTCTTCCTTCTCCCGTAGCGCTAGGCGAAGCCCTGCTGGAATCTTGCTGCTTCCACCACCACGCCGTCGTGCTGTTGGATCTCCATCAACTTCTCCTCCCCCCTTGCTGGATCATGAAGGAGGAGACGTCTCCGCTCCGTACGTGTGTTGAACGCGGAGGTGCCGTCCGTTCGGCGCTAGGATCATCGGTGATTTGGATCACGACGAGTACGACTCCATCAACCCCGTTCTCTTGAATGCTTCCGCTCGCGATCTACAAGGGTATGTAGATGCACTTCCCTCTTCCTCGTTGCTAGATGACTCCATAGATTGATCTTGGTGATGCGTAGAAAATTTTAAAATTCTGCTACGTTCCCCAACACCACTGTCGACTTCATTTCGGCCAGGTCACCGTCGGGAGACACCGCCGAGGTCTGCAATCACTGCCGCCGAGGTCCTAGAGGAGGTGATGCTGCCTTCTCGCATCGAAGGATTTCATTGACTTCTCCTCTCCTCTCTTCCACCTCTCATCATCGACGGATCCCCGCGAGGCATGCCCAGATCCATCCGCAAACCGCCGACAATGAACCGTACGGCGCCGCCACGGCCGTGCTCGAGTGCCTCCAGGAACCCGCGGAGGAGAATCGAGGCGTGGCGCCTCCTGGACTCTGTCCGTCGCCGCTTTGTCGACGACGTCCCCGCCGCCGGGCAGGAAGATTTTTTCCACGCCTTCAACCTCCGTATCCACGATGTCGTACTCGATTTCCACGCCGGGCAGGAATATTTATCTGGACTTCAACGATGAATTAAACGTCCTGGTATCTAATGGTAACTTTTTTGTTATTGAACTTCGTAATTGGTTTGCATGAAATCTGAAGTTTGTCTAACATATTTTACTTGACCATAGTTCGCTTCAGAATTCTACTTTATGTGAGCATTACTTTCTTAGGGTATCTGATTTACTTGGAGGAGTATTAATTACACGTATGTGTAGCACAAGTTTTTATTTCCCAATAATTTTGATGGCCTCTAAGCATCATTGTTCATGTCTATTATTATTTATGAAAGCTACATGTCTTGGAGGGAAGTTGCGACTTGAGGGCGTGAGCTCCCATTCTCCCAATTTCTTGGCATGGCCATGCTTGCAGTACTGATAAGGCATGCATCAAAAATGGAGCAGGGAGGACGTGAGCTGCTACCTTGGTTCCTGTCCGCGCCAGCTGCCACAGTATGTAATCAGGCCTCCACTATCATCCTTTAAATTTGGATTACATGCATCTACAAGAGCGTGAGAGCGTGAGAGCTTGAGAGGGTAGCACAATGCTACGTAGAAGTTACTTTTCTCGGTGAAGTTGATCTGATGCAGAGCTAGTGCTAGATAGAAGGTTAATTGAGTTCTCATCTCCAAAATGTTTGCATTCTAAGTATCCTCTTTGAATCAGTAGTTCCATGATGCTACAATTCACTTGTTTTTGACTTCTTAATGCTACTATACACAGAAGGTGTTTGCTAATTTGAACATTACATTTTCTGATAAACTATGCCAGTATCACATGCATATGCATTTTTTGTGATGTCCGATTATTAATCCATGCTACAATAGAACATGCCCACATAACAAGTTTTTCCGCAATCTTCGCAAGCAAGTATTTGTTTGTCAACCTGCAGGTGGCATAACAAGATCCACCGTGTGTGTGCAATGGCAACAATAAATACCCTGTCATTAGGTAGACTTCTGATAATTCTACTCTGCATTTTTTTGCTTTCGTACAAGTGTTCGGCTGCATTGTTCAACTACGACCGACAAATATGATTCGGTTTGTTTTGTCAAGCGGGTATACAGATTGGGCATCAAAGTAGACGACAAAGGACGACAAACGATTATGTTCTGCACCTTAGTCCGCTTACAAATTAAAAGTTGATTGATACTTTTCATTTTATATTGATGTGCTTCCAACAAGTTTTTTTTCACCGGATGTGTTTCATTACATATGCCATTTTATTTGTGTGAAGTCGTTCAGACTTTCCTTTTATTCTTTATTTTAACGGCGTGAAAAAGGAGTATGACTAATGTTGGGTTCCGGGCAGGACAAAGTAAGGAAGAGAAGCAAATCATAACCTTTAGGTTCATGGTCTAGTAGCAGGAAGTACAGGTCCATCTTTGTGATATTCTCAGATGAATAAGCATAATACTGCGTACATAATCTCTCAATTGTGTAGACAGGCCATCAAGCAATGGTTAGTAATTCGTAATTCTTCTTCACCTTTCGGTTAATGATCCGTTTTAAGTGTTTGTTGCCAAAGTGAGCATCAAATTGCAGGAATCTCAATATTTTTTCTATATTTCTTGCAAGGCTCTTGTATGGTAGATATTTTTGCTTGGTCATAAACGAATTAGTTCCATGCTCTGATAGTAAGAGAATGGAGCTAGGTGGAATAACTTCGGCATTGATGCCAAGATTATCTGACATCTTGCTGTAGCAGTGTCTTAATTGGATATGTTTACAGTTCTAATATCAATGTTCAGCAGCAGGCAGCCTTCTAACTAAAAAGTATTTTTGCAAGTGCTTCTCTGCACCGGTACGCTCTCTCGCTGGTAAGCGATTTGAGGCATGGGAGTGAGGGGCACGTTGTGAGGTCGTCTTCGGTCATGGCTACAGCTTATGAGCAGAAGGGGATTTCTGCTTGGTAGGCTGCCTTGTGGTTAGCAAGTCATTATCGCCGCCTCCGCCTCCCAGTTTGCCTCGGCTTGCTGTTGGTGTGTTTTGCTGCAACGGCCCCTGCCGGCCGCCTCTAAGGGTGGGCAATGTGGCCACTGATGTCCAAGGCATTGTGATCTTACTTGCAAGGCACAAATTGCACCGCATGCAACATCTTGCTATGCATGACCACTGATATCAATGGTGGGTTCCAGTTTGACGACCTCTCTAGCAAGTCTGCATGCATGATCTGCTTCTTTCCTGTACTTTCTCCATCTGTTGTTATACTATCTTGCAAGTATGGCTTATCCTGCTTGATGTCCCGTTGCTTCGATAGTTGTTTATTGATCCTAACTGTGGCATATCCTACATCCATCTATTGATTTGGTCCAGGATGATTCCTGTCATAGATCAACAATATTTTTTTCTAATGTGCCAAGAGGATTTTACTAATTTTCTGATGTGCCTTTTCCCCTTAGATGAAAGGAAGGATTAGTAGTACTATGAGTGTCGTTTATCTTCTTGGTATTCAAACAAGAACAGATCACTGCTGATGTTTAAACTCTCTAGCATCTCCTAAGTTCTATTATTTCTCTTAAACTTCCGATACAAAATTGGAGCTACGAATTCGTTTAGTTCCTCAGCACCCTAGTTGTTTGAATCATGATCTGTTTTATTTTTACATTTTTCAGAATGCGTAATTGTTAAGTATAGTAGTAACATGAATAGCATGATTTAATTGAGGTTTTGATAATTTTTAAATTTTCAAAATGAATTGTGTGAAATGCCATACTACTTAGTTTGACAGAACAGAGCCACAAAACATACTATACTCCACAACTTTATAAATGTTATTTGATGTACATGTCATTCTTAGCTCTCCATGGTATGCTTTGTTGTCATGTGCCCATGGGTGGATTTACATAGAGACATATAACCATTCCATTCTTCTAACTATTCATGCTAGCTGCGAGAGTTTTTCTAGCAGCGTATCTGATGACCTTTATTTGTTTGAAATAATGGAATAGTTATCTCCCGTTATACATGCATGGTGATGTCTAATTCAAATTGTATGTTTGTAGAGAACCAAGTGCCTTGATGTACGCTATAAAGAGATCATGTGAAAACAAGATGAGAAGGAAAGTGGTCATCGAGCAACACTAACCCTGGTTCATACATTTGGTCATGTACATAATATCTTCGATCATTGTTGTTTTTTATGTTGTGTTTATCTGTCTTGCATTACGATGGTCCATAAACATATTTGGATGAACTGACAGCCCAATAAGAAGTTTGCTTTATTTTTATTGCCACTCCCCAGTTTGTTCATGCATTTGATGGGGATGAATCACGTACTCACTTTTGTTGCTTGCTAAAATAGAAAAGAAAACAATGAATAATATTATTTATTTGCTTGAAATCGTCAAATATTTTGCATTGTGATTTTTAATTCATTTTATTTTTGGATGCATCTTTAGGTAGCATTATCCTTTTATCTAGAAAATTTGCTATAGGCTTGCAATGAATAACAACTGAAAGTGGTTGTCGCACTTGTCGCTTGCTGCTAGCCTATCATGATGGCGTTGACCACTGGCTCATTTTGAACACGAGTTAGTGGATTTTTTTTATAAAAGTGAGGGTTGAGAGTGAACAGGACAGGGTTGGGATTGGTCTGTTACGTTATGGCCGTTTGAGTGGAGTAATTTTCCTACTTTAAAATGTGGTAAATTGTATTTCATTAGAGATGGTTTTGCAGCAAATTGCATGAGCAAGCGGTTCATATTTTTTTATCAAGTAATGCAATTTATTGGTTGGGATAGAAGAGTAAATGCATTGGTTAGTTACTTGAAGAGTTAATAACTGACAAGGTGACGTGCCTCAGAGGAAAACATAGCTAGTCGAAAATATGGTTGAGGTTTTGGTTGCGTGTAACTTAGAACATTGGCAAGGGAAGAAACCAGAGTTTGACAAAACAGTATTCATATATTGCAAGAAGTTGACAACCATCCAAAAAAGATTGTTTTTTTGTCAAAGCAACAATGGTGTGGTATACCTTTGTCATAATCCAAACATACCCCAAGACTCTTCAAAGGTGTTCATCCTGTCGGCAACACAATAGTAGAAAACAGGGATGTGGTCCAAGCTCAGTCTACACATTAGCCTCGGTTGCATTACAAACCGGGACTAATGTGAGCATTAGTCCAGGTTCCAGCGGCTAGCATGCCGGGCAGGTATTAGTCCCGGTTCAAATGGGACCTTTAGTCCCGGTTCGTGGCTCCAACTGGGACTAAAGGTTAGTCCCGGTTGGAGCCACGAACCGGGACTAAAGGGGTTGAGGCTTTAGTCCTAGTTGGTGGCTCCAACCGGGACTAAAGGTTACAAATTTGTCTTTCCATTTGTTTTTTGTTTTTTTTATATAGTTGTTTTAGTCCTTCAATTGTTGTTTTCAATTATTTTAAGTTAGTTCTTTCTGTAGATTTTAACATGTTGTAGTATGTTTCTGTTAGACAACAGTAGATAAATTTTTTAAATTAATTAATTAATATTAAATTTGCTATTGTTTTGTAGTAATAGTTGTTTAGCCTTTAGTAATAGTTGATAGAATTAGTTTTCCTATATTAAAAAGTAATCCTTTTTGCCACTTTAATAGAACGTGGCTCTGGCTTGGTTAACCTTAGTTGCGACTCTGGCTGGGACGGTGCTAGCAGGTGTAGTCGATGGTAGGATTGGATGGACACCATCCCGGACTAAAGGGGTTCTTCGATTTTCAAAGACTACCCCCCACCCCATCATCGCCATTTCAGTTTTGGAAAAAACAAAAGAAAATGATAAAAACTTCAAAAATTAAAATCCTTCGAGATGTAGTTATGTTACTACATGTACTAGTTAGGAAAATTAAAAAAACATACATTTCGACATGTTTTACAAAAATGTGTTATGAAAAAGTAAATCGGCTATAACTTTTGCATGCGATGTTGAAAAAAAAACGTATAATATATCAAGATGTTCAACACGAAAACCCGGTTCCGATTTCGACAATAATAGCCCGTTTTGCAAATTTTTAGAATCCTCAAATTCTGAAAGGCGTTCAGATCTTTAGTAAAGTTCTCGGTGTGTAATGGGGCATCCACTCGCTTTTGGTTAGACCGGTGGTATGGTGACGACACATTGGCTATTTCTTTCTGGGTGCTTTTTTCTTTGACTCTCGGTCATTTCCATTTTGGAGCTCTCTCATGCCAACTTGGACTTTAATTTTCCTCATGCTTTATCTCCTGAAGAGTTGGATAACTGGCATCGTCTCAGTACCATACTCCCCTCGCTCTCGGAGATCAAGGACATGATCTCCTAGCCCCATACTTCTTCCGGCTTTTTTTCACTCAAGTCACCTTATTCAAAAATGATTTTAGGTAACCCTACTAATAGGTTTAAGGTTGTCTGGCATGCCCATGTCCCCCCAAGTTAAGATCTTCTTATGGCAAGCGATTCCTGGGAAGCTTCCGATGGTAGACCAGAATAAGAAAAGAAATGGCCCGGGCTCCCACAACTCAGTCCTGTGTGCTTCGGTGGAGGACTCACACCACATTTTTTTCAACTATCACCTCGCTTTTGTGTTGTGGTGTTGCATCAGCTCGTGGCTTGGGGTTTCCTGGGCTCCTACCTCTTTTGTTGAGTTGTGACCTCAGGTGTTCGAGCCACAATAGGCGCCTCTTTAGTTTTGGTTCTTTGCTATGTGTTGGAATTTATGCACTACTCGGAATAAATTCATTATCGAGCATGTCTTCCCTAATAGACCAACTGAATGCATTTTCAAATTTCTCATTATTTTATAGCAGTTGATATCACTGACTAAGGATTGCGTCAAGGAGTCCAATGACGCACTGATCCACCGCGTCTTCTCTTGCTCGTCAAGATCGTGTGCTGGCGTCTTAGGCAGAGTTGTGTCTCTCCTTGGTGGCACATTCATTGCATTCTTTTTGGTAGTTTGCTCAAGTGTGTGCATAGTTTGGGAACTTATTGTTGCGGTGGCAGCTTATCTTCTTAGTTGTTTATCTGTTTGTCGTATGTGGATGTTCTTAACCTTGCTGTGCTGGTTGGCTTTATTTATAAAGTCGGCTAACAGCCTTTTCTCTTCAAAAATAACTGTCATCTTCCTAAATTCTTCAAAGGACGGTCCAAACATATGTCTTTGTGCGTGCAAACAAGAAAAGCACAGGCTCGTTGCTCTGATTGACACCTTACTGGCACACTCAGATGGCACATGACATGTCATGTACTCTATAACACATTGTGTTTAGCTCTGTTCTATAAGGACTTCTCGTTTTGGTGACCAACAAAAATAGTGCTTTCTTTTCTTTCAGTGAGAAATGAGAAGTTAGCATGTCCAATCCATATAGGGGTAATGCTGCCCCCGAACATTTGGTACTTCTTTGTTAGAGTTCTGTTCTTTGGAGCACACCTTAAAATAAAATAATGTCCTCTTTTAGGTAAACCGGTGAGAAAATGGCACAAAAAGATGCTCAAGGAGATATGCTTAAAATCATATAGAAGTAGGAGGAAAAAATGGCACTCCAATCAGGATGAAAGTGAGGACTTAACTCACACACCAATTAGTACCTCACCTCACGTAGGGGGAGGTCATGCATTTCATCAACCTATGTCACAAGATAGAATCCTAAAATGAGGTGAACTTTACCCGACTCCCTGTCTAAAGAAAAAAAAATTGGACAAAAAGCCACTACTGCTCGTCTCGCCTTTGGAGTCATGCCTAGATAAACGAATAAGTCTGTTATATGAAGCTCATGCTAGCACTAGCCAGATACAAAACACTGTTTTGTCAAATGTGGCAAGACCATGTATATAAAATGGAAACAAAAAAAGCCCTACTTGTCCAGCATTGACACGCTCGATAACTAAGGAAGGACTAAGGCGCCGAGCTTCAAAATTTAGCAGCCCTCTGCCGAATACAAGGAAGAAGCGTAGTAGTCAAAGGTGTCGCCTAGTTTAAGGACCATGAGGATGTGTAGGTATTGTCGCTGTTCATGTGGAGCTGCTCGTGAACACCACCAATCCAGGCTGAATCATCTATCGTACAAACCCAACAGACATGTTCCAAAGGCACAGACACCTCAAGCCAAACAGAAGGTCGCAGAATGCAACCTACCATGACGTGAACAGTACTCTCCTCGTGTTGATCAAATAACAGGCTGGTGAGGAAGTCCACAACACGCCAGCGTACATAACCAGCACGAGTGCAGGGCTAGATTCACTACAGGTTTGGGTAGTCCATCACAATGCCGCCATGTGCAAATATTGTCCACTCTATCCACAACTTCTGTCGGTACATACAAAGACTTCATCGCATAGATAGGACAGGCGGCTAGAACCGTGCGGGTAACAGTGCGGCTGGCCGTGATCCGTTGTTGCCGCATGCATGGCCCACCTCGTTCATGGCCTGGCTTCCTCCCTGACGCTCCTTCTGCCCTTGCTTCAGCCCTGATGTGAGTCCAGTACATAGCCTGGCGATGCGGCAGCTGGACGGACAGTTGGGAGACGCCATTGGTGTTGGTCTTTGTTGATCACTACATCCTGCGGTGGCATAAGCAAATTGCAAGGGCCGTTGAGTGGTCCATGTGAGAGTTTCTCTTCGGATCCGGTGGTTCACTTTGACAGGGAGATGCAAACTAGAACAATGGCTTGACGCAGAGGAATGGTTGTGCAGCGGCGGAAGATACAACACATAAAGGATATCGATGGTGGTGCTACTCGAGCACCCAGTTTCGAGCTCTGGGATGAAAACCTAGGTATGGCCCAAGTTGGTTATACTTGGCAATGGTGATGTTTTTACATCATTACCTAGTTCATGGCATTGCTCGGGTAAGTTCGGATTGGTTCTTCGGGGTGAAAACCTAGATTCTAGCCTTGGATGGCTGAATCCGGTGACGATGGCGTTTGGGCGTCGCTTCCTTCCCGAAGGCATTGCTGTTGAAGAGCCTTGTCGTCCATGTGGTGTCATAAGATGGTCGGTGCGGATATGGTCATTGTTTAGTTTGTTGATCATGTAATTGATCGCTTCTTTTTCTTTCTTGCCTGTGCATAGCTTTGGTCTTGTATGACTTTGCTATTTGCCACGTGTTTTTTTGCGTGTGTTGATGTTGGCTGTGTGCATCTTTGCTATGCAGAGGCCGGGTGTGTGCTCATTATGTTTGTATCCTCTTGATGCTTTATGTTGAGTTAATAAAATCCACCCTTTATCGAAAAAGGGCGGCTAGAACCGTTTTCACCAAAATTAACCTCCCGTCGTTTGATGGATTCTCTACCCTTCTCAATGTCAACATGTTTGTGATCTTGTCTGACATGCATTGGAACTAAATCACATATTTCTAGCTGATGCCAAGGGGCAAGCCAAGGCTGATGCACGGAAGAGATCCGACTAGGCAGTGGAGGACACCAGATACCAACTAGGTGTGCTCTAGTCAACATCTGATTAGAAGAGTTGTCGAGATGTTGAGATTAATGTGAAGGACAAATCCATACCAAAGTACTCCAAGTTTCCCATGCATGCCCTCACCCCGAGCTTAAACGGCTCCAAGAAGACCAAGACCATGCATAGCATCGTATCTGAAATGGGAAAGACATTGATGCAGCCCAACAAAAGCCAGAGGCCTATGAGACAACCCACATGTCTACCGCACGGACCAGGAAGTGATGCAACGCAAACATAGTGAGGAGGAATCTAAACAATGGATGATTCTCATACTTCTAAGCTTTGACTACATGTATCTTTTAAATGTTGTTCGCTTAAACTTTGAGAATTATATATTTACGTAGATTCGTCTCGAAACATATTTTAGTACTCTTACATCAATATGATTTCGCATATGCATATAAACATACATTTCACATTTTGGGGACTAGGTAGTTATGTGAATTAACACCTTCTAAGGATAGGAGGTACTTAAAATGTCCACCAACATTCTGTTATTGCCATCCCTATAAAGCCAACTACACATGACTGCCTTCTATATATCCTTTCATGTAGTCTTCTTATATACCCTATTATCTTAGCCTCTTTTACCTGGGCTACCAAAGCAGATCAAAAGATACCCAAACTAGTAGTACTACTTTGTTGTACTGGATAGTGTGTGTTGGGTATGAAAGGTGTTCGGAAAGATATCCTTCGTCAAAGTTGTCATTCAAGTCACCTCACTTGCTGTAGGATTAGTGTGTAGGGAATATTAAGTGCTGCAAGGGACATCCTCAAGGGAAACAAAGGGGAAGCAGTTGCCGAATGAGAATGCTCATTTAGTCGGGTTAGAGTGCAACTATGATCTGAAAAACACCAGCATGCTAGGACACACACGATTTATATATCACAATACTTAAAGTACGCCTATGTCATCAATCTCTCACCAGAAACTCTGCGGCCATGCTTCTCTTGAACAGCACCAGGGCACCTCAAACCTAGCGACTCTCCAGTCCCACTCTCTCCATCTTGCCCTCATCATCGTCGGAGGGTCCCATTGGACGAAGCAAGTGCAGCGCTATTGGTAGTGCGGTTTTTTATCATGGCGCGGCAAGCATGATGTGGGACATGCATGTATAGAATCACTCATATAATAGTGGAATTCACAAGACATCACACCTTGCTCATGTTCTTTAATCATGTAGGCATGTATTCCATATATAGTTGAATGTGTTTATTTCTAAGAACGTGTCCAACATCTTTTGTCCTACACTCCCATGTCACCAGGATCAAAATTGAAATGAATGGTAATCAAGGTGCCATTTTTCAAGGTAAGTGACACAAAGCATTAAAAATGTATGAACAAATATAATGCTCAGAACATAACTCCCATTAGTATCATCACCCTCGAGCTCTCTTTTGCAAAATGATAACGGTTGCATATAACTTGTAGGTATAATCAAAACACATAGATATTTATTTAAAAAGTACATTTAGGATATGAGAGTATACCACTCGGCCCTAGTGTGAAACATTAAACATAGCAAAGTCATATCAACATCAATTATAGAACAATCGTGGCAAAAGTATTAATTCTCGATGAATGTGAACACTACTATATAATGGATGTCATCCATCCCATGTGTCTGTATTGGATTACTAGCAGATGGATATATAAGGGATACACGATAGAGATGATGGAGAAAGGGCGGGGTTGGTGGAGTTGATGTTAATGAAGTCCTCTCTTCAGAGGCAACATCTTCCAGTAGACAATTCTCTAAAAAAGAAAAATCGGGGTGGTGGTAGTTTCCACCTCAAGGAAAAATACAGGAAAAAATGTCTCGAGGGTTTTGGGTATAAGATATATATAGCCGAAAGATGGAGACAAGGGGTGCAAGTGGGCCCCTCATGCCGCCTCTATTTGCTTGAAGGCTAGAGCGTGTGGGGCCTGTACGCCAACCCTTAGCCAACCTAGGAAATCTAGGCTTCATATGTATATATATGTTTGCAATTTTCTAGCGAAGTTATTTTTCAACATGAAATAGTTAACTCTGGGGCTATTCTGCTGAAAACATCACCAGTCCAATTAGTTTCCATTCAATTGTGTGGGTCTAGAGGTTAAAAGTTACCAAAAAAGTGTTCAGAAAAGATGATATGTTTAAGATGTATCAATGCAGGATATCGTCGCGCCGGTCATGGCTGCGGCCAGTGGAAGATGGTGGTGGTGGTGGTGGTGGTGGTGGTGTAAGTGCTTATGTAGTGACCGGTGAGAGAGGTCGGGGTCGCAACTAAGGTTCAGATAGTCAGCTCTTTCGTGTGTACACGGTATTGATACGTCTCCAACGTATCCATAATTTTTTATTGTTCCATGTTATTATATATTGTGTTTTGGATGTTTAATGGGCTTTATTATACACTTTTATGTTATTTTTGTGACTAACCTACTAACCCAAGGCCAAGTGCAAATTGCTGTTTTTCTTGCCTATTTCACTGTTTCGCACAAAAGGAATATCAAACGGAGTCCGAACGGAATGAAACCTTCGGGAGAGTTATTTTTGGAACCGTATCTACCTAGAAGACTTGGAGTACACACGAGGGAACGAAGGAGGTGGCCACGAGGGTCCAGGGCGCATCCCCTCCCCCTGGGCGCGCCCCCACCCTCGTGGGCCTCCTCTGGCTCCCCCGATGCCCTCCTTCCTCCTATATATATATCCATGTACCCTGAAAACATCGAGGCAATAGATAAAACCCTAATTCCACCGCTGCAACCTTCTGTTCCCGTGAGATCCCATCTTGGGGCCTATTACGGAGCTCCGCCGGAGGTGGGATCTACCACGGAGTGCTTCTACATCACGACCATAGCCTCACCAATGAGTTGTGAGTAGTTTACCACAGACCTTCGGGTCCATAGTTATTAGCTAGATGGCTTGTTCTCTCTTTTTGGATCACAATACAAAGTTCTCCTCGATCTGCGAGGAGATCTATTCGATGTAATCTTTTTGCGGTGTGTTTGTTGAGATCCGATAAATTGTGGGTTTATGATCAAGATTGTCTTTGAACAATATTTAATTCTTATCTGAAATCTTTTATGTATGATTATAATATCCTTGCAAGTCTCTTCGAATCATTGGTTTGGTTTGGCCTACTAGATCCATAGTTATTGCATTGGGAGAAGTGCTTGGCTTTGGGTTCAATCTTGCGGTGTCCTTTCCCAGTGACAGCAGGGGCAACAAGGCACGTATTTTATTGTTGCGATCGAGGATAAAAAGATGGGGTTTATATCATATTGCTTGAGTTTATCCATCTACATCATGTCATCTTGCTTAAAGCATTACTCTGTTCTTATGAACTTAATACTCAAGATGCATGCTGGAGAGCTGTCGATGTGTGGAGTAATAGTACTAGATGCAGAATCGTTTCGGTCTACTTGTCACAAACGTGATGCCTATATATAATGATCATGCCTAGATATTCTCATAACTATGCGCTTTTCTATCAATTGCTCGACAGTAATTTGTTCACCCACCGTAGAATTCTGTTATCATGAAAGAAGCCACTAGTGAAACCTATGGCCCCTGGGTCTATTCTCAACATATTAATCTTCCATCTACTTTACTTTGCTTTATTTACTTTTTGTTCTTATACCAAAAATACCAAAAATATAATACTATCATATCTATCATATCTCACTTCCGTAAGTGACCGTCAGCGGATTGACAACCCCTTATCGCGTTGGCTGCGAAGTTCTTATTTATTTGTACAGGTGCGAGGGACTCGCGCGTGGTCTCCTACTGGATTGATACCTTGGTTCTCAAAAACTGAGGGAAATACTGACGCTACTATGCTACATCACCCTTTCCTCTTTGTGGGATTACAACGCAAGCTCGTGAAGTAGCATGTATCATCCTGGGTTTTTTTTGTTTGAAATCGGAGCTAAATGGCATGGTCCGGGTGGGAGGGTGATGGGTGGCAAGCAGTCATTTCAGTGATCTTCCGTCACACCATGACCATCCTTACATAATTCATCATTGTGGGGTGCTAGAGATGCCTGAATGCTGTGTGCATCTACATAAGGCTATTGGACTAAAAGCCTAAGTAATCATTCAAGTACGAAAACATTATTTTTTTTTACATATAAATCCATGCTAACATATACTTCATGGGCATATGAACAAAAAAATATGATCATTAAAAAATCACCCATATTGACCCTAATTTGATGCCTATGATACTTCTCAACGAAACATTATATACTAAAAATAAGAAACTTTAATATGCCGCAACGGGGTTGTCAAGCTAGCCATCCACCATGTACACATCACTGCAGCCGCAACAGGTAATCCCATGAATTTGAGGACTTGCACTAAAAAACTTCAGCAACATGGCCTCCAGATATCTCACCGAAACATTAAAGGGGTAACTCATATATCCTTAAAATCACCACTTCATGACCAACGCAAACAATTGGTGAATATAAACTTATTTCAGCCAAACTATATTACGAACTAGCCCGCGCGAAGAGCGGGCCCTTTGCTAGTTGATAGAATAGCCTACTGACAGAGTCTAATCCAACGGATCTCGGGCAGGGGGTCCCTAGGTAGTAGCATAGATGCATTGGTAACAAGTACATGAGGCTTACTCAGGTTCAGGCCTCCAAAGAGATAAAACCCTCTTGCTTGTGTTCTATTAATTTGGATGGAGTACAAAATACAGTTTGATCTACCACGAGATCTCTGTGTGTCTCTCGTCTATGACCCCTTCCCCATTGGTTTATATGGGTACCGGGACTTTAGCGTTACAATTAAGTCGGCTCTTTAGAACGTAAAGCGTGTTGTAGACAACCTCTAAATCTTGGAGTATGTGCCAAGTCTTGGAGAATATCCATTCTACGGGTCATGGGCCTCCTGGAGATGGCCTGCTGGTGGACCACCATGGGGGTCCTCTGCCCGGCACACCTGGCGAGGAGACGACCTGGTTTGTGACCCCCAATCCAGGACACCAACCTCTATTTTCCTTTTTGATCTGTGCTAGATTGTAAATATTATCCGTCCATAGTTCAACTCCAATCTGAAATAAACATAGCATATAGCATAATAAATAATCTAAATATCATGCTCCTTCAAACCAATGGTTTCTACATCTAAGGATAATCTTGAAGTTCATGTAGCATGAAGCCAGTGGGGCAGTGGAGCAATTGCACACATATGTAACCATATCTCTTTGGAGGAATGGCAATTAGGGCTTAGCTACAACATGGACTGCAAGATTTGGATTAGTTACAACATATGAATGATAATGTGCACACAAACCTTATGCCACTTATAAATGAAGCATTTCTCTCTGCAGTATCGTGTAGCCTCTACCTTTGTTATCTGTATAGTACTGGAACCTAAACAAACAAGAACATGGAGAGAGAGAGAGAGGAGGAGGAGGGATTGAGAGAGAGAGAGAGACCTGACAATAGAGAACGTAATCCTCTATGAAATGTGAACGGAAGGCATATGGAAACACATCATATCGAGATATCATATGAAATGTTAGGAGCGGGTGCCTCCCTGTATTTTTTAGGAGGGAAGGCAGCGCCAAACCTGATGTCCTTGTGGAGGAGCCAACATAAGAAGACGATGGTGTAGTTATGCAAAAAAAGTGACACTCGGCTTTGCAGCGACATGCAAATATGGAAAAAGGGGCAACCGATTTTGTTTTGTAACCCCATAGCATTTGTGCACATTCACAATCAGGAACACAGTTTTTAAAGTACACGAGCAATGAGAGAGAATGGGACTTGGGAAGTGTACCTTGCTATATCATTGGTTGCCAGAATCGTTGTTCCACTCCAGAGCAACGGTGGTGGTAGACAGAGGAAGCGCAGTTGGTCGCCTCGTGGGGTGGAGGCAGTTGTGATTCATTGGGGGTACTGTCTCTGGCTCGGCGTTGGGGCAACTGAAGGAGAGACGAGACAGATGGGAGACAAATGGGCCAAGAAAGAGAAAGGGTCATGTACTACACGACACATTAAGATCATCAGTATACAGTTCTCTCTTTTTCTCTAGTAGTACAACTTTACAACTTTTTTACGGGAGGACATTTTATAGCTTAGCATTACATACGCATCAAAAGTTCAAAACTGACTCGAAAAAACAAGATACATGGGTTCAATTAAAAAAAGGGTATGTGCGACGTTGATGGATGGTCCATGTCAACTGGTCATCCACCACACCGTTGGCACGGTGTTTGTCTATGATGTCATGTTTCAGCATGTCTAAATCACCAATCAAGATGTATTGGCTTGTCGACGAGGCATCTACCATGCCAACGGTGTCGTGTTCGTCCTCCATTAAACTCATGGTCACATCCACGATCTCCGATGATATCTCAGCCATAATACCGATATTTTGTTCCCTCAATAGCGATTGCCAACGCCACCATGACACAAGCATTGTTTTCCGTTCTATACCGCATTTCCGTCACATACATCGCCACCAATCACATCTACCAAATGCATGTTTACTGGCCGCACCAAAAACTCGAACTTGTCTTTTTTTCTACCTATTGTAACACGGTACAGGAGGTTGATGGGATGTAGAGAAGTGGCACCGCTGTCATTCTCATCACGAAGAACAAACGCATCTATGGAAATGGCTCTGAGCTGATCATGCATCTGAGACGATTATTGCAGAATGATATGGAGAGGAGGAGTTTCGTCGGTGGCCCTATATTGGGGAATTTTTGAGATTTTGTGGATGACATGTATACCGAAATTGGGAGCGGGGGGATATCTTAAAACTATGGCATATTTGTTATATGATCTTACATTTTACACTTTAGAAACTATGATTTTTCAACTTTTCGGAAATCGGAGTTAGTTAACGTGCCCACCAACCTTTTTATAGCGCCACACTTATAAAGACCAAAGCATCCATGCCTTCTTCCTACCTTCGCAAGTTGTCTTCTTATATACACACTTACCTACATTAGACTACTTTATTTCTGCTACAAAGGAGATGACTATCAGATACACAAACAAGTAGTACTAATTTGGTATATTGGATAAGTGTGCGCTGGGAATGAGAGGTGGTCGGAAAGATACTCTCCCACAAGCCTTCTGAAAGTGCTAGTTATCGACTAGAAGGGGGGTGAATAGGCGATTTTTATGGAAGTCTTCAAAACACGAGGTCTTTGAAGAGAAACAATTAATATGAACCTATATGATATGCAGCGGAAGATGAACTACACTAGACGAACCATAGTCATGCAAGCAATATTGTGAAAGCACGAAGACTTAAGGCAACTAGGTAGTATGGACCGGAATGGAAGATAGTATGAAGCCAAATAGGTAATAGTCTCCACATAATGAAGTCAAATAGATCAGGCATGCAAGTAATGACTTCACGAAGACAAACTGAAATGTAAATGAGTTGGGAGATAGAACCCAGAGCTTGATGAAGACAAGGATTTGGTAGACCAGTTCCAGTTGTTGTGACAACTGTATGTCTGGTTAGGGAGGCTGAGATTGAACTCAGAAGACTGCGTCTTCACCTTATTCCCCTTGAGCTAAAGACACTTAGTCCTCACCCAATCACTCTGGTTAGTCTTCAAGGTAGACTTACAAACCTTCATAGACTCTGTTCACTAGCAATCCACAATGACTCTTGGATCCTCAGAACGTGACGCCTAACCAGCTGTAGGATGCACAGTCCTCAAGTGCTACAAGTCTTAAGGTCACGCAGACATAAATAATTCAGTCATGCCTAACACTCTTTGGCTCCAGGTGTTTTAGGCTCTATCCTCGCAAGGATCTCTCTCTCAAAGGCTTCGGAGGTGGGTTTCTCTCAAACGACAAAAGACATGCACTAACTCTGAGTAGCCACCAATTTATGGTGTAGGGGGTGGGCTATTTATAGCTAGGAGGCAACTTGACATGATAGGTCCGTAATGACCCCGAGTCACTAAGGAACAGACACGTGTCCAATGGTTGGATTTCAAACACACGCGGCAGCTTGCCTTGGGCTACAAGAAAAGCTGACTTATCCAACTCTGGATAAGATTTGCTCTCATAGTCTTCGCACGAAGACATATATTTTGGTTGAGCATCACTTCAGTCATCTGACTTTATTCACTTGGACCCCACTTTACAGTACGGTGGTTCCTATGACTCAAGAAAGAAGAAATGGAAACTACAAAAGAAACTAAGTCTTCGCACTCCATAGTTTTCAAGTGAATGTCTTCATCATCATTATCTTCAACGTGAATGTCTTCCCAAACCATCATTGTCTTGAATGTCTTCATTTATTCTCTGGTTCATATCTGGTAGGTAAACGAAATCAACGAGGGACTACTACCTATGTTATCCTGCAATTCTCACAAACACATTAGTCCATCAACCATGTTTGTCAACAATAATCCAAAACAAACTAGGGGTGGCACTAGATGCACTTACAATCACCCCTTTTTGGTGATTGATGACAAACTGGTTGAAGTTTTCAACGGGGATAAAAGTATGTGAAAGATTAAGTACATAGGCGTTGTCTTCATAGGTTGTAAGAGCCCCCCTAAAGATGTGCATATAAGTAGTTTGCCTTTGAATGCAACTGCACATGGCAGGTTTTGCTTTATGGAAATCTTCTTCAACCATGAAGCCAATTCATCATGCATGTATAAAAGTAATGAAGATAATGACATACATAATGAGAAATGGGTGTCTGCAGAATGAATTCATGTGGGATTTGTGGCACCCCGGCTCAGACCAACCGGTTTACCATGTATTGCCAACCCAGAGACCATGTCTTTGGGCAACACACAACATCTTGGTATAGAAAACAACCGCTTTATTGATGCTAGCGGATCAAAGTTTACATTACAACAGGTAGCGAGGCCAAGCGGCACACACGGTGCGGCTGAACAATATGTACATTATTTAGTGAACATAAAGGGGCCTTTGTCATAACAACTACGCGGCAGGGGACTACGTCGTAGCAGAACTCCATAGCACAGGGACACCGATGTGGACACGATCTAGACTTGCACATCACTCCTTTCCAACGAGACTTTACTGAAATCTGGCATGACACACCAGGTTAGTACATTGAATGTACTGGCAAGCTCACAACAAGCATAAACATAATGGCAAACAATATCATGATAATTAACCAATTATTAAAAATGCAACAATATATCTACCCAACATGATGTGATCATGCTCTTGTGAGAAAAGTCCCTCGGACTGTCTTACCAACGGTGATCTCTCTTAGATCACCAACGTACGAACCTCGTGGTCTTAATTCGGGTTACCTTGTGATCTCTCCGGCGATCACAACCACGACCAACCCTTGGTCTCAAACATCTAGATGGCCTTCCCGCCATCATCAAAAGTGCAAAGTTCATGACTTAGTGTGCAAAATTTATTAAACGTTGACCCATGGTGTGACCTACTTTCGAGCGTGTCCGTAACCGTGGACTCGGCTATCGATATATTTATTACACTCTACAGAGGTAGCGCACTGTACCCATACCACAGAACCCATGGCCTCGACACTACTAGGAAAAGGCCTATTAATGGCGCACCTAATTTGGCCATTAATGGCGCATTAGAGGTGCGCCATTACTAGCACGCCATTAGTATTTGATACTAATGGCGCACCGCAGATGCGCCATTAGTGTGCACCGTAGTGCGCCATTAGTATGCCTCCCAGTGGCCATGTGTACCCAGGTGCTTTGGCATACTAATGGCGCACTAAGGTATGATGCGCCATTAGTAATGTCCGCATAATAATGGCGCACTGGCTGATAATGCGCCATTAGTATGCTTTGGCACACTAATGGCGCACTTTGCTCTGATGCGCCATTAGTATGAATATTAGGTTTTTTTAATATTATTTTTCTGTTTTTTTGCACAGATTACAAAATATATAATTGCACAGAATATAGACAGCACACATCAACAACACATTCATCGAATACAATAGAAGATTAGTCTCTGAATACAATTCATCATATTAGTCTCCGAATACAATTCATCATATTAGTCTCCGAATTGAAAAGACCGAACAAAGATAGAACAATATATTACAAGTCTCGAGACCGCGAGTAGCGAGTTTGTCTTCACATTACAAGTCGATATCGATCATCTAAACTACCATCACATAGAAGAGAGCTGCGGTCGTCACGATGAGCATCATCACGATGAAACTCGTTTTCATCCGGTTCCTCCAACGCTCCCTCCCCTCTCCCGCTATATAGCGGGCGTATCTAGATTCGACCTCGGCCCTAGTGGTGTACCCTTTGTAACTGTTACCGCTGAATCGGTGAACCTGTCTCCGACACTCCTCCCAGTCGTCGTAGACTCCGGGAACCTTACCCTTGTACACAACATACGACGGCATCGCTATATATGCACTAGCCAAACGAAACGTTAGTACCAATTCACAGACAATTCATAAGCAATATATAGGTATGCAACAGAACGATCGAAAGAGAAAAGCAAGACATTAATAGCATCGATTACATCTAAGTTGAACGACTCTCGAAACCAAAGAGACATACTACAAGTTCATTAAAGTTTAATTACAACAAGAGCCAATCGATGTTTCAGAACTAGACACAGCATCACTGCTTTCGACTCGACTCAATGCATCGGAGCGTGGATGAAGCCGCCGTCTATCGTCGGAGTCATGAAATCACGGGCGTTGTCAGCCTGCATTTGTAGCATTGTGTCGATGTCACTGTTCGACGGTTGATTTCTGAGGTAAAACTGCCCCGAGGTACGAAGGACATCTTGATGGATGATTTCCACAAACTCCGACTGGATGCGAAAGAAATCTTGTCTGATGTCCACGTCCTGGATTGCCGACACGCGCGCCGCCCAATCTTTGAGCTTACTCGGTAGCAGAAGTTGATGATGGTCCCGTACGATCGCCCGCATGTGATGGATGGCGTAGTAGACACCCTTCTGACCGCCAGGCGGCTGCTTGACGCAGCAGAACGTCATGTTGTGGGAGAACACGTGCTTGCCGTACTTACGAGTTGTCCTGGTGAAGGTGCTTCCAGATTTGGCGTAGCCGGCAAGAACATCATCAAGAACCTTCTTGACATTTGTGTAGTCTACAGCCCACTTACGGTCCGGGTCGAAATACGTGGCCATGGAATATTTGGGGCTTAGTAGGATGAGCGTGCACTGTGTGTCACTACAGAAAACACAGAATGTTAATAGAAGAACGATCGAAATCTAAGAATTCATATGTTAAGGGGTGGTTGACGCGGAGGACTTACTCGGGAAAGTAAGGCACGAGGAAGTTATCCTTATCTCGGTTTGCCAGAATGACGCCTTCGAGGTAAGAACTCGCGACTTGCCGGTCCCCAGCGCTGCCCAAGATCTTGGCACGCATGTAGAAGGGGTCGACTATCACGATGTCCGGGGTCTTGTCGCGAATGATCCGCATCTCCATACTCAGCGAAAATAGCCGAACGAAGGTGTAGTGCAGCGGATGAAGGTTCAACATAGCGTGGATGTCATCAAACCGCAGGACGATCGTACCCCCGATGGAGTTATCCACAAAGCCCTTGCCCTCCGGCACCTTGGCTGCGAAAACCGGGTATGCCACATCCTTCTCTCTGAGACGCCCAAAGAAAGAACACTGTCATGCAGACTCCGCATGGCACCGGTTGTAGCATCGAGCATATTTGTCGGTAGCATCAGCCTACCCGCCACATGCACCCTCCTCATTACATCCTCATGTGAAGGTGGCCCGTCCTGAGCACGTATCGTACTCGGTGCCGGCTGGCTCGCACCCTTGTTAGTTTTTCTTTTGCGTGCCTTCTTCTTGATCTCCTGAATTGGGACCGAGTTCTGCTCAGAGACCGCCTTCTTTAGTGTGTTGGGGCTGATCATATTTCGCACCTCGCCTATCTGAGGCTCGGTGAAGTCGGCAGCTAGAGGCGTCTCCTGAGAGCTGAACGGCAGACGACGCCTGTTGCAACATGGCTTCTCCGCGGTACCGGCTTGATCGCGCACGTCTTTTGTTGGGTTGGGTTCTTGAGAAGGAGCCCCCATGAAGTCGTCACCGTACCCATGATCGGCAAAGTAATGATCGACGTTGGCAAATGTATCGTCGTCGTCGTCGTTCTGATCCTGTGCCATATGCATGTTTGGATCCAGTGGCATAGGGATGTCCGGCACCGTTGCGGCGGACATGCCATGGGGACGACTTGGCGCCGGCACGACTGGCGGTGTTGTCTTTGGTGTGGTTTCCCCCGCCCGCAAACGAATCTGGCTCTTCGGCCAAAGCAGGGGACAGCTCAGGCAGGCGCTGAGGGTCATGACGTCATCATCGTCGGCCCCGACGGGTCGAATCGGAGGTAACACGTCGTCGCAGCCTGGCAGCACCCGAACCAGTTGAACCCTAAACAAGTTGGGTGGCATCTGGGTACCGTGGAACAAGGGCTGGCCCGGTTGAACGATTTTGCCCTTGGCGACATCGACCAACTCGTTGTTCACGAAGTGCAGGAGAGTGCACGGAACGTCGACGGCGCCCTGCGAAAACATGTAGGGCGTCAGGGATGCCCAGTCAAAGGCAAGGAGATGAAGTCCTCGGCCGAGAGAGGCTTAATTAGTTACCGTGATGATGGCGTCGAGCTCGGCTAATGTCGAGGCACCGCCAACGGCGGGCGTGCAGTTGACGGAGGGGCCGCTTGCTACAGAGGTGCCGACCGGCGTAAACACGGGTGCATTAAGCTCCCGTGCCGGCGTCGGAGACACCAATGCCGCCTCCGCCGGAGACACCAATGGCCCCGCCATCGCGTTCTGCGAGTTGCTGGCCGTGAAGCTGGGAATCGGGGGCGGCCCCTGTTGGCCGCCAGCAATCCACGCCTGCAACCCCTCGATCAAGCTAGGCACAATGGCGGTGATCGTCGCTCCGATCTGTTATTGCACTTGCTCTTGGACAATCTCCGGAATCCGCGCCACCTGTGCCTTGAGTTCTTGAACCTCGCGTGCCTGGCTCTCCGAGCTGGTCTTTTTCTCCTTTCGCCCACCAGCGTTATAGTATGACGACCATTTTGTCGACAAGCCTTTGCCGGCCACACGACCAGCTGACGTCGGCTTCTCGAGCTTATCCTTGTTCTTCATTACATTCAATGCCCTATTTAGAGTCGTGTCCCAAGGGCCGCTCTTAGTCGACCCCGCGCTACTGCTTTCAGTCGCCTGCGGAAGGAATGTGAATCATTTAGAAATTTGGCTTCATTAATTAGAATGCAACCATATGGAGCTAATTACGCGGGGGTGTATTCCTTAACAGAATAGCCTCAAGCGCCCTGGTCTTCGGATCCGTGGTCAGCTCCTTTGTTTTCGGGTCCTTCTTGTACCGGGCCCTGATAAAGTTCCTGGTCTGCTTGTCACCGTATTTATCGAAGAGGGGCGGTAGGCCTTGCTCGGCACGGTCCGCCTCCTCCTTGTCCCATATAGGCTCCGCCACTCTGTAACCGCCGGGACCGAGTGTGTGTTCCCCTAAGTTGAGCTGTCGCATTTCTTTCCCCCACTGACTTGATTCGGAGTGTGAGGCGCTCGAGCTAGTGATCTTGAATTCGTTGTAGTCATCTTCGGTGAACGAAGGATGTTTCTCCTTGATCGTTTCATAACTCTCACCTTTCTTGATCATTATCTTCACATTGGTTTTCCAAGTAGACAGGGCCTTGCTCATCTTCGTGAGGGCAGCACTGTTCACTTAATTCCCTTTGAGGCTTGTGTTATCAAATTGAGCGGGGAACTTGTATCGTTCGTGCAGCTTCGTGAAGAGGAGGTTGCGGTAATTCCCATTGTCAGGATGCCTCAGGTTCTCGCTGTTGATCGAGACGGTGCTCCGGAGAATGCACCCGAGCTGAATCGAGTACCCCTTGACTATTCGTTCGGGCGCCGTTGGATTCCCGTCGGAGTCCACTTCACTAACTTCCTCCTTGAGGGTGCGGAGCACGGTCGGGCGCCGGTCCTTCCGTTGCCTCTTCGGTTGGCTGCCATCTGTGCGTGCGCCGCCATCATCAGTGGTGGCATTCTCGGCGGCACCATCAGTGGTGGCATCAGTGGGGTCATCCTCCGCGGTACCATCAGTGGTCTCAGGATCGGTGTGGAAGGCGGCGTCCTCATACAAGTGAGGTTGTTCCTCCATTGGGACAGCTCCCAGAATGCCTTCCCGCCCGAACCGCCGGCCTCATCGTTGTTGGCCATGTTTCTCTCTAAATAGGAACAAAGTTTGGTCAAAAAGTTGGTTATTGTCAAGGAACAAGATCATGGTCTCATCATTTAGGGTTTGTCGACACCGAGGCATCCTAAAAGCTAAGCTTTTATAATTGAGGGTTTTTCGACGCCCAGGCACCCTAAAAGCCTAAGCTTTCATCATTTCGGTTTTTATCGACACCGAGGCACCCTAAAAGCCAAGGTTTCATAATTTATGGTTTGTCGACACCGAGGCATCCTAAAAGCTAAGCTAGAAAGGAGAATTGTAAGTTGGGCCTAATCACTTGGCTCTATTGCCGCCTATTGTTTAATGCAGCTAGAATAAAGGGGCACTTGATCCTACCTAATTAACCACTAAGATACCCCGGCCCATGCATTAGTCACAAGTACCCTATATGTCCTATTTTTAGCAAAGTCATTCTAAAATTCACGGAAAATTTCAGCATGACCTTTGCTGAAAATAGGACATATGGAGTACCCGAATTTGCCGGAACGGAAGTTAATCAACATTCCAGCAAACTCAAGGGCCTCTCGGGGTACCTGCAAAACTATCACAATGTGATCACAAGTCTTTCTCAATGTGATCATCATCTTTACAAGTATTTCTCAATGTGATCACAAGCATCACAAGGCATTAGTAGTTCAGTACATGAACATGTTTTACAACAAAAGCTGTAAGCCAGAGTTGGCAAACTTAAAACACATGCTGTAGTACAAAAGCTCCCTCGAAAGAGAAACAAAAGTGTGGCCACACAAATACAACAAATGCTGTAAGCGAGAGTTGGCAAACTTAAAACACATATATATGAGCTACAGAAGTTTTAACTGAATTTTACATTAGTGAATCTTGACAATGCTAGTAGGACTAACATTGTCACTAGATATCTACAGTTTTATTACTAGAGCCACCATACAAACCTCATATTCTTTTATTACTGGAGCCAATTTTCCTCATATTCTTTTTTATTACTAGAGCAAGTTCATCATGTCAATTACTCCAAGCAACAACAGTTTGCCTAGTAGAAAAATTTAAACTATGGCTTAGCAGAAAAATTAGTCTAACTAGTGTAACTAGTCTAACTACTGAAACTA
>LR738714.1:724009885-724040844 GCA_902687465.1 Secale cereale
GGCGGCGGCGGCCGGTGGACCGGGGGGTGCTCGGCGGCGGCGGTTGAGTAGGGGAATCGAGGGTGCGGGGGGTCGGCGGCGGCGGCCGGTGGACCGGGGGGTGCTCGGCGGCGAGGGGGACCGGATCTGGCGAGGTGGGATAGCGATCGAGATGGAGGGGGGGTCGAGATCGAGTGTCCATGAAATTTAAAAATATTCATGGTAGTTCAAAAAGTGCCCATGAAATACAATCGATAAATGAAGGGCATGATTTAAATACAATCGATCTTAGCTAGCTATCTGTTCACAATCTTCTTGCCCTTCTTTTTCGCAAATGGAGTTCTTCTGTGGAACGGACGTCCTTTAGGTAGGGTGGTCCTGCTTCTTCTTGTGGTGTAAGCTGCTAATTCATCATCGTCGTCATGTTCGATCCTCGGGTCGCCGTACTTGTCGAAGTCTTGCTCATTGGCTACTCCATCCATTCCGATGATCTTCCTTTTGCCTCTCCTCACGACAACACGACTGGGCTTTGACGGATCGGTAATGAAGAAGCATTGGTCAACTTGGGAAGCCAGTACCCATGGCTCATTTTTCGCGGTGACGTTTGCGCCCGCGGTCTTGGATTTGGCTTCGGGTATAACCATGGTGGTGAAATACCGGTCTTCTTTTAGGACGCTCTTGGCCCATATGACACGGAACATCGGGACCTTCTCTCCAGCGTAGCTCAGCTCCCAGATCTCCTCGATCCTTCCGTAGTATCTGTCCTTGTCATTACCGGTGTAGGATTCCATTGTTACCCCGGAGTTCTGATAACCATCGCTCTTCATGTCCTTGGCCTCGGTGTAGAATGTGTAGCCGTTGATATCGTACGCCTCATAGGTCATCAGGTTGTGCTCGGCGCCCTGTGACAAGGCGAATATGAGTTGTTCTTCCGCGGAAGAATCATCATGTAAAGGGTACGACAGAAGCTTCTGCTTGAACCAACGCGTGAAACATGAGTTGTGCTCTTTGATTATATCTCCGTCCGTCCTCTGTTGGCCTCGGTCATTGTATGTCTTCTCAATAAAGGTTTTGTGCTGAACCACCCAAGGATCGACCATGTCTATGTGTTGTAGCGCGACTAGGTTTGCTCTTTCAAAGTCGGCGAGTCGACCCTCGAAGTCGACATGCATTTTGCGGCGACCCTCACGGTGACCCGATCCAGCGAGCCTGCCGAGGTGCCTGTTGACGGGCAGACCAACGGGGTTCTCGATGCCTAGATAATTCGTGCAGTACGAGATGCACTCTTCGGTCAGAAAGCCCCTGGCTATGCTTCCCTCTGGACGTGACATGTTGCGAACGTATCCTTTGATGACACCATTCATCCTTTCGAACGGCATCATGCTGTGCAGGAACGTCGGCCCGAGTTGGATGATATCGTCCACAATATGGACCAGCAGATGCACCATAACGTCGAAGAATGCGGGCGGGAAGTACATCTCAAGCTCGCATAGTATCACCACGATCTCTTCCTGTAGCCTTCTGAGTTGCCTCACGCCAACAGACTTCCGAGAGATGACGTCGAAAAAGTTGCATAGGCCAAATAGGGTTTCACGGACGTGCGCGTCCATGATACCACGGATTGCAACTGGAAGTATCTGCATCATCAGCACGTGATAGTCGTGAGACTTCATCCCGCTGAATTTCAGCTTCGCCCGGTCTAGGTATCTTCTTATCTTCCCCGCGTAACCATAAGGAAGTTGTACTCCTACGAGGCAGGTGAAAAATTGCTCGATCTCCTCCTGACTTAGAGTGAAGCACGCGGGAGGGTAGTCATTTCGGGTCTTCTTGGCCTTTTTGCCTTTGCGACGACTTTCCGTGTCCTGCTTCGCCTCATCATCATCATCATCATCATGATCATCATATATAGCGTGAAGCTCCTGCCTGATGCCCATTGATTTCAAGTCTGCCCTTGCTTTCGGCCCATCTTTGGTCCTCTCTGGCATGTTGAGCAGGGTACCAAGCGGACTCTCGCACACGTTCTTCGTGATATGCATTACATCAAGGCTGTGAGGCACACGGTGGATCTTCCAGTACGGCAAGTCCCAGAAAACAGACCTCGTTTTCCATACCTTCAGCAGCGGCTCTGGCGCCTTTCGCTTCTTTCCCGGCTCTGGCGCCTTTTGCTTCTTTCCCGGCAGTGGGCAATCTTTCCAATTTTTCAACAGCTCATCTATTTCCTCGCCGCTCCTCGTACGCGGGCGTCCTTGGGGTTCGGTTTCACCATCGAACAGATCCTTGCGTTTTCTCCACAGGTCATCGTCGCGAAGCCACCTTCGATGTCCCATGAACACGGTTTTCGAAGACTCGGGATCTCTATCTAGCTGGCAATACGTTGTGTCATCCATGCACCTGATGCATCCAGAAAATCCGTGGACCACCTGCCCCGCGACATATCCGTAACCGAGATAGTCGTGCACCGTCGTGAGCAGCGCGGATCTCATAGGGAAATTTTCTTTCTTTGCGGCGTCCCACGTATTGGCTGGCGTTTTCCACAGCGTGTCTAGCTCCTCTTTCAGCAGCCCCGGATACATATTGATGTCGTTCCCTGGTTGTTTCGGTCCTTCAATTAGCATACTCATGTGAATGTACTTCCTCTTCATGCACAACTAGGCGGAAGGTTGTACATCCACACAAACACAGGCCAGGTGCTATGTGTGCTTCTCTGGCTGCCAAACGGGATGACTCCATCGGTGCTCGCGCCCAGCACGATGTTCCTTGGATCGTTCCCAAATTCTAGGTCTTCGAAGTTCAACGCTTGCCACTGGCTCGCATCCTTAGGGTGACTCAGCATCTTGTCTTTTTTATCTATCTCCGGATCATTTGCGTCATCTTCTCGCTTCTTCTCCTCCCTATCCGCGTGCCAACGCAGAAGCTTTGCTACCTTAGGGTCCGCGAAATACCGCTGCAGACGAGGAGTGATCGGAAAGTACCACACCACTTTTCGAGGAGCTTTCTTCCTCTTCTTGTATCGAGTGACGCCGCACACCGGACATATGGTAGACTCCTCGTGCTCGTCCCGATAAATGATGCAATTGTTCATGCACACATGGTATTTCCCGTGCGGTAAATCCAGAGGACACACGATTTTCTTCGCCTCCTCCAAACTGGTGGGGCACTTGTTCCCCTTGGGAAGACGTTCGTGCCAGAATGACATGTTCTCGTCGAAGCATGCGTCGGTCATTTTGTGTTTTACCTTCATCTCCAGAGCCATGAGCGTTACTTTCAGGCGGGTATCCTCGGGCATGCATCCTTCATACAATGGAGTAACCGCATCTAACTCAAGTTGATCCATCTTGGCTTTCTCTCGGGCGGCAGCTCTTGCGTTATCGGTCTGCTTGAGAAGTAGCTCTTGAATATGAGGGTCCTGCACCCAGCCCATCGATGGTTCAGCGTCGTCTGCTCCACCGGCATCATCATCTTCATGATCATGCCCGTCGTCTGCTCCGGCATCTTCCTCATCATCATGTCCTGCATCTTCTACATGATGACTGTGTACAGCATCACCGTCGTGATCATCTCCTGGGGATTCGTCGTCTTCTCGCCCGTCCGAGCCGCGGTGGTTGTCTTGCTTCCCTTCCTCATTTCTTGCCCGGCCCCCATGGACGACTTCGTAGTCATCTTCATCACCTTGCCACCGATAGCCATCCATGAAACCACGCAAGAGCAGGTGGTCCCGCACCTGCCCGGAATCCGGGTCCGCAATAAGGCTCTTCAGCTTGCATCTTCGACACGGACATCTTATCTCCGTCTCGTTCTTTTGAAGCATCTCGGCCTTCGCGGACCTCAAAAACCTATTCACGATGCCTTCGGTCATCGTGCGCACCATGGTCGCCCTGCGGGGTAGAGCAAAACGATATTTTAGAACCAAGAAAAAATTTGCCATGACTTTCCCTAAAAATAGGACAAAAATGAATGCTTAATGCCAAAATTCTCACCGAAACGGAAATGAATCAACATTCCGGGAAAATATTGGCAACTATCGCATTTCAAATACCGGTACACCTCCAAACACAAACACATATGCAACACAACAAACCTATGCAACACCACAAACATACATAGATCTAGCTAGGCCATAAAAGTGCATGTGCACATTGTTGTCTGGAGAACAACATAAATATAGCTTCCCCCCATACTAACCTACCAAAACAAGGTAATTTAACCACTTAATTTGAATGAATATATGGCGGAAATGATGTGAAAAAGAGGAGGGACCCGAGAGGAGAGGAGGTGGAGAGAATGAAGAAGTGGGGGGGGGGAGTGAGTGTGGTAGAGAGGCTGTCCAAAATATCTTGTTGCTGCCCGCATACTAATGGCGCACCAACTACAAATGCGCCATTAGTAATCAAGGTTACTAATGGCGCATTTATAGTTGGTGCGCCATTACAAGTTTTGCAAAAAAAAAACATACTAATGGCGCACTGTCGCATAGTGCGCCATTACTAGTTCAACTAGTAATGGCGCTCTCGCCATTAGTAGTTTTGTAAAAAAAAAGAATAAAAATATCATAAAAAAAAGAGCATTAATGGCGCACTTTACTGCAGGTGCGCCATTACTAGTTACAACTAGTAATGGCGCACTATGCATGGATGCGCCATTAGTATGTTTGGACAGGCGCGCTAGTTAAAAAAAAACTTCTTGATACTAATGGCGCACTCCGGGCAAGGTGCGCCATTAGTACTTCGAACTCTAATGGCGTATCTGTTGCTGGTGCGCCATTACTATATACTAATGGCGCACTGCCTGTCTGGTGCGCCATTAGTATCAATTCCATCTATAGCCCTTTTCCTAATAGTGCGAACACCCATTCGGGTGGACCAACGGCATTCCGACGAAACTCCTCCATTGCCATGACACTCTCTCGGCCACTCCGACTCACTCCCCACCGGGCTAGTCCTGGGTGGCCCCGGTGTCTACCAAAGACACCAACGACCATCGTCGTGGCCAAAACATAAACTGTCCCAAACGGGGACACGGTACCATTATCTCAACAACGGGCACACAAGGTTATGTCTGCTTACCGGGCCAGGGTACCGCACGACCATAACCTTCCCTCGTTGGAGGAACCGACCAGAGGCATGAAAACTGACCGAATAAAGGCAAATGTGGTCGCACTGGGAAAAACTTGATTCAGTGACACCATGATCCGGTCAACAATATATTCAAGATGAGTTATTAGCAGGTTCAACTTAAAATTTAAAATAACCGGTGTCATAGTATGCCATGCAAATGCAACACAAACATATGCATCATATGTCATCGGAAGTGACTGGGTCAACTATATCTACACTAAGCATAAACACCAACAACTCATAACACTTTTCTGGTTAGGATTAAACCTCAATTTAAACAGAATCTTTTCTAGCAAATTTATCATATTTCACATGCAAGAAGAATAACTCCAAATAATTACTTATATCCAGAACCATATTAGTTCTTCATAACAAAACTTACTTCTAGTTACTTTATTAACTTGATTAACTTCAAACATTCTGTAAACTAAGCATGAAAACTTAAACAAGCAACCAACATAATATAAATAATAATAGTGATTTAAATGCATGGATTAAATCATTCATTCAAGTGAAAAAATCACAAATATTGTAATGGCACCATGAAAATGTTGATGTGGCTTGCCTTAGTGCATATGAGGCTCACAAACCTCCTGGTGATCCTCAAGAAAAGCTTCACCTTCTGAAAATATTTAAAAACACAAAAAGAGAACATCAAGAACCCTTCTGAAAATCACCAGAAGATCTAGAAATCAGAGAAAAATCTCATTTTTGGTGAGCTGCTAGATATCTTCATAAAGAACACAATGCAAAAAGAATCAATTCATTTGGACTTATGGTTAAAGAGTTTAGGTTGTTTCAAGCTCTCTGGAAATAAATGAAATTTGAATATAAATAAAAACAGAACTAGGAGGGGTGACGTCGAAGGCGTAAAGCCTCAGGCGCCACCACTCGTACCACTTCGCGCCGGTACTGAGTGGTTGACTAGCGGGCCGCGCTAGTCAGGTGAGAGGAAGGGGGAGAGGGAGACAGAGGACGGCGCGGCGTCGCCGGAGCTCACGCCGGTGAGGAGAGCTTATTGGCCAGAACGAGAGGGAGGGATCAAAAGAGGAGACGGAGGCGCACCTGCCCATACCCATAGAGTAGCTAGCGGTGGTCGGACGGCACCGGAGATAAAGACGACGGCGACTAGAGGCGACACCAGGGGCTCCAACCAGGCGGAACGGCACCAGCGAGGCACGACGAAGGCCCTGGAAGGGTGGCCCGAGCCTGGGAGGGGCTGGAGCTCCGGAGACGACCCAAGGGGATCCCTGGCGAGCTCGAGATCAGGGACGGCGGCCCTCGGCCTGCCTGGCCGAGCTACGACTTTCTACGATATTGTGGAGTGTGTGGGAGGAAAGGAAGGTGCTCGAGGAGGCTGGGAAGGGCACTATTTATAGCCGAGCATCGAGGGGTGATCGGGCTCTGCCGGTGGACACCTGGACACGGCGCCCGGTGACGAACGACGTCAGTGTGTGAGGGAGAAGGCGACGCAGCTCACGCGGGAATTGTGGGCGAGCGGGGACCAGCACAGGAACGAGAGGGTGGCGACGAGCATAATGCGCAACGCACTGTTGCGTTGGCCGGACCGCGCCCGTGCTCGCTGCGGCGAGCTCCGGCGTTGGCGAGCGCTAGGAGGGAGTTAAGAGGGCTTGGACGAAGATTGTGGCAAGGTTTGGCAAGTTTAGGCAGTCAGGGAAGCGAGCACGCGCGCAACAGAGCGCTCGGCGGCACTCAAAGCGTGTCGACAAGCAGGTTGGCATCGTGTACATGCGTGGTCACCGCATGAACTCTGAACTCAGGCCAACCTAAGCCCAAACTTCGTGTATGGTATGTAGATCGTGGTAGTTTTAGTGTTTAGCACAGTTGAGTTTGGTCGCAGGCCTAGTAGGATAGATTTCAACTGCTTGGTAAGTTTCTGGACAGTAACTTTGAGAGCTTACTGTGGTCAAACTACTGGGAGTTGGGTGCTGGGCTTTGGAGGTTAGCAATCATCAACTGAGGTGATGATGCACAAGAAAAATCAGCCACAATGGAGCAAGTAAAATGGTAGTTGTTGTAGAAACTACAATTTCTATCTAGAACAGAAAATATTTTCTGTAGCAAAAATATTCCAAAACGTGATGAAATATTTTTTCTCAAGAAGGTGCCCTAGGGTTCAAAGAATCTTTGTGAATTTTCTCAGATTTTTGTGGACAAGAAAAATTGGAGTTGCTTTGGAGCACATTGAGCTAGCTAGGGTTTAAGAGAGGGAAATGAATATTTTTCATTTAAGAAAAATATTCAAAATATTATTTTAAGGTGAACCAGAGAGGAAGTGATGGTTAGAGATGGAAATGAGGCACTTGGGTGAAACTCAATGTGTACCCAAGTGTTTATGTGTATATAAAAAGATCCAAAACTCCCAATTTCCAATTCAAACCAACTGAAAATCACGCAAAGAGAGGAGGGAAAAAACCAGGCTGTCACAAACCTCCCCCACTTAGAATGAATCTCGTCCTCGAGATTCGGTTTCTTGGGAAAACCATTCTGGATAATGTGCCTTTAGAAATTCTTCCCATTCCCAAGTTGATTCTGACTCTGTGTGATGCTCCCATTGAACCTTGTAGAGCCTCCTTACTTTACTACGAGTGACCCTTTTCATCTGATCCAAAATTCTAACCGGCCTCTCTTCATATGTTAAATCCATTGCCAACTCTATTTCCTTCATAGCAATCTTTTTCTTAGGCGGTGATATGCATCGCCTCAACTGTGAAACATGAAACACGTTGTGCACTTCTGATAGTTTAGGGGGTAGCTCCAACTGATATGCAACAGTTCCCACTTGGGAGAAAACTGGAAATGGACCAACAAAATCTGGGTGCCAACTTCCCATGAGTCTGGAATCTCTTGACTCCTTTCATAGGAGTGACTCGAAGGTATACGTGTTCTCCGGGTTCAAAACTGATATGTCAGTGCTTTGCATCATAATAACTCTTCCGTCGAGATTTGGCCAATTGCAATCTATCTCTGATTTCCTTAACTTGTTTCTCACCTTGCATCATGAGATCTGTTCTGAAAATACGGCTATCTCCAGTTTGAGACCAATTTAAAGGAGTGCAGCACTTACGGCCATACAAAGCCTCATACGCGAACATCTTTAAGATGGTCTGGAAGCTGTTGTTATAAGAGAACTCGGCATACGGCAAGCAATCTTCCCATGTAGGTCCTTGGGCCAAAGCACAGGCTCGCAGCGTATCTTCGAGTATTTGATTTACCCACTCCGTCTGTCCATCAGTCTGAGGATGCTAAGCGGTACTATATTTCAGTGTTGTCCCCAAGGCTTGATGGAGACGTGACCAGAAAGCGAAGTTAAAAAGTGAACCTCGGCTGGAAGTGATGGTCCGGGGTACTCCATGCAGGCTGATTATTTTGGATACATACACTTGTGCAAGGTGATCTGCTTGATATGTGGTTCTGATCAGGATAAAGTGGGCTACTTTGGTTAAGGTGTCCACTATGACCCAAACTGCATCATTGCCTTGTTGTGTATTAGGTAGCCCTGTGATGAAATCCATGCAGACGTCATCCCATTTCCATTGTGAGACTGGCAGCGATTGGAGAAGTCCGGCTGGCTTCTGATGCTCTGCCTTCAGCTTGTTGCATATGTCATAACAGGCCACAAAATAGGCAATGTCTCTCCTCATTCCATCCCACCAGAATACTTGTCAAAGGTCTTCATACATTTTTGTACCTCCGGGGTGAATGGAATACGAAGATTCGTGTGCTTCTGACATGATTTTCTGCTTTAAATCCGCCTGATTAGGTACACAAATTCTTCCACGGAATCAGAGGGTACCAAATTGATCCTTTGAGAAATATGAGGTATGTCCTGTGTTAGACTCTGTAGTTGTAGTTCTATCAAGACTTGTATTATCTAACTGAAACCGACTCTGATCGGTCTTGTACCTTGTACATGCGTGTGCACACCGCATATCTATACCTATATTAATTACAGACTCCCTAGAAATTCCCACGTTAATTAGAAATTACCGGCCGTTAATCTGGTGGGACCGAATTATAACGGTGCAGATCGAATCATATAATCCTTGCAATCTAAGAAAAAACCAACTTCACGCAACTATAATGTAAAGAGAAACCAATCAATCCAGGTGTTCAAAGAAACCAATCAATCCAGAAAAAAACCAATCAATCAATCATACTTCTCCTACAAGATCATTCCTTCCCCAAAGAATCCTTACGCAAAATAATCCTTGGGCAATATTTTTCTCCCTGTGGCTCCTCATACTATGAAAATTGTTGCTGATAAACATGAAACTCGATTTCATATCTAGAGGAGGTAGAGAAGGACAGTGGCATGAAGATCCTCACAAGGACCGGTCTTTCGAAGGCAAGGGGCGCTGGCTGGCTGCTCCTGGCGTGGCTGAACTCCTCGAGAGATAGATCATATGCGTTTCTGCTTCTCCTCCGTTGAGGAGGGTCCACGGGGAAGATCTGGCGGAGAGAATATCATAGGAAGGCGAGATTAAAGAGAGGATTGAGTAGAAGATGCTCTTTGTCCTCGCTGCAGGATGGTAGGAGGATCCACAAAGGAGGTCGGGGAGGATTAAAGGAGGGAGGAAGAAATTGCCTTGGACATATGCTGCTGCAGATCGCTGTGGTAAGGGAAATCGATTACGTTTGGAAATTGATTAGTCTGATGGTGATGATCCTAATGGTGCTCTTCACAATCAATGGAGTCTGGACAATTTTCAGTTCATAACGGAGTTCAAGATCAATAAGTATGTCTACGTGTCTTCTTAGACAAAACCGGTAGCAGCAACTTCACAGAGAGCAGGGTCTGTACAGAGGTCAGACATGCCCTTGATCCTGCACCTCTGACCTCTAAATCTATTTAGGCTGTCTTGACTCCCGAGATGCTCACGAATAAAGTAATTTATTTGATCAAGCAGGTTTGATCTACACAACACTGGCAGCGTCAGTAGCACGAAGAAACTCATCTATTACGTGTACTTACGTACGATCCTAGCGTATCTACCTGGAATCGATCAACCTCTTCGTAAAAGTCAACTTTCTTTTTCTCTGTATAACTCCCATCCGGATCCTTTATCTATTTTCTACGGCTGGTAGCTAACTCCGATGATTTTCTCGAGCTTTTTCTGAGGGATTCTAACATGGCATCACTGCACATATACCTGCTGATCAGTGGTGCTAGCGGTGCTTCAGCGTAGAAGGGAACATCTATTGGCCCTGAAACTAGCTATGATCTGCTTGGTGTTAATACGCAGGTGTAGGCGGGATGGTGAGATGCTTCAACATATGTGTCCAAGTGAAGTCAGGTTTGAAATTTTATAGGTATATCATGTCCTATGAATTATGATATGTTAATTCTCTATCATGCAAATTAAAGCCGATACGATCACTCTTGTGCTTTCTATGCTTTATTTTCTGATGGCCGAGTAGGAATAGTATGAAGTAGGGCAGACTGTTATTAATTAGGATAGGAGACCCAGTGTATTAGCAATTTAGCATAGCGGGATTCAGATTTCAGAATACACCAGCTTCTCCCTAAGGAGCTCCGGAAGAATAACCAAAGTACTCAGCTTTGAATTGCGGCTTCAAGTTGCTTCGTTCGAGACATTGGAGATTTGTTTAATTATAGTTAACTGTACAAAATTCGCCATGCATCGACTGACGTACATGAAAAGAAATTGTGAGCTTCAGAAACTATTGATTATTTCTTGCCCCTAATCATCTGTCACTTATTGTATGGGGAATGATGTACGTACGTTGCTCTGCGTACATGATGACCTGCGGTCAGTATGTGCTAGGGTACTGCAAGATGCATAGTTAAACTTTGACAGGACTGCATGAGCTAGGTTCGATCAGTTCCTCATCCTGACCCTTCCGTGTTACCTAGGTTGATCTCCCTTCAATAACAAAACAGATGCAAAGCACGCAGGCGAGCACACATGGCCGCCAGAGACAAGCCTTACTTTTTGGAGTCCTGCTGCTGGGGTTGATGTCTTATTGCTGGAGAAAGAATAGTAGCAACAACATCCTTTTGTCCATACATAATCTCATATGCGTGGTTCATACTCAAGAAAGGTACTCGATGCTTTCTAATAGATCTGTAGTTTTATCTTTGTAGCTGTTTTAGATGAAACTTATTACGTATTACATGCATGACTCAGTTCTATGTATTCTACACATAGTGTCCTGGACTGCTATATGTTACACTATGGTAACATTGTCTGTCAGACCTTTCTCTTAGTTAGCTTCTTTCCAAGATAATTGTGTGGTTGATCCAAGCTTAAAATAGGCAATAATTTCGAAAAACAAATCAAATCCCTCTAAAATTTCGGTAAATCCTAATTTGTTTCCCATATGTCAACGCCCATTATGTATATGTGTAGGATAAAAAATATATTTTGTTAGTCTTTCAGTGTAGCATACAAAATAAATCCTAATTAACTTTAATTCGAGGGTAGTACACATTTCCATGTATAGTTTTGATGGAACTTAAAAAACACCTTTTCTATATTTTTTTAGCCGAGCTGAAAGGAGCCATTCAGGGTTTCTGCCCAATATCATCATATATTAATGTGATTGAGTAGTAGACAGTGGAGTTGGCAAACAAACAAAGTTTCCAATTGCCTTATTAATAAAAGGGGAAAGATAGTATTTTGTGATGAAAATACATTTAACTGTTTTCGAGCAAGCCATGTTACCAAATAAATTAGGGCTAGAGGAGATCCAAATCACACATATACGGATGAAAAAGTTGATGAATATCATACTATTGTTGAAGCACGTGTGCGATTTCATGTTTTAACTTAAATACAGTACGTTGAGCATGTATCACTTCGAGTATAAAGAAATCTTTCAACATGCACGCACTGAACGCTTAAGCTAGACATTGTCGTCATTGATCTGTGGAGGCTAGGCAGCAACACCATCAACTTAACAATAACCTAAAAACAGCTCCGTGAGCATTAGGTCCTTAATCTGTAGTCTCGATACAAAGACATCAAGGAATGTACTACCATCGAATGATGCATGGAGATCCGTTTACAATGGCAACATTGAAACGAACGTTTGTATCCATAGATTAATCTATGATTTCCCTTTTGTATTGAGGGTTGATATATAATTTCACTTTTTTCTGTCAGTGCTTGTGGAAAAATTGAAGTTCTTTATGTGTCGACTTCACATGTGTTGTGTTTTGCTGCAGCACATGCATGGCAAGGACACATGGCTCATTGATGCTTAGGGGTCAAATTAGTATGTAGTGATATCATCCTCATATATATTTCTACAAATAGCTGATACAAGCCTCAAATCAACTAAATTAGTATGTCGTGATACCATCCTCATATATTTTCTACAAGTAGTTGATACAAGCCTCAAATCAATAATTCCCAATAAATCTTCTCTCCTTCCAGTCCCTATAATCAGTTGCTTCAAATTTCTATAATAGGTAATGACTTTGACATTGACAAAATGTAAACACGTCAAAAATAAATTATACTTATTTTATTGAGCACATATCGAATATAAAAAGAAGCAAGGTTATTGAAAACAAAACTAAATAAACGCCAACGATTTAGAAGATGTTATTTGAATCATATATTGTCATTTAGAATTGAATTAATAAAAAACGAAAAAGTGGAGACACCCTACATGTGCTTGAGTTTGACTTGGATGGAAGGGTGTTTCACTTTTTTCCTTTCAAGAAAGATATTAATTATGCCAAAGTAAATGCATAAAACTTATTGACTAGCCCGTGTGAATGCACGGGTTGACGACTAGTATATATACAATCGACCATGCCCTGGAGGCTCACGGTCGTTACCCTCGAAGCCCTAAACGTTAACATGGTATTAGCCTAAGAAACGATCTACGATGTCTTCTGCCGCTGCATCGAGCGCCGTCTTCTCCTCGATGACCGCCACCTCGACCGCCGTCACCACCTCCTCTCCGATGAACATCGCAGCCACAAACTCCTTTGCTGGCCTCTCAGGACGGATCGATCAGAGGCCTTCGCTCAGTGCCCACGACAGCGCGGTCCATCGGAGGAGGAGGAAAGGGGTACCCGACGGCGAGCTGATTTGGATGCTGCTTGTACGTTCTTGAATCCATGGCGTCCCGGACAAAGCAAGCTCCACTCCATGACGCCTACCTACATAGACGACACGAGGCAAGGGTCAGATAATTAGGTAAATGAACGTTGAGAGAAATGTAACTTCTCACGGTGATTAGCAAGCAGTGTACATATAAAGCCTGTGCACTTAGCTTCACTACAGTCCTGCGTCGGATCAAACACTGAGACAATGCCTGAATTTTGATCTTCTTTTTTTCTCATAAGCGCCGATCAAAGCAGAAGATTCGGTTGATCTGACGACACGGGAACCATAAAACGGAAGCGGACACTCTCCGCCGTGCCTCGGCGTTTCAAGAAACCGGGCCTTCCGCCGGCCAGGACCGGAAGCATTGCAAGAAACGGGGTGGGGTCTGACCTGCGGCGGGAGTCGGCGGCGGCGCGGCGAAGCTCGCTGGTGGGGACATCGGGGGAGGCGGGCAGGACGCCTAGATCGGCGCGCCACCGTGTGCTGCGGAGGCCGGAGAAGCGCTGGCCCACCGCTGGCTCCGGCATTGCCGCCCGCCTCGTCTCCGGCTCCGGCCCCACCCCAGCCCTCCGAGCGGGCGCCCCGCGGCGAGGGGAGGCCGGGGCGACGGCGGGCGCGAATGGCCGATCCATGGCCGCGGCGGGGGCGGGGATCGAGCGGGGAGGGGCCGGGAATTCGGATCGAGGAGGTATGGCGGAGGGAGGGAGGGAGGAGACCTTCTTGGCCAGACCGCCCGCCCGAGGATGATGGGAACGGGTCAGAAGGCGGAGGCGAGGCCGAAGCGGATGAGCGCGGCGAGCTCGTCGGCCGCCGGCTGCTGGAGTAGGGCGCTCAGGTCGGCCCGGCCTCGACGCCACAACACCACATCTACGAGTTTGGGGGCAGCGGCGGATCGAGAGCTGAGGGAGGGAGAGGGCGGCGGCTGTGGGTGCGTAGGAGAGAGGGGGCGAGAGGGAGTGGTGCGGGTTGTGTTAGGGTTAGTTGGGTGAGATGGTGAGGGGTCAAGTCTGCCGTTGGATCCGGGACGATCGTACGGTTCAGATCGCCTACGGTAGGGTGATCCGGGGGAGACGTCCTGATTGGTTGGAGACTACGGCTGTGATTTAAAATATAGTCTCTAAATACCAAAACAAAGGGGTTTATGAAGCAACTAACAATAATATTTTGCAAAATGGAACCCCTAAAAATTTCACTCAAGTTATACCACCTTTTATGGATGATGATAATCAACTTGTATGCATTTCCTATCGTTCTAGCCTTTTTTGGCCATTTAAACCAACTTGTACCAAATAATGAGGATCCGCGTCAAATTTGAACTACAACAACTTCATAGTTTGCTCATAGAGTTTTTTAAGATTACATCCATAGCTACGAACGATTATGCCCATGGTTTTACCCGCGTTTTGAAGCGGGCATAAAAAATTAATGGCATATTTTGTTCAAATGATCTCATATTGTGCATAAGGGCGCATCATGGAATTCCAAACATTGTTGCGTAAGGGAGTTTTCATTTTCTTTGCACGGAAAATTCATTTTCCATTTCCCGAGTGCCCGAATTGAGTTCTTTTTGTGAAGGACCTACCATATATTTGTTGCAAAATTGGACCAAATCATTTTTCTAAAATACCAGGCCATATTTGATTCACAATTGACAAAATGGTTGGGTGTCAAAAGTTTTGATCCACCTCTGGTGAAAAAGACAAATTCCCGCCGATTTAGTAGGAAGCGGGTCAAATTTGAACTATAGCTGCCTTGTAGTTTGCTCTTTATTTTTTCCAAAAATAATTTCTAGGTACAAAAGTATCTATTTAATCAGAGAAACATCAAAAGTTTTGCAAGATTCAACCACTAGCTAGGAACGGTCAAGCCCGCCGTTTTGACCGCATTTTGAAACGGGCATAAAAATTTCAAAAAAATGGGAAACCTTCGCATTGTGTCATTATATGTGACCAAGTTTCCAGGAAAAATAATAAACTTGTAATACGACAATTATTTTAAAAAAGTGTTCTCAGAAATGAGTTATCACGCATGAAGATTCAGGGTTTTGAGCCAAATAATCAATCTTATGGCCACATTCCTGGCATAGTTTGTTCAAATGATCTCATATTGTGCACAAGGGTGCATCTTGGAATTCCAAACAATGTTGACTAAGGGAGTTTTCATTTTCTTTGCACGGAAAATTCATTTTCCATTTTCCGAGTGCCCAAATTGAGTTCTTTTTGTGAAGGACCTACCATATATTTGTTGCAAAATTGGACCAAATCAATTTTATAAAATACTAGGCCATATTTAATGCACAATTGACCAAATGGTTGGGTGCAAAAAGTTTTGATCCACCTCTCGTGAAAAAGACAAATTCCCGCCTATTCAGTTGGAAGAGGGTCAAATTTGAACTGTACCTGCCTTGTAGTTTGCTATTTATTTTTTCCAAAAATCATTTCTAGGCACATAAGTATCTATTTAATCAGAGAAACACCCAAAAAGTTCTAAGATTCAACCACTAGCTAGGAACGGTCATTCCCGCCGTTTTGACCGCATTTTGAAACGGGCATAAAAAATTCATAAAAATCAAAAAATTGAGAAACCTTCGCATTGTGTCATTATATGTGACCTAGTTTCCAGGAAAAATAATAAACTTGTGATACGACAATTATTTTTAAAAACTGTTCTCAGAAATGAGCTATCACGCATGAAGATTCAGGGTTTTCAGCCAAATCATCAATCTTATGGCCACATTCATGGCATAGTTTGTTCAAATAATCTCATATTGTGCACAAGGATGCATATTGGAATTCCAAACAATGTTGCCTAAGGAAGTTTTCATTTTCTTTGCACGGAAAATTCATTTTCCATTTTTCGAGTGCCCGAATTGAGTTCTTTCTGTGAAGGACCTACCATATATTTGTTGCAAAATTGTACCAAATCAATTTTATAAAATACTAGGCCATATTTAATGCACAATTGACCAAATGGTTGGATGCAAAAAGTTTTGATCCACCTCTCATGAAAAAGACAAATTTCGGCCGATTTAGTTGGAAGCGGGTCAAATTTGAACTGTAGCTGCCTTGTAGTTTGCTATTTATTTTTTACAAAAATCATTTCTAGGTACATAAGTATCTATTTAATCAGAGAAACACCAAAAAAAAATCCAAGATTCAACCACTAGCTAGGAACGGTCATTCCCGCTGTTTTGACCGCATTTTGAAACGGGCATCAAAAAATTCAAAAAAAAATCAAAAAATAGGACAACCTTCGCATTGTGTCATTATATATGACCAAGTTACCAGGAAAAATAATAAACTTGTAATACGGCAATTCTTTTTAAAAAAAGTGTTCTCAGAAATGAGCTATCATGCGTGAAGATTCATGGCTTTCAAGCCAAATGATCAATCCTATGTCCACATTCATGGCATAGTTTGTTCAAATGATCTCATATTGTGCACAAGGGTGCATCTTGGAATGGAAAACAATATTGCCTAAGGAACTTTTCATTTTCTTTGGACAAAATAATCATTTTCCATTTTTCGAGTGCCCAAAAGGAGGTTTTTTGTGAAGGACCTCCCAAATAATTGCTGCAAAATGTGACCAAATCAATTTTCTCAAATACTAGGACATATTTAATGCACAATTGAAAAAATGGTTGGGTGTAAAAAGTTTTGATCCACCCGTCCTGAAAAAGACAAATTTCCGTCGATTCAGGTGGAAGCGGGTCAAATTTGAACTGCAGCTGCCTCATAGTTTGCTATTTATTTTTTCCAAAAATAATTTCTAGTTACATAAGTGCCTATTTAATCATAAATACATGGTTTGGTGGCGATACGTCGAGGTTTGGGCGGTGGTCGAGGGCCCCAACTCTAGAGCGCGTAAACTCGCATGCCCGCCGCGTGATCACCGCGTGACTGTGGCGTTGCCATGTGTTTTGGGCGGCCTAGGCATGTCCAGTGGGTTGGGAACTCCCCAGGTAGGTGCTAGGAAGAAAATTACAACATAAGTTTCTCACGAGGAGACCGATCGATGCTCAAACATGAATTAGCAGGCAAGTGTTTGATTAGCGGTACGGGAAATGCACATGGATAATGGGCATGAGTTTTGGTTGAGGATAATAAGTTACTAAGAAGACCGTCTTCACAAATTTTCAGCTCAAAAGGAGAAGTCTAGGTGGTACTTGCTTTGCAAAGTACCACACTGGACATAAATACGAATGTTGAAGCTGGGCTCAAAATAATGAATGGATTGAGCTGGAATTTGGTGGAGGATAGTTATTTGGGCATAGGAAAGCACTGTAGAAAATGGATACCATTTGGACATGCCAAAGTGGTACTTCCTTCACAAAGTGTTTTTTTGAACAGAATAGGAAAATGAATATTTTTGAATTATTTTTTAACGAGGCAAGGAAGGTTTTTTACATATTTGACGAAGGTATCACCCAAAGAATTTATGAGATTTTTGGGGGAATTTTGGGAATGACAAAAATATAGGTTTCTTCATAACCTAGGGCAAAAATTGCCACATGGACATGACACATAGGCAAAACTGATGAGGTGGCGCCTAGTCGTAGCAACCCACCATAATTTACAAGGTTATGACCATCTATATTGGTCATGATCAGCTAGAAATAAGGCTGCGGACAAGTGCTATCTGCTTTATGACCATTTCGTGTATGGAAATTATGACCTTTCTGACCAAAATGGTCGTTATTGTTTAGGGTTTGGAGCCCCCCGAACAGCTTTTGACCAATTGGTCTGAAATGGTCATAGATCTATGACCAATTCTTCCAGGGTCACTAACAGAAGATCATAAGTTGACATATTTCTTGTAGTGTGAGGCCCTCTCCCTCGGCCCCTCGCGCGCGCACACACACACTTTTTTCTTTTTTTATACAAAGTTTTAGATGAAATAATTAATTAGACTAGATTAATGTCAAATAATATATAGAAATGTTAGTTATACAGAAATGTTAGAAATTTTAGAAATGTTAGTTTTAGCTAGATGAATTAGATTAATATGAAATAGTATATAGAAATGTTAGTTATACAGAAATGTTAGAAATGTTAGTTTTAGCTAGATGAATTTGATTAATGTCAAATAGTATATAGAAATGTTAGTTATATAGAAATGTTAGAAATTTTAGAAATGTTAGTTTTAGCTAGATGAATTTGATTAATGTCAAATAGTATATAGAAATGTTAGTTATATAGAAATGTTAGAAATTTTAGAAATGTTAGTTTTAGCTAGATGAATTTGATTAATTTCAAATTGTTAGACGATGATCGATTTTTTTAGTTTCTTATAATTTTAGTTATAGAAATTTAGAATGTTACGTTTGCATATAGTATTTGTTCAAGACGATGCCCGGCCCGCATCCTCGCCGTCGACCCGTTCGCGACGACGTCCTGCTTCAGAGGACCCATGTCTGGGACTGGGCTCCGCCGGGCTGGCACTGGGAGGTGCTACCTTCAGGGGCTCGTCGCTTGGTGAGGAACGCGGCACTAGGTCCCGTCATCGACCCTGAGCTCCTTTGGTGGCGTTCGCGTGGGCCACTTTCGGTGCGGAGGGAGCCGGCACCCACTAGTAGAAAACAGGGCATTGGTCCAGCCCATTAGCCCCGGTTCAATCTAGAACCGGGACCAATAGGGGTACTGGACCCGGTTCGTTAGCCCAGGGGGCCGGCCGGGCCACGTGGGCCATTGGTCCCGGTTCGTCTGGACCTATTGGTCCCGGTTGGAGCTAAAAACCGGGACCAATGGCTCTTGCTCCTGGCCCACCACTATTAGTCCCGGTTTGTTTTATGAACCGGGACCAAAGGCACCCCTTTAGCCCCGGTTTGTAGCACCAACCGGGACCAGTGAGTTGCCTATATATACCCCCTCACTCAAGAGCAGAGCTCACTGCTCTGTTTTTTTTCTGGCCGAGGGGGAGAGGGGTTAGTGGTGCTCTAGCTCACCTCCTATGCACACAACATGTTCGGTGGAATGCCCGAGCCACACTAGTTAAGCTTTTCTCCTCTCGAAGCTCTATTTTCTTCGAGATTTGTCTAGGTTTAGCGGTCCGTCACGTCCCGTCCCCGTCTTCGCCGCCGTCGATCGCCCCCGCCGATCTCGTCACGGGCACCACCGTGGTGAGCCTCTTGTTATGTCCATGCTTTTCTTACTTTTATTATTGCTTTAGATAGATATTTGTCTAATTTTCTTACGTTTATTATTGCTTGTTATTATATAGTGCGATGGTTTTGATATCCGCCCACGTGGGCCCTCGTCCGGTCTATGATTCGGATGTGGTATATTATCTTTAATTTATAACTATTTGTTTTAGTGCTTATGATAGTTATGCCGACCAACCTGACATGCATAGATGTTTTATTATGTCTAGGAGGTAGTTGAACCGGAAATTCCAACCGACCCTCTTGTGGAGAGGTTAAATTTAGTTGAAGAGGAAAACATTTCGTTAAAGAAAAAATTGGAAAAAATGGAGGAGGAGAAGATGGAATTGGAGTTGCATGTTGCGGAAGTTATCGATGATCACAAGATCAAGATGGAACCTATTGTCGAGAGGTTAAATTTAGTTGAAGAAGAAAACAAATTCTCGAAGGAAAAAATAAAAAAAATTGTGGACGAGAAGATGATATTGGAGTTGCATGTTGCGGATGTCGTCGATGATCACAAGATCAAGATGGATGCAATGCGGTTGAAGATTAAAAAGATTAGAAAATATGCCATTAATACCGAGGCTTGGTATCATTATGCCGTTGGATCAATTGTTACCTTGGTTGCGATTATGATAGCATTTGTTTTCGCGTTGAAATGTTTTACATAGTTTCGATGTGTATGGAGAGCTATATATGTTGTTAGATGAGAACTATATATGTATGTACTTTGGTTTTAATGTGATGATGAACTTTTATCCATTTGGTCACTTAATTATCTATTTATGATGTTCTGTAATGGTTTTTGACACACTTAATTATATATAAATGCACGCAGATGAACCGCCAATGGATGTACGGTGACAGACACACCTCCGAGTACATTAAGGGCGTGCGTGAGTTTCTAAATGTGGCAGAGGCAAACAAGCAGAATGGTATTATGTGTTGTCCATGCACTCAATGTGTGAATACGATGTCTTACTCTAACCGAAAAATCCTTCACTCCCACCTGCTTTACAAGGGTTTCATGCCACACTATAATGTTTGGACGAGGCACGGTGAAATAGGGGTTATGATGGAAGACGGCGAAGAAGAAGAGTACGATGACAACTATGTGCCCCCTGAATACGGTGATGCTGCAATGGGGGGAGCTGGTGAAGATCAAGAGGAACCAGACGATGTGCCCAATGATGCTGCAACGGGTGAAGCTGCTGAAGATCAAGAGGAACCAAATGATGATCTTCGCCGGGTCATTGTCGATGCAAGGACACAATGCGAAAGTCAAAAGGAGAAGCTGAAGTTCGATCGCATGTTAGAGGATCACAAAAAAGGGTTGTACCCCAATTGCGAAGATGGCAACACAAAGCTCGGTACCGTACTGGAATTGCTGCAGTGGAAGGCAGAGAATGCTGTGGCTGACAAAGGATTTGAGAAGCTACTGAAAATACTGAAGAAGAAGCTTCCGAAGGATAACGAATTGCCCGACAGTACATACGCAGCAAAGAAGGTCGTATGCCCTCTAGGATTGGAGGTGCAGAAGATACATGCATGCCCTAATGACTGCATCCTCTACCGCGGTGCATACAACGATCTGAACGCATGCCCGGTATGTGGTGCGTTGCGGTATAAGATCAGACGAGATGACCCTGGTGATGTTGATGGCGAGCCCGCCAGGAAGAGGGTTCCTGCAAAGGTGATGTGGTATGCTCCTATAATACCACGGTTGAAACGTTTGTTTAGAAACAGAGAGCATGCCAAGTTGATGCGATGGCACAGTGAGGACCGTAAGAAAGACGGGAAGTTGAGAGCACCCGCTGACGGGTCGCAATGGAGAAAAATCGAGAGAAAGTACTGGGAGGAGTTTGCAAAGGACGCAAAGAACGTATGGTTTGCTCTAAGCGCGGATGGCATTAATCCTTTCGGGGAGCAGAGCAGCAATCACAGCACCTGGCCCGTGACTCTATGTATGTATAACCTTCCTCCTTGGATGTGCATGAAGCGGAAGTTCATTATGATGCCAGTTCTCATCCAAGGCCCTAAGCAACCCGGCAACGACATTGATGTGTACCTAAGGCCATTAGTTGAAGAACTTTTACAGCTGTGGAATGGAAACGGTGTACGTGCGTGGGATGAGCACAAACAGGAGGAATTTGACCTAAAGGCGTTGCTGTTCGTGACCATCAACGATTGGCCCGCTCTCAGTAACCTTTCAGGACAGACAAACAAAGGATACCACGCATGCACGCACTGTTTAGATGACACTGAAAGTATATACCTGGACAAGTGCAGGAAGAATGTGTACCTGGGCCATCGTCGATTTCTTCCGACCAACCATCAATGTCGAAAGAAAGGCAAGCATTTCAAAGGCGAGGCAGATCACCGGAAGAAGCCCGCCATGCGTAACGGTGATCACGTACTTGCTATGGTCAATGATTTACATGTAATCTTCGGAAAGGGCCCCGGCGCACTAGCTGTTCCGAATGACGATGAGGGACACGCACCCATGTGGAAGAAGAAATCTATATTTTGGGACCTACCCTACTGGAAAGACCTAGAGGTCCGCTCTTCAATCGACGTGATGCACGTGACGAAGAACCTTTGCGTGAACCTGCTAGGCTTCTTGGGCGTGTATGGAAAGACAAAAGATACAGCTGAGGCACGGGAGGACCTGCAACGTTTGCACGAAAAAGACGGCATCCCTCCGAAGCAGTATGAAGGTCCTGCCAGCTATGCTCTTACGAAAGAAGAGAAAGAAATCTTCTTTGAATGCCTTCTCAGTATGAAGGTCCCGACTGGCTTCTCGTCGAATATAAAGGGAATAATAAATATGGCAGATAAAAAGTTCCAGAACCTAAAGTCTCATGACTGCCATGTGATTATGACGCAACTGCTTCCGGTTGCATTGAGGGGGCTTCTACCGGAAAACGTCCGATTAGCCATTGTGAAACTATGTGCATTCCTCAATGCAATCTCTCAGAAGGTGATCGATCCAGAAATCGTACCAAGGCTAAGGAGTGATGTGGCGCAATGTCTTGTCAGTTTCGAGCTTGTGTTCCCACCATCCTTCTTCAATATCATGACACACGTCCTAGTTCATCTAGTCGACGAGATTGTCATTCTGGGGCCCGTATTTCTTCACAATATGTTCCCCTTTGAGAGGTTCATGGGAGTCCTAAAGAAATATGTCCGTAACCGCGCCAGACCAGAAGGAAGCATCTCCATGGGCCATCAAACAGAGGATGTCATCGGGTTTTGTGTTGACTTCATTCCTGGCCTTAATAAGATAGGTCTCCCTAAATCGCGGTACGAGGGCAGACTGACTGGAAAAGGCACGCTTGGAAGGGACTCAATAATATGCAGGGACGGTTATTCTTGGTCTCAAGCACACTACACAGTTCTACAGAACTCTACATTGGTGACCCCGTATGTCGATGAACACAAGAACAGTCTGCGCTCCAAACACCCGGAGCAGTGCGACGACTGGATTACACGTGAACACATCAGGACTTTCAGCAGTTGGTTGGAAACACGTCTCAGAGGTGACAACACTGTTTGTGATGAGTTGTACTTGTTGTCCAGGGGACCATCTTCAACTGTATTGATTTACAAAGGATACGAGATAAATGGAAATACATTTTACACGATTGTCCAAGATCAAAAGAGCACCAACCAAAACAGCGGTGTCCGCTTTGATGCAACAACCGAGAGGGGAAAGGACACATATTATGGTTACATAGTGGACATATGGGAACTTGACTACGGACATGATTTTAAGGTCCCTTTGTTTAAGTGTAAATGGGTCAATCTGTCAGGAGGCGGGGTACAGGTAGACCCACAGTACGGAATGACAACAGTGGATCTGAAAAATCTTGGATACAATGACGAACCGTTCGTCCTAGCCAATGATGTGGCACAGGTTATCTATGTGAAGGACATGTCTACCAGAACGAGAAAAAGAAAAGATAAGGAAGCGAATACATCATACGATGAGCCAAAGCGCCACATAGTTCTTTCAGGAAAAAGGGACATCCTGGGAGTGGAGGGCAAGACAGACATGTCTGAAGATTATGAAAAGTTTCATGAAATTCCTCCCTTCAAAGTCAAGGCTGACCCAAGCATCCTGATAAACGATGAAGATTATCCATGGTTACGGCGCAATAAGCAAATGACACAAGCGAAGAAAAAGTGAAGAGTTATTTCCGCAACTATTATGATGATACCATGCCAACTTTGTAACAAACGAGTATGATACCATTGTCCATTTGTACTATTCAAATTTCAATACTACTTGCACTAACAAAACAAAACAAAACAAAACAAACTTGAAAAATAAATAGCAACAATAAGTATTTTGTTGTAAGTATAAACAAAATAAAATAAATAAAGCAACAAAGAAAATAAATAAAGCAACAAATAAAATAAAATAAATAATTTCAATACTACTTGCACTCCGGCTCCTTCTTCGGCGAGTGACCATCAGGGCACTCCGGCTCCTTCTCCTGCGCGTGGCGGCACACCGCCTCCTTCGCCGCCGGCGCGTGGCGGCACTCCGCCTCCTTCGCCGCCGGCGCGCCCGAGCAGACAGCCAGCTCCTCCTTCGCCTAATCAGCAAGGGCGGAAGAGACCTGCCGCCGCTCCGGCTGCTCCTGCTCCGGCGCCTAAGCAAGTAAAAAAGACAGCCGCTTCGTCTGGTCCGGCGACGTCTACCAGTACAGCCAGAGGCGGGAGGCGATGCAGATTCGGTCCTTCTCTCACGCCTCTAGAGAAGTTGCCGTACGAGAGGTCCGACGAGGAAAACACGAAGATCGCTGAAGGCGAAGTGAAGGACTTTTTTGAAGGGTTGAAAGCACAGAGACATCCACCTCCAGAGGAGAAGATAGATGCGGTGAAAGCAAAGCGCACTCTTGCTGCCCTGAAGCAACCAGCGAAAAGTAAGCCGAAGGGCAACTATGACCGCATTATTCAAAAGACATTTCAAGATGCCAAGCGGTCCGGAAGTACAAAAAGTGATCAGAGGTTAGCAGAAGGGCGAGCTGGGAAACAAATTGCCCAGCTCGGCGAACAAGCGAACCAATCGTGCCCCCCGCTCAAGGTGTCTACCGACATGGTCGCTAATGATCCGAGGATGGTGCCCGGTTATACCAATCTTGCAGATTACGCGTCCGACGATGTACACTATGATTTCATGGACGTGCAGATAGAAAGATACGAGTACAAAAAGCCTCTCGTAAAAAATGAAAGATCTCTATCAACGAATATGCGAAGATTGCATGATTGGTACATGAAAATCTGCAGAGAGTCTGGGGGGAGGAATAACTTGTATTTGAGAGTTAAACCTGAGCATGACCTCGTTGGAATTGACCTGTTGCCTGTTCCATTTGAGGAGTTCTATCAATTTTTCAATCAATTGGCCCTCGATAAAACAACGATCACCTGCTACTGTCTGTAAGTAGTACTACTTCTGTCATTAAGTCTCTCTATATAGCTGATCTTCATTGCATGTATTTATAATTATCCTCACTATATTATGCAGATTGAAGATCGTCGAATTGAAGAAAAGACAAGTATGTGATATTGGGTTTATTAACACATACCTCATAGATGCAACCGAGGTTAAATTGCGTCCCGGCGATACCGAGACCAACTTGCTACGATCGTTGGTGGTAAATGAAAACAAAGATATAATACTCTTTCCTTACAACTTCAAGTGAGTGTTAATGTCTTGTGCATATTTGGTTTCCCTTATATATATCAGTCAAGTTTATAGTGATGTAATGATCTCATGCATTCGTGCGCAGCTTCCACTATATTCTCTTAGAGATTAAGCTTGAGAAGGGAATAGTAACTGTCTTCGACTCTAAACGTAAAGATCCCGAGGAGTATGCGGACATGACTCAAATGCTAGCCAGGTAAGTTAAATCGATCAATATTATCCACCATGCATATATATCAGCAACTTCATTTCTGATATCAACTAATTGTTTCCTTTGTCTGGCAGGGCTTGGAAAACATTCAGCAAAAAAGCTCCGGGACTGCCGAAGAAGCTACAATTTAGATACCCGAAAGTAAGTACTATATAGTAGCATGTTCCGCGCGCGCATCTCCTATATCTTGATTCAAGCGCTAGCTAGTTTCATCAATACCAATTTGGCATATTCTTGCTTATCAGTTTGATTGAGCTCTATTTCTTGTAAAGTGGTTGTGGCAGGAACCCGGAAATGATTATTGTGGATACTACATTTGCGAGTCCATCCGCCACACGACCTGTGAGCGGGGCTACACTGATGAACAATTTAAAGTGCGTAAGCAATCAATAATATTCACAAATTTATAGCATCATTTCATGTATTGACCCCCTACTTCAAATTAGATGTTTCGGATGCGGGATGAACTCCTAACACCAGATCGTCTGCGAGCAATTCAAGAGGAATTGGCGGCATTCTTCCTTGAACACGTGATCGCTGAAGACGGAGAATACTATGTGGACCCTGCATCCATGTGTTAGGAGATTATTTTTGTAAGAGATAATTATTGTATATATGTGCCCGGTAGTGTCGGATCGATAGATATAAGAGAACTTGTTGTTCGACCAATCTCTCGGAGAAGGAGAGGTGGTCGATATTATTACTTCTCTCTGTATGCATATATATATATGTTGATTATATATACGAGATCTTCTGTTCCTTCGTTTGCTTAGTATAGCTAGCAGCTAGCTAGCTAGCTAGCGTGACTCTAGTCCATATATATACGTATGTGTAGTATGTAGCGTCGACCAAAAGCACGGACATAAGAGAGAACACTTCTCTCTATTAATTAGCTAGCTAACACAATATATCAAACACCTAAATTAACCCCCAAAACCTAAAACCCCCCCCCCCCTTTCAAAAAAAAAAAACAAAAACCACAGCTACAGAAATGCTGACACGTGCATGCCTTTTGGTCCCGGTTGGTACCACCAACCGGGACTAAAGCCCCTCCTGCCTGGACTCGGTGCACAGGCCACGTGGACACCCTTTTGCCCCGGTTCTGGATTGAACCGGGACTAAAGGGTCAGAGCATTAGTACCGACCCTGTTGCCCCGGTTCCAGAACCGGGGCTAAAAGGCCAAATGAACCGGGGCTAAATCCCCTTTATCTACTAGTGACCGCAGGAGGTGGTGCATCGCCGTGTCAGGGAGGAGGACGAGCACTTCCGTCGATACATGGCTGCTATGGACGTGAGGTTCTCCAATACCTGGCAGGTTCTTTGGGGAGATGACCGGAGCTATGATCCTGTGATGGTTCCTTCTCTTTGGGTGTCCACCGCCCGCGCCTCGGGAACCGCGAGTGAACTAGATTATTCTGTAGTATTCGATCTTTATTAGCTAGCTAGCTAGTGACGTATTCGACATATAATATTCAAGACGATCGATGTATCCGATATTATATATATTATTTGAGACCATGTATTTGAGGTTATAAATTATTCGATACGATGCATATTATACTATGATTCAGTTTTTCCTTAATGGTTGCATGCATGCATTGTAATTTGAATACTAAATTGTTTTATATTTCTTCCGGATTAGTTAAATAAAAGCTATGGCGGACAATACCAGCAGAGAGGGAGAAGATGCCATGTTCGAGATCATACGCTCCCCTTGCGGGCTAGATGATCATAATGAAGAATATGACGGCTCCCAATATCTAAACAATACCGGGGAGGGTGATAATCTATTTGATCGCGATGACGAAATTGATGAAGTCATGAGCTATGATATCGATGATGACGCCGAAAATGTTGATCTTGAAATAACAGAGACTGGCAAGGTATATTTATACAAGCAGGCATCTGGTGATCATCACATGTTTTTAATTCTTTGAAGATATATTAACGAATCAATATATTTCTTCTTTCAGCCCTCTGGATCGAGCAAATCTACAAGCAGCACGACAGTGCGAGGCCCGGCCAAAAGTTGAAGGAGGGCGTAAAGTACAACATCGATGCCATGAGAGTTGATGGCCAACCAGTAGCACCTACGACAGTTACGAGCAAGTCCCTTCGTCAGTGCAGAGTTATTGTAAGGAGCAACTCCCGATCTCCGTTCAAGAATGGAAAGAGCCAGCAAAGAAACGTCCAGATCTTACTTTTGTCGATGACAGAGCAAAATCTCTGCTTTGGGAAAAACTCATGGAACATTTCACCCTACCAGATCATTTCTCAAAGGATGACCAAAAGAAAGTCAAGGACGCTGCTCTTAGGAAGATGGCAATTGCATTCAACAACCATAAGAAAACTGTATGAGCCAACTACGTCAGAGGAGGAAAGAAGACTCCAGAATTCAAGGAAACACTAGAGAAGCAAAGGGAACACTGGCCCGCTTTTGTGAAATTCAAGGTATCAGAATTATCTAAGGAACGGTCGGCAAAAAACAAGGCCAATGCCGTAAGAAAGGAGCAGTTCCATAGGCTGGGGCCAGGTGGCTACGCGGTGGCAATGCCTATGTGGGATCTCCCTGAGAAAGAGATGATAAATGCAGGGGTCACTCCAGTTACACTGAGCTAGCCCCCCAGGTGCAGGACTTGGTTCTATGTGCATGGGGGCCGTTGGACCCGAAGACAGGCGAGCTTTCGACGAAGGCAAATCTTAAAGGAGCCGCAAAGAAGATACTTGATGCAATAGAAGAAGCTCGAAATGGGGGATTCAAGCCCAACAGAGAGAACGATGAGCTTACGGGCGCCCTGGGAAATCCTGAACACCCGGGAAGAACACGAGGCAAGGGCGTTATTCCGTGGTACGAGGGCTTTTCGGACTGGAGGGCCGACTATAGAAGCCATGTGAGAAGGAAGAATCTGGAGGAGGAGCAGAGGAAGAAGGAAGCAGAATGCCTAAAAGGCCTAGAATCAGCGCACGCGGAGTTGGCGCTCAAATTATAGCAGCAGCAGCAGAAAATCAACTCACTTAGCTAGGAAAGGGGGTCTCAACAGCGACATCAGCTAGTGGATGATCCAGCTTTGGATAGCATCATCCCATCCATGCCGAGAAGCAGTGCGGGTTCCGTCCCGGGCGACGCACTGCTGGATAGATACCATGTGGATGACATCGCCGAGAACACTAACTGTGAGCGACACTTCAAAATGAAGAACATATCCATGAAGGTGGCGGACGGCATTGCTTATACAAATCCCCCAGAAGCAAGCTTCCATTGCAACCCGATTCCAGCTTGACATTCCTGGAGATGACGACGAGCACACACTGGGAGAGGCCATATATCGTATCATCCTATGGAGAAAGGATTGCATCATCTTTCAAAGGCCACCGACACCACGTCAGTTCACTTCTCAAAGTCCGCCACCGTGTCAGCAGACTCCCGCTCCTCCAAGTCCGCCACCATGTCAGCCGACTCCTCCTCCAAGTCCGGCACAGCGTCAGCCGACTCCTCCTCCAAGTCCGACAAAGCATCAGCCGACTCCTCCTCGAAGTCCGCCACCGCGTCAGTAGACTCCCGCTCCTCCAAGACCGGCACAACGTCAAGCCACTCCTCCTGCTCCGACTCAGCCACGTCAGCCGTCTCCGCCGCCTCAGCAGTCGCGGAAGAGGGCCGCCGCAACAAGTCAAGGTAGTACAGGAAGTGCAGGCGGAGACAAGCGAGTTCAATATGGTCCAAGCCTCACTCCTCTTCCTCGGAGTCCTTACGACATGAATGACGAGTAAACCACAGCCATAGTGAAGGCCCAAGTGGACGCCCATTTTGGTCCGAACCCGTGACCGCCGCCAAAAGTGAAAGTGCCTGCGAAAGTCACTGACCACTTTATTCATATGTCAGGAAAACCAGCTCCAAAGCATGTTGACTCAGACTATGAGCGCCAAATCAAGAAGGCACATCGAGCACGACTACAGAAGGATTCGAGCTCGAGCTCGAGCCAAGCAACTGGCAAAAAATACGGGAAAACCGTTCCCCAGCTGGGAGAACAGGCGGCGCAATCGACCCTCCCCCCCTGCTTGTTGTACCACCGCAGATCTCCCAACATGTCCTAATAACCGACGATCATAGAAGGCAGGCTAGAGAGTTTGGATGCAATGTAGAACAACTCCTAGAGCTCGAGCCCATGGATACTTTTACAGAGGAGGAACTAAAACGGAAATATGTCCGCGGCTAACCTTTGGTAAAGCATGATGAGGTCAAGAACCTCCCAACGAGAATGTATGAACTGCATGACTGATACATGGAAATTACCAGGAGTTCCAATCGAGAGTCCCTCATGGTGAATGTCAAGAAAGAGCATTACTTCCATGGGAATTCTCTGTCCGTTGAGTATTCAGAACTGTTTTAGTTATTTAATCAAGACGCACTCGAAAAATCTATCGTCATTTGCTATTGACTGTAAGTGATTTATTTCTGTAATTGAAGTCTCAATTGTTAGCATGTAGTACTCATTGATCAATCATTACCTGTAATTATCCTCACTATATTCTTTTCTGTGGTATTATGTAGGATGAAGATATATGAAATGAAAAAAGTTGGACGCTATAGCATTGGGTTCATTGACCCAAATACCATTAATGAATACTTATGGAATTTGAAATATTGTAAACAAGGTGTAGATGACAGCATGCTAGAGTTTTTGATGCGCCTCAATACCAATGAAGATATACTACTTCCTTACAACTTCCTGTGAGTAACACTGTCTTGTATACTACAAATTTTGTTTTTGCTTAGCTAGCTAGCTAGATGTTAATAATTAAGTGTATATGGTTTAGGGTATGTAGTTGATAAGTGTTATGCACATACCCGCTTAATTAAGACATGCAAACGTGTGCACATGCAGTTACCACTGGATCTTGTTAGTCATTAAAGTTGAAGAAGGAACAGTTGAAGTACTAGACTCACTATGGAGAAAACAAAGTGACTACACCATCATGAAGGGGATAGTCGACAGGTAATTTCAATCATTATTAACTATATATATCTCGGCTTATTTAGTTCATCATTTCCTGATGTCAACTACTTAATAACCCCTTTATTCATTTTCTTTGCCGACGGGTTTGGCTTGGGAAAAGTTGATCAAAGTAACTCCAAGCAAATGGCGACAAAAGTTGTATTGGTTAAGATCTAAGGTAAGTAATTAAGTAGCAGTAGCTAGCTATCTCTTTAATTCTTGTTTCAGTACAATTAATTTTCATGCTTGATTATTTATTATCTGACTAAATTCCAATCTCGTAAAGGCCCTTAAGCAAGCGCAGGGGACTAATCTATGTGCATACTACGTTTGCGAGAACATTCGCATGATGGCGTCCGAAAGGACCAAATCTAAAAGACAAGTATGGGTATGTTTGCCAGAACACTACTCATAGTTTTTACATCATTCTCGACATCTATCACACAACTAACATGCATATTCATCTCCTTGTTTTGAAGTTCAATGAGATGCGGGATAAGCTCCTACTGGAGGATCGGATATGAGCAATTCAGGAGGAAATAGCGGGATTTTTTGTCGACCAGGTCATAAAGTCTGGAGGAGAATACCATTACCCGCTACCGCCCACATGAACCACTCCCAATTGTCATCGTACTCCGAAGGCACCAAGTCAAATGCCACTGGCTCCAAAGGAAACATGTAGGAGAAATAAATAAAT
>LR738714.1:724042397-724059132 GCA_902687465.1 Secale cereale
ATCGGATATGAGCAATTCAGGAGGAAATAGCGGGATTTTTTGTCGACCAGGTCATAAAGTCTGGAGGAGAATACCATTACCCGCTACCGCCCACATGAACCACTCCCAATTGTCATCGTACTCCGAAGGCACCAAGTCAAATGCCACTGGCTCCAAAGGAAACATGTAGGAGAAATAAATAAATAAATAAATATATATATATATATATATATATATATATATATATATATATATATATATATATATATATATATATTATCCGTTCTACGAGAAATTCTATTTATATATATGCATAACGTGTACAATATGTAGTATCGTAAAATACCAGCAAACCAAAAAGAATTAAATGGAAAACAAAAAATTAAAGAAAAAGGAAATCATGAATCCAAAACCACCTAAAGCATTTACTACCGGTTCATTTTACCAACCGGTACTAAAGGGATCCCCACCCCCGGCGGTGGCTCCTGCCACGTGGTGGCCCTTTTGTGACGGTTCGTGTTGAACCGGCACTAAGGGGGGGGGCTTTAGTCCCCACCCTTTAGTGCCGGTTACAGAACCGGCACTAAAGGCTCCTCCGAATCGGTGCTATAGCCCAGTTCTGCACTAGTGCTTCTTCCACGCGCTACCACTAAGTAGTAGTAGCGCCAGCATATAAACTCGCGCTACTGCTAAAATTATATCTATAACATTTTCCCTAGTAGTGACCAAGACCGTTTCAAGCATGCCAACATCGCGGTTCTTTATAGCTGTCCAAGCATGTCGTCGCATCATCGTCGAAGCAGCCGGGTTGCTGTCATAACATCACCGTGGTTGTCGAAGCATGTCCTCGCAACATGATTGAAGCAGACAACTTGTCATCATAGCATCGCTACAAACGTCAAAGCACGCCGCAGTCTTCAAAGCATGGCATCGTAACATCGTCGAAGTAGGCGGGCTGTCGTCGCCGTATTTCCACGGCTGCTGAAGCATGCTCGCACGCTATCACCATCGCCGTCGAAGCATGTCGTCACAACCAAGGTTGTCAGAATCATGATTTTGAATCGGATCGGAGCCCCGATGGTAGGATCGCAAATCGTTGAATCGGATCGTCATCAAAGCAGCTTCCATCGTAGAGACCGCCATCCAGCGTCACATCACTTCTCGCGTCCTCACAGTATATGCCACAACAGCTGGACCACCCCTCACTACTTTGTTGTCTCAGCTTGCAGCGCGTCTACCCTCGTACCCAGCGGCAGCCACTCCGCCGCTCGTGTCGTGGCGTGAGCATGGATGACTTGCTTTTTTTAGGCAATGGGTAACTTGCTACTTAGCTAATACTAGCAGAGAATAGATGATTTGCTAGATTCCCTTGCTGGCTAGACTAGGGAAACATTGATGGTCACTGATGTTTCAAGGAGAAAATAAGATAAATGGAAAACAAAGGAACATGTATGAAAATAAGATAAATGGAAAACAAAGGAACATGTAGCTCTGAAGGATGACCATTGATCTTAGGCTGGCCATAGTGAGGGTAACATAAGTAGTATCATACACTTGAGACTCACAAACATGCTTCTGTGGCAGTCAATTAAAGAAGAGAGATATAGTTATAGTAAAATAGGTAGATACAGTAACATAATAAATGTTATGCTACTGTGTGTCATGCATGTCAATAAATGAGACCACCTATAATACTAATCTATGTTACTATGCAATATAGATGTAGTATTATACATTAGTATCATATGCATGATACTAGTATATGATACTCCTCACTATGACCAGCCTTATAGAGGATTTTCCAGAAATTTAACACCGGCGAGGCGGCATGCAAAGTTGGATCATCTAGAAGAAGCAATAATACCTCTAACCAACATGATTTGACTGTGCAAGATTTTTCAGGTTTGCTCAAACCAAATCTCCCAGGAGAGAAGGATCGAGACGGAATTTATCCCCTTGTGATGTTGGGCCTTGTCGATAATGTAACGCCAGATATCCATGGAATAAGTTAGTTGTCTCTAGTTGTTAGGTATCAACGAGTCGCAACCCTTCCAGGTTGACACTCGCTGACAAAGTTTCCTCGCCACCAGGCAGGGTGAACTCGTTTTTCAGTTACATCATTAGAGGTTCTGCCTTATGGCGAGTAAATCGCTCTTGTTCGCCAACTGGACCCCATAAGTTTTCAGATGCCTCCTTCTCCCATCATGTGTCTAGCTCATAATGGTGTTCATCATATCTCTATTTCCTGAAGTCTCTACTCCATTTGTGTGACTTTCATGGGTACTACTCCGATGTGATGAGACAAAGATAGGCCCGATCTACAATGCTAGATGCACCACTCCAATATGTCTTTAGCTATGCCGGGAGGGAGGGTGTGTCCATTATACAAGGGCCATTATACTTAGGGCATTTATGTCTTCATCTACAAACAAGGAAAGACTCAAGAGCATTAGGTATTCATGGTAGATGATGAGTCCACCCTCGCGCTTAGTCGACTTCAAGCTCACATGCCCTCGGCCGGCTTGGCGAGGACGGCGGTGATCACGCCGACTACGCCTCCGCAGTTACCAACGACGGGCGTTTCGCCGAACGAGGCGGGGCGGTCGATGGGCCTGGGCCCTCATCCAATCTCAGGTGCGCAAATCCGAACCGTTCATTACGTATGGTTAATCTCAACCGCTGGTTATTTCATATGTAGAACAGGGACACTCCTCGCAGAAACCCTAATCTTCCTCGATCCTTTGTGGCTGCCGTTTGCTTGGGGATGGGTCGCGACGCGTCTGCGCCGCCGGGCACAGGGCAGGTCCGACCTGCAGCCGGCGTGCCGATGCCCTCGGACGCCTCCTCGTCTTGTGGCGCCCCTGGCTTCGCACCTGGGGTGTTCCCCCCGGTGATTCCTTCCTCCAACGCTCAAAACGTCATGCTGAACCTTCCTCAACAGGCTCCAGCGCCGGGGCATCATCAACAACCGATGTATCAATTGCCGCAGCAGTTCTATCAGCAGCAACCGATTTATCATGCGCCGCCGGGGTTCATGCAGCAACAGGCGCCGGCGTACTCATATCAGCCAGCCGGCCCTTTTTTGCAGCAGAGTCAAGGTCATCCCATTGCTGTCCAGCCAATGGCCTTTAACGCAGGTCCGGCAAACTCGGCGGTCGGAGTACAGACAGGGAATATCCGTCCTAGGAAACCGAAGGGAGGCAAAGGAAATCGGCCCAAAACCGTGCGGGAAACGCCCCGATCCTCGCTGCTCCACCCACCTTGCCTTATCATGGCGTACAAGGTGCGCCGGCTTTTGTCTCGGGGCCTCTTGTGACGGCTGCTCCTCTTATGGCACCGGCTCATCAACAACATGATGTGGCTCAGGCTGCACCTGCTCCCGGGGTGAACACGGTAATGAACAAGTTATTGTGTACCATGTGTCAGTCGGCTGGACATGTGGCTACCGATTGTGAAGCCCAGCAGTATTGTTTCATCTGTAACAAGTCGAACCATCCGATGACTACTCGGCGATGTCCAGCTCTCAAGATGCCGAAGCCGGCGGTGATGCTTTGTGGCTATGGGACTGAGAGCATGGCCTTCTTTCAGATGCCTGACAATGTTTGCAGGGCTGACCTCGCACCACAATCCTCCCCAACGGCTCTAGTTACGATCTCGGGAGGCTCTATCTCTTCGAGCATTGTGGAGGCGGAGGTAGCTAAGATCGCACAATATCAGCAACAGTGGACGTGGGAGGCTATTCCACATGGTCAGAATGCTTTTATCATGTCTTATCCCAGTGACGAGGTGCTCCTGAGAGTTACTGGTTTCACGGTCTTCATCAAATCGCATAATGTCACTTTGGAGTTCAAGGCATGTCATTCCGAGGAGATTCCGAATCGTTTTGAGATGATTCCAGTTTGGGAGCATGTACATGGAGTTCCTCACGCTCTCCGGCATTTCTTGGGTCTCTGGGCAGTTGGCTCTATTATTGGCGCCACTCTTGACGTCGACCTCCTTTGCTTGCGCCGCCGTGGTATTGTGCGGATTCAGGTTGGCGTGCTTAATCTTGATGCGTTTAAGATGAGCCCTGTCAATTCCCTCTCGTCGGATGTGGTTGTTCAGAAGAAGGGTTATGAATTCCGTTACACTCTGCAGCTTTCTCGGTCTCCCGCAGCTTCGCCGGAGCCGGCGTTGTCTCCTGCGTCGCCGTCGCGGGACAAGGAGGCTGCTCCTAGTAACGCTGTCATGGAGGATGAGCTGCAGCTTTCTAGGTCTCCCGCGGCTACACCGGAGCCGTCTACACCACCATTCAGGCCCTCTGGGATGCGGGTTACTTCGGAGTCTACTACTTCACCGCCTAGACGCAGCGGCCGCCATGTAGTGGGGGCTGATGGGGCTTCTGCCACTGATGAGGATTCCATGCAGAGGGCCATGCGTAGAACGGCATCGCGGAACCTCGACTTTGATGGTACGTCTCCTTGTAAATCATTTCTATCTTTTGATAAAGCAAAAATGTCTTCAAATATTGCTAGCCTTGGTATTTCATTAGGTAGAAATGAAGCAGTAGTAGATTTCTCAGTTAAAGCTCTTAAGCAAATGGAGTTCGACCGGCTTACGGTTGCTCCTAGAACGCTTCTGACGGCGGATCCACTAGTATCAGATGAGGAGGAGGAGGAGTCCGATGCCAACCCTGAAGGCAGACTCCTCTCTCATCTGGTCAAGGATGCTACAGAGGTAGACTTTGAAGATACCATGCGTGATACGATGCTTTGCGAGCTCGTTGCATCGGTACGTAAGAACAAGTCTAACTCTGGTAGTAAAAAGGGTCGCCCTAGGAGAAGACCAAAGTATCCAAACATAATAAAGTTTCTCCATGAAAGGAATGTTTTGGAATAGCAGAGGTCTTGGTGACTTGGCTAAGTACAAACATATTTCTGATTGTGTTAGGGATCATGCCCTCGACTTCGTGGCAATCTCTGAGTGTAGTAAGCGTGACTTTCCAACGCGTGATCTGGACCATTTTTCATGTGGCAAAGATTACGAATGGCATATCCTACCGCCTTCCGGGAGGTCCGGAGGTATTCTTTTAGGAATACACTCCACTTACTTGGAACTTCTTTCTACTTCAAAGGGGGAGTATCACATTAAATTCCACCTTAGAAACAAGTTCGATAATTTCATTTGGATCTTGGTTGCCGTATATGGCGCTGCTCAAGATGAATTTAAAGCGGCCTTCCTCAAAGAACTTGTCAATACCTGCAAAGAAAATCCTCATCCCATGCTACTTGGGGGGACTTCAATATTTTGCGATACCAGCAGGATAAAAACAATGATAGGTTCGACACTCGATGGCCGTTTCTTTTTAATGCTATCATCGACAGTCTTGATTTGCGGGAACTCTCTCTCTCTCTCTCTCTCGGGGCGCCAATTTACCTGGGCCAATAACAGATCTATCCCAACGTTCGAAAAACTTGATCGGGTGCTAGTCACCACCGACTGGGAATTTAAATATCCATTAGCATCAGTGCGGGCTTTGGAAAGAATTGAGGCCTTATCTGATCATGCTCCATTGTGTACTGATTTTGGTCAACCAGCCCCCACAACGAACCGACATCAGTTTAAATTTGAACTGGGGTGGCTCACTTGAGAGGGTTTCCCTGAATTGGTAAAAAAGGTGTGGCAACGCCCAACCCGTGGTGACACACCAATTCAACGATGGAATAATCGCATTTACGCGTTGCGCCAATTCCTCCGCGGTTGGGCTAAACACACCGTTGGGATTTATAAGAAAGAGAAGTTGCGACTATCTACCTTGATCGACTCCTTAGATAAGACCGCGGAGGTGAGGCTTCTCTCTGCGGCTGAGATTGAGCAAAAAAGTCATCTCAATGAGCAGCTAGCCCGTCTCTTACGCGAAGAGGAAATTAAATGGTACCAAAGGTGCAAGAGCGACTCATTGGTACTTGGGGATGATAACACGAAGTACTTTCAAATGTTAGCCAATGGCAGACATAGAAAGAAACGTATATTCACCCTTGATCAGGACGAGGGTCGCATTGAGGGGGACGCTCCGCTCAAGGACTTTATAACAAAATACTATAAAGACTTGTTTGGTCCTTCCTTGAAAACTACGCTGGAGATGGATGAGTCTATTCGTCATGACATCCAGCAAGTTTCCGCTGCGGAAAATGAATTCCTAACCTCTGCTTTCACTGACGAGGAAATACGGACTGCGATTTTTCAAATGGAACATAACAAATCTCTGGGACCGGATGGTTTTCCGGCGGAGTTTTATCAATTTTTTTGGGATATGTTAAAGTCTGACTTGGTTCAATTGTTTAATGAACTGCATGCTCGTAGACTAGACATCTCCAGACTCAATTTTGGGGAAATTATCCTTTTACCAAAGACAAAGTATGCCAATGGATTCAACAATATAGACCGATTTTCTTATTAAACATGAGCTTTAAAATTTTCACCAAGGTCGCGACCAACCAGCCGAATGGGGTCGCAGACCATGTAGTCAAACCAACACAAACAACTTTCATGCAAGGACGGAACATTTTAGACGGAGTTGCGGTCCTACATGAAACTGTCCATGAGCTCCATCGTAAAAAGTTGAATGTGGTCATCTTTAAGATTGACTTCGAGAAAGCTTATGATAAGGTGAAGTGGCCTTTTTTGTTACAAACTCTTCGTATGAAAGGGTTTTCCGATACTTGGTGCCGATGGGTTGAGAACTTTGTGTCTGGAGGTAGCGTGGCTATCAAGGTGAACGATGACGTAGGCAATTACTTCCAGACTAGGAAGGGGCTACATCAAGGCGACCTCGCATCACCTATCCTTTTCAATATCGTGGCTGATATACTAGCTACTCTTATTGAGAGGGCCAAGTTAGCTGGTCAAATCACCGGGGTCATTCCTCATCTAGTAGAAGGAGGCCTGTCAATCTTACAGTATGCGGATGACACCATTTTGTTTTTGGATCACGAACTAGAAAAGGCTAGAAACCTCAAATTGTTATTATGTGCTTTTGAGGATCTTTCTGGACTTAAGATAAAGTTTCATAAGAGTGAACTCTTCTGCTTTGGCGAAGCCGCAGAAACTTCACAAGAATATGCTGATATATTTGGATGCCAACTCGGACAATTTCCGATTCGATATCTAGGTATTCCTATTCATTATCGGCGTTTGACAATCGCTGAATGGAAACATGTTGAAGAGAGACTGGAGAAACGGTTGGCGAGCCGGAAGGCCAAACTCTTGTCCTATGGGGGCCGACTAGTTCTGATCAAGTCGGTTCTTACCAATATGGTCCTTTACATGCTATCTTTCTTTCATCTGCCAAAAGGTGTTCTCCAACGCCTTGATTATTTTAGATCAAGGTTTTTTTGGCATAGTGACAATGAAACAAAGAAATATCGCTTGGCTAGGTGGAATATATTATGTCGTCCTAAAAGCCAAGGGGGACTCGGAATCCAGGATCTTGAGATCAAAAATATTGCATTGCTCAGCAAATGGGTATACAGATTACTCACTGAGTATGGTGTTTGGCAGGAGATCATTCGTAATAAATACGTTGGTTCCAAAGCAATCTCTCAGGTCTACTGGAAACCAGGTGACTCTCATTTTTGGAGTGGGGTTATGAAAGCTAAAGAATTCTTTTTCCAATTTGGCATTTTCTCGGTTAGGGACGGCTCCCAGATTCAATTCTGGGAAGACACCTGGCTCGGCACTACTCCTCTAAATGTGCAATACCCAATCTTATATCGGATAGTTAGACATAAGTTTGTCACGATTAAGCAGGTATTGGGACAAGAAAACCCGGATATTTCTTTTCGCAGAACAATTTCTGAACCTCGTCTGACCGCATGGAACGATTTGCTGACTCGTTTGGGAGCTCTCCAACTGTCGGCTGAATCGGAGATATTTAAATGGAACCTGCATCAGAATGGAAGATTTTTGGTTAAATCCATGTATGATGCATTGGTTCATAACGAGGTTCCAACTGATAATAGAAAATTGTGGAAGCTTAAGATTCCTTTAAAAGTGAAAATCTTCCTATGGTTTCTCAACAAAGAAGTTATCTTAACTAGGGACAATTTAGCTCGACGAAACTGGCAAGGTTGCAAAAAATATGTTTTCTGCAATCATGATGAATCCATTAAACACCTATTTTTTGATTGCATGTTTGCTAGATCGGTATGGGCAGTCCAAATTGCTTCGAACCTATATCCTCCACGCAGCGTGCGGAATATGTTCGGCAATTGGATGAGGGGAATAGATAAACAATTGTCTAAGCACATTCTAGTGGGGGCGGCTGCCTTATGTTGGGCGTTGTGGCTCACCAGGAATGATATTGTTTTTAATCATAAAAGTGTTTCATCTCCTATGCAGGTAATTCATATATGCTCGCGATGGTTCCGTATGTGGTCTATCCTGCAGAGGCCAGAGGACAGAGACTTTTTTATGATGGCTACTACCCAGTTGGAGTGCTCGGCCAGGGAGATTTTTTACCTCCATGGATGGCGGTGTGACCTTCGGATAGGACCGACATCACCATAGGCCTCTTTTATTCTTTTTCGCTACTGCTGGCGGTTTTGCTTTTTTATTTTGACTTTTAGTACTTTGAACCTTTGGCTGTGTGCATCTAGCTATGCAGAGCCCGGGTGATCTTTGATGCGGTTGTATCAACTCGATATTTCAATTCAATGAAAAGCCATTTATCGAAAAAATGTGTATCGTCTTGAATCAACCAAGCACCATAGTCTTGTCGAAGCCATACAAACACTCGGGCATGTGCCACGTGTTTCCACGCCCATAAGTCGGTCACTATCAGCATCGCGCTCCTATGTCGTCGTCGCTGATTCCACCACCGTCTTCTGTACCAACCGACTTGCGTCGATCCGTCAGACTGTCTAGTTCGACCCAGCCAAACCTTGTCCGACTGCATGACAGGCTCGAGGCTCCCAAATCATCTTCTATGAATTTCTATCCATCACATGATAACTCCATCTTAACCGCCATGACTTCCCGCAACATCTTCAAGCACCCATATTGTGCCAACAAATCATCCACCCTTATCTGCCATAACCCAAGGTTTCTAGCCTCATCGAACTTCTCCACCTTAAATCTGGTAACCTTTGGTGCCGTGACCCTTTGTACGGTGACTCCATGAAAAATTGAGCAGTCTTCCAGTGATCTCCAAGTAGACGAACAGAACGTCCACACACTGGTAGAAATGAACTAACCAGTTGGTCTCACGTGAAGTGCTCCTTTGGCTCAACTCCCTAGATGCTAGCAATTGCCTATGCCCTCGCTAATTCCGATTTACACGTATCAAGCTGGAATTTTCTTTGCCGATTTGCTCTGTCTACCTCCGTGTTGCACGAGGACTCGGTCCTCCCTTTTCGCCCAAAACAAATTCGGTTCCCTGCGGTACGCGACAGCGCTTCACCGCTTGGCCCGCTGCCCACGCACACGCCTTGGGATTCCGCAGCCAGCACGCATTGAGCGATCGACCTGTTGTCTGTCTGCCTGTCCGGGACGCGCGGATGCTGATAGATCGAACCGCTGCGACCGCCTGCCCTAGCAAGCCAGCACGCGCTGTGATTTTGCGTGTCCGCCGTTGCCTGCTGCCGATTGCCTTAACTGCCGACACGTTTCGGACTTCCCGTCGATTTCCATGCCTCCGTCGACTTTGATCCGTTTCGAGTTCTGACGCTCGCGATCAGTCGACTGTAGCTTAAATCCAACTGATCTCGTTTACGATATCTTTCTGCTTTCCACCCTAGATCAATGATCCGCAATTTCTGAATAACCTAGCTCATTTGTTACAATAAATACGAAGCATACCGTCGATCATTCGAGGACCAAGCAATCACACGAGCACGACACCGAGATTTGTTAACGAGGTTCACCGATATGGCTATATCCCCGGGGCCTGATTATGGGAGCAAATATGACAATTTTGACCTGTTTGCGTATTCAATTCACGGAATGAACTATCTACGGAACTATTTCACAACCATGACCTTTTTGTGTAGCGCCTGCCTCAGAGGCACTGCACCCACTGTGCAGCGCCTGGCTCAGGGGCGTTGCACGCTCTGAGGCAGGCGCTGCACAGGAGGCTGCCACGATGGACAGGCGTGCAACGCTCCTGAGCCAGGCGCTGCACAGGAGGGTGCAGCTCCTCTGAGGCAGGCGCTACACAAAAAGATCATTGCTGTGAAATAGTTTCGCAGATAGTTCATTCCGTGAATTGATTACGCCAACAGGTCAAAATGTCAAATTTGCCGATTATGGGCTTCCCCCACGTTTCTGTGCTATTATGTTGGTATATGTTAAATCGTGTCTTTATCCTCGCTATATATGAGAGGCCTAGCATACAAATGTCCTATTAGAAAACGACTACATATCTTTATCTTTATCTTTATCAATATATTTACCTAATAATAAATGACGAAAGTTTTCATAGTTTTCCATCCGTCATTCTTTTGTATCCGTTAATTTTGTGTTGATTATAAAGATTGACGGCTGAGATTCAAAATAGATCTACACACGGGTAAAGAAAAAAATCCACATAATCTACATATCACCAGGGCCAACAAATCGTGCATGACAGGAACCCGTTTTTGTCCGTCCGTGCTCGGCCGTGTGGGACTTGGTTCCCAAATCCTCAATCGGAACACGTACTCGTGGTAGCCAAGGAACCAGACGACCATAAATATGTCACCCACCGGATCAGTTGTCCGAGACAAACAGCTGATCGGTCTGAAGTAGGGAATTAGCTGCCAAGGCATATCTCTATGAACACGGTTTTGTTGGGACAACGCGCAGCCTGGCTAACGGAGGGTTCCTCGGGGTGCGTGAAGGACGTCGAACTGCTCCAAGCCGTCCGACATGCACTAGGATCTCGCCGGCAAAGGCACTGGGTCGTTTGTGCAGGCAAGGAGATGCACCATCATCTAGACACGTACTGCCTTGAGTTACTGTTCATCCATGCGGCGGTGGCGAACACACGCCTGCTGCACTTCTTGATGCGACTACGTAGATACTGTCAGCCACGGTTCAGCGGTACCGCCGCACACCGGAGGACGAGGAAGCCTCTTCCGATGTTCCTTTATGCCACAGTGATGCACACGATGCTGCCCCTGTCCTGCACAATGAGGCACATGAACGCCTCATGGTGGTAGAGGCCTTGAGGGTGCATCATGTAGTGCGTGGAATCCCATCACGTGTTCGACCAGTCCCCTAATTTGATGTATCTATGGCTAGCCCTATCCGTTTCAACATCCCCGCTTCCATACAAGAGTTGAGCCGAGAGCAAGCCGGCCGCAAGTGGGACAGACGTATTGGCTACGTTGGTTAGTTTTCATCTCCTCGCCAAGCTGGATGGCGGTGTCCTGGTAACGGACATTCCTCCCCTTGCTGCTGTCGCAGTAGACACGGATTCACCAGAACAACTAGCCGCCTCTCCGGATCCGTGCACACTGCGGCTCGGCTCTGGCAGGGCCTCCACATGATGACAGGGTTTTCCTTAATCAGTGTTGTGCGGAGAAGCAGAAGGAGATTGAGAATACAGGGCAACTGCCAACTGATAATTTGGCTTGGGTCTGGAGCTAGCTCGGGACATGCTTCAAATAAGCAAAAGGCAACTTACTTGATTTTTCATGGTTGTTACAATGTTACTTGCATCAAACGAATGTATCCTGTTATCATATTTCCATCCATTATTTGTCTACACTAGTAGATAAAGGGTCATCAGACCCGGTTCGTTTGGGCCTTTAGCCGCGGTTCCTGAACCGAGACAAAAGTGTCGGTACTAATGCTCTGACCCTTTAGTCCCGGTTCAATCCAGAACCGGGGCAGATGGGTGTCCACTTGGCCTGTGCGCCGAGCTCAGGCGGGAGGGGCTTTGGTCCCGGTTGGTGACCAAAAGGCATCCACGCGTCAGCATTTCTGTGGCTGTGAATTTTGTTTTTTTTTTTGAAATGGGAGGGGGGGTTGGAGGTTTTGGGGGGTTAATTTAGATGTTTCATATTGTGTTAGCTAACTAATTAATAAAGAGAAGTGTCCTCTCTTATGTCCGTGCTTGGTCGACGCTACGTACTACACATACGTATAGAGAGGACTAGACACGCTAGCTAGCTAGCTGCTAGCTAGTAAGCAAACGAAGGAAACAGAAGATCGTATAATCAACATATATATATATGCATACAGAGAGAAGTAATATCGACCACCTCTCCTTCTCCGAGAGATTGGTCGAACAACAAGTTCTCGTATATCTATCCGACACTACCGGGTACATATATACAATAATTATCTCTTACAAATATAATCTCCTATACGATGGACGCATGGTCCACATAGTATTCTCCGTCTGGCGCGATCACGTGTTCAAGGAAGAATGCCGCAAATTCCTCTTGAATTGCTCGCAGACGATCTGGTGTTAGGAGTTCATCCCGCATCCGAAATATCTAATTTGAAGTAGGGGGTCAATACATGAAATGATGCTATAAAATTGTGAATATTATTGATTGCTTACGCACTTCAAATTGTGCTTCAGAGTAACCCCGCTCACAGGTCGTGTGGCCGATGGACTCGCAAATGTATTATCCACAGTAATCATTCCCGGGTTCCTGCCACAACCACTTTATAAGAAATAGAGGTCAATCAAACTGATAAGCAAGAATGCCAAAAGGTATTGATAAAACTAGCGCTTGAATCAAGAAATAGGAGATGCGCGCGCGGAACATGCTACTATATAGTACTTACTTTCGGGTATCTAAATTCTAGCTTCTTCGGCAGTCCCGGAGCTTTTTTGGTGAATTTTCTCCAAACCCTGCCAGACAAAAAAAACAATTACTTGATATCAGAAATGAACAAAGTTGCTGTTATGCATGATGGATAATATTGATCGATTTAACTTATCTGTCGAGCATTTGAGTCATGTCCGCATACTCCTCGGGATCTTTACGTTTAGAGTCCAAGACAGTTACTACTCCCCTCTCAAGCTTAATCTCTAAGAGAATATAGTGGAAGCTGCGCACGCATGCATGAACTCATCAATTACATTATTATGAACTCATCAATTACATTACTATAACCTTGACTGATATATAAGGGAAACCAAATATGCACAAGACAGTAACACTCACTTGAAGTTGTAAGGAAAGAGTATTATATCTTTGTTTTCATTTACCACCAACGATCGTAGCAAGTTGGTCTCGGTATCTAAGGTACGCCATTTAACCTCGGTTCCATCTATGAGGTATGTCTTAATGAACCCAATATCACCTACTTGTCTTTTCTTCAATTCGACGATCTTCAATCTGCATAATATAGTGAGGATAATTATAAATACATGCAATGAAAGAGATCAGCTATATAGAGGGACTTAAAGACAGAAGTTGTACTACTTACAGATAGTAGCAGGTGACCGTTGCTTTATCGAGGGCCAATTGATTGAAAAACTGATAGAACTCCTCAAATGGAATAGGCAACAGTTCAATTCCAACGAGGTCATGCTCCGGTTTAACTCTCAAATACAAGCTATCCCTCCCCCCAGACTCTCTGGAGATTTTCAAGTACCAATCATGCAATCTTCGCATATTCGTTGATAGAGATCTTTCATTTTTGACGAGAGGTTTCCTGTACTCGTATCTTTGTATCTGCACGTCTAAGAAATCATATTGTACATCGTCGGACACGTAATCTCCAAGATTGCTATAACCGGGCACCATCCTCGGATCATTAGCGACCATGTCGCTAGACACCTTGAGCGGGGGGCACGATTGGTCCGCTTTTTCGCTGAGCTGGGCAATTTGTTTCCCAGCTCGTCCTTCTGCTAACCTTTGATCACTTTTTGTACTTCCCGACCGCTTTGCTGCTTGAAATGACTTTTGAATCATGCGGTCATAGTTGTCCTTCGGCTTACTTTTCGCTGGTTGCTTCAGGGCAGCAAGAGTGCGCTTTGCTTTCACCGGATCTATCTTCTCCTCCGGAGGTGGATGTCTCTGTGCTTTCAACCCTTCAAGCCAGTCCTTCACTTCGCCTTGAGCGATCTTTGTGTTTTCCTCGTCAGACCTCTCGTATGGTAACTTCTCTAGAGGCGTGAGAGAAGGACCGAATCTTCATCGCCTCCCGCCTCTGGCTGTACTGCTAGACGTCGCCAGACCAGACGAAGCGGATGTCTTCTTTCCTTGCTTACGCGCCGGAGCAGGAGCAGCCGGAGCGACGGCAGGTCTCTTCCGCCCTTGCTGACTAGGCGGAGAAGGAGGAGCAGGCTGGCTGCTCGGGCGCGCCGGCGCAGGCGGAGAAGGAGGAGGCTGGCTGCTCGGGCGCGCCGGCGCAGGCGAAGGAGGCGGAGTGCCGCCACGCGCCGGAGAAGGAGCCGGAGTGCCCTGATCGTCACTCGTCGGAGGAGGAGGCGGTGGAGGAGGCGGAGTGCCCTGACTCGCCCGAGGAGGAGGAGGAGGAGGCGGAGGCGTCCAGTTGAGAATGTTGATGAGGTCCTTCTGCCATAGGCATGGAGTCTTCAGTGAAGAACCCAACCGAGTCTCCCCTTCACCGGTAGGGTGGTCAAGCTGGAGCTCCTCAAATCCCTCCGTAATTTCATCCACCATCACCCTAGCATATCCTTCTGGAATCGGCCGGCTGTGAAAAGTGTCGCCGGGTCCAGTAGGATAAACAGAGCCAGCAGCCGCCTTGACCTTCAGATTTATCCACTGCGTCATAAGGTGGCAATTTTGTGCCTCCGTGATAGCATCCACGGGATACCTGGCAGTAGCCGTCAAGACAAGCTCCGGCTGAAGCAGCTCGGTGGAAGCCACGCTGCTTCTCCGCTGAGATGGCGGGGTAGCTTCGGGGAAAGCTTCGGCAATTCTTTTGTCCCGATTTGCTTCCCGTTCCTCTATCGCTTCTATTCTGGCCCGCAGCGCCTGCAGTTCGGTCTGCTCCATTTTCTTCCTCCTCTCGTGGCATTTGTAGCCGCCTGCGTCCGGAAACCCAGCACGCCACGGAAGGGAGCCTGGCGTGCCTCGTGTCCGTCCAGGGTGCTCAGGATTCCTGAGGGCCATTGTCAGCTCGTCATTCTCTCTGTCGAGGAAGAACGTCCCTTCATGCGCTGCTTTGATATACTGCCGCATCTTCTTGAGTGATGCTTCCAATTGCTTGTCCGTCCAAATGCACCTCCCTGATACAGGGTCCAAGGTTCCGCCAGCCCCGAAGAACCAAGTCCGACAACGGTCTGGCCATTGCGTTGTCTCTGGTTCGATCCCTTTCTCAAGCAGATCATTCTCAGCCTTGGCCCACTTAGGCTGGGCTCTGAGGTAGCCACCTGACCCCGTGCGATGGTGATGCTTCTTCTTCGTAGCATTTATCTGGTTTGTCGCCGACATCTTCTGACTCTTTTCCGATGTCTTATAGGCCACAAATGCGGGCCAGTCATCTTGGATCTTCTCATATATGCCCACGAATTCTGGAGTCTTTTTATCTTTGACAAACTTATTCAGTTTTTTCTTCCATGCCCAGAATTGCTCTGCCATCTTCGGAAGAGAAGCAGACTTGATTAAGTCCTCTTTAACTAGATTCGCTGGATCATCCTCTGGCGGTAGGATGAAATTTGACTTCAGCTCAGTCCAAAGATCTTCTTTCTGCATATCAGTGACATAAGACACCTGAGCGTCTTTTGCAGCCGGCTTTAACCATTGATGGATGCTGATCGGGATCTTGTCCCTAACCAGAACCCCGCACTGATTAACAAATGCGTTCTTTGTCCGGATGGGTTCAACCAGCTCGCCGGAGCACGAGATTTCTGAGATCTCAAACTTTTCAACCGGCCTCAACTTTTTCTTCGCGCCTCGTCTCTTTACCGAAGATTTGCTCGATCCGGAGGGCTTGAAAAAGGAACAAAGACGAGAGTTAATGAATGCATCAATTAACTAGTCAACGCAGGCTTGACTAACATATATACCTCCTGGCCGGACTCGGTTCGGTCACCGGAGCCAGCATCACGGTCTCCTTCTTGCACCGGCATTGGGTCACCGGAGCCGTCCTCACGGTCTACTTCTTCCATGTGCATTGGGTCACCGGAGCCATCAATATCATAGCCTAGATCTTCCAGCTGCAGCTCTCTTTCCACCTGCTCATTGGTGTCGTTGAGAAACGACAAGACGGCATCTTGTCCGTCTGCGATTATGTCCATCAACATCGCTTCTTGTGCTAGGCCTCGGGTGTTGTCGTCCATAGTTTCTAAAAATATTTACAACATGCCAATTATTATTCAAACATGACAGATGGATATATTAATGGCAAACGTAGAACTAGCTTCGACCCTCGACCCCTGGACGACCGTCGACTGCTCGGCGATCCACAACCCTAGACCCCCTCATGTCACATTTTGTCTAGTGTCAAAGGATTCAACAAAACCAATACTTCATCATTAGGCGAAAGTAACAGTCGCATGATGGTACGAAGCTCTCCAAAGTTATTTTGGAACGGAGTCCCAGATAGGATAATTCGTAACAAAAGACGGATTATCCTATCAGGAACTCCGTTCCAAAATAACTTTGCATAACTTCGTACCAACATGCCCCGGTTACTTCTGGCAAATGATGAAGTCATGGATTTCTTCAATACTTTGACACTAGCTAGGCAACCTCTCTCGACCCCTCGACCCTCGACTGCTCGGCGATCCACAACCCTAGACCCCCTCATGTCACATTTTGTCTAGTGTCAAAGGATTCAACAAAACCAATACTTCATCATTAGG
>LR738714.1:724059142-724069577 GCA_902687465.1 Secale cereale
ATAGGATAATTCGTAACAAAAGACGGATTATCCTATCAGGAACTCCGTTCCAAAATAACTTTGCATAACTTCGTACCAACATGCCCCGGTTACTTCTGGCAAATGATGAAGTCATGGATTTCTTCAATACTTTGACACTAGCTAGGCAACCTCTCTCGACCCCTCGACCCTCGACTGCTCGGCGATCCACAGCCCTAGACCCCCTCATGTCACATTTTGTCTAGTGTCAAAGGATTCAACAAAACCAATACTTCATCATTAGGCGAAAGTAACAGTCGCATAATGGTACGAAGCTCTCCAAATTTATTTTGGAACGGAGTCCCAGATAGGATAATTCGTAACAAAAGACGGAATATCCTATCAGGAACTCCGTTCCAAAATAACTTTGCATAACTTCGTACCAACATGCCCCGGTTACTTGTGGCAAATGATGAAGTCATGGATTTCTTCAATACTTTGACACTAGCTAGGCAACCTCTCTCCACCTCTCGACCCTCGACTGCTCGGCGATCCACAACCCTAGACCCCCTCATGTCACATTTGTTCTAGTGTCAAAGGATTCAACAAAACCAATACTTCATCATTAGGCGAAAGTAACAGTCGCATGATGGTACGAAGCTCTCCAAAGTGGTTTTGGAACGGAGTCCTGATACGTCTCAAACGTATCTACTTTTCCAAACACTTTTGATATTGTTTTGACCTCATTCTTGCATGATTTGGACTAAACTAACCCGGACTGACGCTGTTTTCAGCAGAGCTGCATGTATGGTTTATTTGTGTGCAGGAAAACGGATTTTTAAGCATCTCAGAAAAATCCATGAAAAATCACGAAAAATCCACGCACCCGAAGAAACAAAATGCCAGAAGTGGGGGCAGAGGGGGGCCAGGGGGTGCCTAGGCGCCCTGTGGGCCCCCCCCCCCCCCGGGCCGCGCCGGGGGGGCGCCTGGGTGGGGCACACACCCCCTGGTGCCCTACTTTAGCTAGTATTTCCTCCCGACGGAGAAATACCAGATCGGAAGTCCTTTCGCTGTTTTTCGTCGCGGAGCCGCCGCCACCCTCTGTTCTTCTTCGGGAGGGCTAATCTGGAGGCTGATTTGGCCTCCGGAGAGGGGAGATCGTCGCCATCGTCATCATCATCACCACTCCATCATCCCTCCATGACTTCCCCCTTCATGTGTGAGTAATTCCCTTGCTGTAGGCGAAGGGGATGGTAGGGATTGGATGAGTTAGATCATGTAATAGTTCGTCAGATTGTTGGGGGCATGTTGCCTATCATCTAGTATGGTGTTTATCATCTTTGCTACAACTTGTTATTCTTAATGCTTGACACTTAGGGCCCGAGTGCCATGATTTCAGATCTGAACCATATGTGTTTGCATGAATATATTTGTGTTCTTGATCCTATCTATGAGTTGTACGCACCTGTTACGGTTCGGAACCGGCGATTCCAAAAGTGACAGCTTGGGATACCAAAGGGGATGGTCCGTAATTCGAGGATTACATGTATCCATTGAGTTCATTGCTTTGTTCCAGTGCTCTTTGACAGGAGCACCTTAATATCCATTAGTTCCTTTTGGCCCCGTTCGTAGCGGGGTGGTATGACAAAAGATGTTGTGCAAGTTCTTATTGCAAGCACGTACAACTACCTACGGGATACATGCCTAATGTTTGATATTTGCCTAGATGATCATTACTTTTCCGTGTGCCGTGCCCCGAGTTAGAAACTATCTCATCCATGCAACGCCCAACCATCCACCTCCCTAGCCTACTGTATTTTAAACCTTGCTTGTTACTAGTCGCTACTTTTGCTATTTACTTTGCTATCTGCTGTTTACTTTCACTATTACTATCATCACTATTATATCACTGTTACCACTTATCTTTTGTTGCAAGTTAGTATATTTCAGGTGCGGTTGAATTGACAACTCAACTGTTAAAGCTTATAAATACTCTTTGGCTCCCCGTGTGTCGAATCAATAAATTGGGTTATTCTTACCCGCGAAGACTATCTCGATCCCTTACGGTTGAGGTTTATCAAGTACCGTTTTTTGGCGCCGTTGCCGGGGAGCATAGCAATATTTACAAGTCTACTTGAGGTATCCTACCTGCTGCACTTTATTCACTATGGGAAAGAAAGGAGACCCCAAGGTTCCGATCTTACGATCCACTACAAGAAGAGGTACTGCTCTGAGCACTAGTGCTACGCTTGATTCACCTTCTGTTATGAGTAAGTTTGCCTCACCACCACCACATGATGCTCCTACTGAATCTATTACTATGTCTGATACTCTTGATGATGCTTCTACTACTTTTGATGATGATATTAGTTCACTTGGTTATGCTCTTGAGAAACAAATTACTGCTGCTGCTGAAAAATATGGAATTGAACTTCCTGTTACTCGCTACCCTATTGGTGAAACTTATGATTATCCTGATTTGAGTAAACTCCAGGAGAGGCTCCTTGATGATGATTACTATATACTTGATGAAGAGTTATGCAGGGAACTGACAGAGTTTGCCGGCTCTGACCCTGAAACTATTAAGAAAATAATTGAAAAACACTCTTCGAAAAACAAAACCGTTCCTAATCCTGAGTTTGCTACATCTCCTATATGCATTGATGATCCTGATTTTGATTTCTCTGTTGATCTTTCACTTATACCTATGGTTGAAGCTGACCCCTTTTATGTCAGAGAAAATGATGATGCTATTGCACACCTAACTAAACTTGGTGAACTAGGTAGCCTGTTTACCACAGATGAGAAGATACGCTACTTTTATGTGACCAAACTTCTTCCTTTATCGTTGAAGGAAGGTGCTAAAGCATGGTATGATTCACTCCCATGCGGTTCTATTAAGAGTCCTCAGGACTTAGCTCACTCTTTTGTTGATAAGTACTTTCCTGCTCATATGCAACATGCTGCTTTACAAAGAATTTATAACTTTAAACAGTTGCAGGATGAGTCCCTCCCTAAAGCTTGGGGGAGGTACTGCGGTTTGATTCGGGCTAGACCAGGACATGAAATTCCTAAGAATGAATTAATTGATATATTATATGCTGGTCTAACTAATGAATCTAGGTCATATTTGGACAGTTGTGCTGGTTGTGTTTTCAGGAAAAGAACACCGGACGATGCGGAAGATCTAATGGGCAGGATTGCCAAAAACCATGAAGATTGGTCCGTCCCTGAACCACCTCCACCAACAAAGAAGAGGGGCATGTTTGTTCTGAGCCCCGAGGACATGCGAGAAGCAAAGAAGTCTATTAAAGAGAAAGGTATTAAAGCTGAAGACATGAAGAATCTACCCCCTATTGAGAAGCTATGTGAGCCTACCACTCACCCTCCTATGGTAGAGGTACACTCTCTTTTAGATTTCAACGCAAGTGACATCCCTCATGGTAAACCTCCTGATCAATGTTTATATGAGTTTGATAATTTTATTATGAAACAGAATCATTTTAATGAGAGGATAGAAAGTCAGTTGCATGATAATTCCCTTGCTATCAAAAAATTGCTTGGTGTTTTAGATAGAACAGTTAATGATGTTCAATGTCTTGTGAAGCATTTTCATATGGTTCAAACTCAGCTTGATCAAATTTCTAATGTGCAAAGAGATTTGCTTGCTAACAATGCCAAACAAGATAAATTGCAGGCTTTTGGGATTAAGACCCGAGGGGGAACTAGTACTTAAGATCCTCTTTATCCAGAAGGACATCCGAAGAGAATCGAGCAAGATTCTCAAATGCAGGAAGAAGAAATTGTTGTCTCTCCAAATAAGAAGAAGAAACATAAAGAGACTGACAATTCTAATGATCCTATTGCAGATGAAGAGCCAGCTATTGATCCCAACAGTGTATCTATCTCCGATGCTGAGACTGAAGATGGTGCTGAACTTGAGGGTAATGATAATGAGAAGAATGATCCGCCTGAAGTTCGAGAAGAAGAAGCACCTGACAAACGTAAGAGGTACACTAAAGAAGACTTCATCGCCAGAAAACATGGGAAGGAGAAAGAACCATGGGTACAGAAACCCATGCCCTTTCCAGGTAAGTCCATCAAATCTAAAGAAGAAGAGCATTACAATAAGTTATGTGAATGGATTAAACCTCTTTTTCTTCAAATCCCTTTGACTGATGCTATTAAGTTACTTCCTTATTCAAAATATATGAAAGATATTGTCACTAACAAAAGAAAAGTTCCTAATGATGCAATATCTACTATGCTTGCTAACTATTCTTTCAGTGGAAAGATTCCTGAGAAGCTCGGTGATCCAGGTATACCCACCATTCCTTGCTCCATAAAGAATAATTATGTCTAAACTGCTTTGTGTGATCTTGGAGCGGGAGTGAGTGTTATGCCTCTCTCTCTTTACGAGAGGCTCTGTTTAGAGAAACTAATTCCTACAGATATCTCCCTTCAGATGGCTGACAAGTCAACCGCTGTTCCGATAGGTATTTGTGAGGATGTTCCAGTTGAAGTTGCTAATTGTTTAATTCTTACTGATTTTGTTGTGCTTGACATGCCCGAGGATGGGAGCATGTCCATTATTCTTGGTAGACCTTTTCTTAACACCGCAGGTGCTATTATTGATTGCAACAAAGGGAAGGTCACCTTTCATGTGAATGATAAAGAACACACAGTATATTTTCCGAAGAAGACCGACAGGAGGCATGCCCTCAACTCTATAGAGAATATCGAGACCGTGAAAATTGGAGAATGGGACTTTCCACTACATGTGCCTCACAAATACAAAACTATCATGGTAGGGACAATGTCCATCAAGGTAAAAGTTCAGTGATTACTTTGTAGGAGGTGATACTTTTTGCTCTATATATCGCTTGTTTGTTGGTAAGACTTGATCAACCTTACTAGTAAACGTGTTTTATATGGATAAAAAGTTGAGCTTTCTATGTTTTCATTTGTTTTTAGTTTTGTCCTACTTGTTGTACCAAGTATCTATGTTTTTGAAGCTTCACAATACTACTAACTGCTTCAAGTTTTCAGAGAGTTTCGCAGCTTTTTGAACTTCGAAAAATTTTCAACAGTGAAGTTTTCAGAAAAATTCCAGAAAAATTATATTAAAAATTTCCACAACGGGAGAGACCCGGAAAGTCCTGGGGCCAGCCAGGGGGGGCCACCAGTGGCCCAGGCGGCCAGCTGGCGCGGCCCAGCCCCTGGCCGCGCCCACAGGGCGCCTGGGGCCCACGTGACCCCCCCCAGGTACTTCTTCTTCCCCTCTCTCTCTCTTTTTCCAGAAACCCGAGTTCTGGTCTTGTTCTTGCTGTTCTTGCTGTTCTTGGGGGCGATTCTTCGATCTCTCTACAGCCCATCATTTGAGCTGAAATTTTGAACAAATACTCCCTCGTATGTGACTCCTCCACCCCTCCAATTAGATTTCTGATTGGTGGCTTTATTTGTGAGTATTTAGTAGTTCTTGGTGTTGTAGAGATGAGCTTGCATGCATGTGTAGAAAGTTATTTTCCAAGTTTTGATGCAAGCCTATGCCTTGGGCAAGTGAGTTGAGTAGTTTGCCTTAGCTCACCTTGTTTTAATCCTCGTTTTTGTGAATTGTAAAAAATTTCAGAAATGAGTTTGTTAGGAAGGGCAAAAGGATGGCTTGAGAAGAGGAGGCCCGCACACTCCGATCGAGTCACTAGAGCCACAGCTTCACCATCGACTGCCAGGGTGAGCTATAATGAAGATCATGTGCCCCTGGAGTTGTTGGAAGACACAAGTCCAGCACGTGCGATGACATATCCATGTGACGAATTCATGGAAGCTGCGGGAATCAAGGATGAGTTTTATAATCTTTGTGCTAATGCAGGTTTGACACGGCTCGTCACCAGCCGTGTTACTCAGTATCAAAGACTCACCTCCATTTTCATTAACAGTTTTAGATATAATCCTGAATCAGGTGCTATTGAGTTTAAAATTTATAATGATCTTATCACCATGACTTTGGGAAATTTTTGTGAAGTAATAGGTGTGCCGAACGTTGGGAGGACGGCAAGGATGGCCACTCAGCCCTCCGAGCTGAAAACCGTCATCAACTCTCTCTGCAGCATGGGTACGAGGGATATTCATCGGTCGAAGATCTCCAGTATCTTGTTTCCTCACCTCAGGTATTTTGCATATTATATTGCTAGAGGGGTGTTAGCTCGTGACAACACGAGCAGCATTTCTGCTCCAGATATTGCTATCCTGGCAGCAGCCCTCTCAGGGAGGTCTGATTATAATATTGGTACCTTAATTGCTCGACGCCTTGCTATGAACGGTAACAAGGGGGACTTATATGGTGGCATTTATGCCACACTTATCTTAGAGCATCTTGGAGGCACCCCACACCCTGATGATACTCCTTTTACTTATTTAAGCTTTGATCTTGCTGCTATGAAGAGGCATAAGTTTGTTACCATGGGTTCTGAGCTTGATAACCTTGTTTATATCTTGCGTTTCGGAACTACCGCGGAACGCGAGATCCGTCTACCTGCACCTCTTTTGTTTGATTTTTCTCGCGGGTACGGATGGTCCTTTGATGTTGTCCAGTTTGATGAGTTCATGGTCCAGCATCAGTTCCATAACCCCATGGAGGGGGTTGTGCCCGACGAGGAGAGGCACGGTGAGATACCACATTTTCAGGAAGAGACCGCCACCGAGTTTGGTGAAGGGTCTTCCTCTGTTTGGCGCTCGGAGCCTTCCTCGTGGGAGACTCCGAGGAGTTCGGTGTACGCGCCATCATCCTTCTACGACCCTTGGTCTCACCACCATACCCTTGGAGCAGGAGGCTCCTGGGGGCAGTAGCTGCTACCAACTTAGGCCAAAAGCCTAAGCTTGGGGGAGTACGTGCCCTTCTCACTTTTCCATTGTATTATCCGTTTTATTCGCTTTGATCTTTTCGAAGTTTTTGTCCGTTCTTCTTTGCTTCTCTCTTTGCAAAAACAACAAAAAGATTTTCTCTTTCTTTTGCTTTTATTCAACCTTTGAAAAACCCAAAAAGATTTCCTTTCTCTCTTTAGTTTGCTTTGTTTTCAGAGATCAGCTCGAGTCCGTGATGGCATTTGATTATATTTCCTGCGTTCGATCATGCGAGTGACAAGCAGTAATGACGAAGATCGACTGAAAGGAAGCAACAAGGAAGACCGGTATGAACTCTTATTGCTTCTACTTTTGTACATATGCCTGTACTTATGATCTAGAGACTAGCTTGTAGCGACATAGTGCTATGTTTACAATGCTCTTCCGGTGGTTCATGCTTTCCTTGTGGCTAGTCTCGAATAACTAGAGTATATAATGTGTTATTGAAATGATCTACATGCATTGCACTGTTCATAGTCTGGTATACTAAGGTGGTATTTCCCTTTAGAGAATTTTTTTGGATTGACTTGGCACATGCTTACACATGTTTAAGACTAAAAGTCTACTTTGCCTTGACGATCTTTGAGTTTTAGAATAGTTATATCACTTTTATGCCCGATTCAATGTTGCTTTGTCGCTCTGCATGATTATGACCGTTATTGCTCTCTAGTTGGTCGCTTCCCAGTCTTTTGCTAAACCTCCACCCGTACTAAGCGGAATGACTGCTTGTGCATCCAAAACCTCTAAAACTGTTATGCCACATGAGTCCACTATACCTTCCTATACATGGTATTTACCTTCCATTCTTAACGAAGACTTTCATGTACCATCTCGAAATTAATCAAAAGCATTTCCCTTTTTGTGCCTATGTTTTAGCTCATGAGGAAGTAGTAGTTAATTCATGATCTCTTTAAGTTGGACAAGTTTCACCCCTGGATTGCATGTATAATGTGCGAACCCCTAATATGAGAAGGAACTGGCATTGAGTGCGCCCGGCTCGAAAAAATAATATAACAAACAAACCCTCCTTCACGCTTTGTTCATGAGAAATCAGAAAACTTTGGCAGTGATAAACAAAGGAGATTAAGAGGATGTGATCGTCCTCATGCGGGAGCCGTTCCTCGAGACTTGTCTAGCTTAAAAAGTGATTGAGTTATCTGCTAGCATTCGTTGACGAAATATGCACCTCTCAAAACATATTTACTTCTGTTTTTTAAACCGAGAGCTCTGGTACATGTTTAGTTTTTGTTTCCGATCACGGGTTTTCAACTTTGCCAATAAAATCCACGGTTCGAGAGTCTCACCTTCTTTCTTCAAAGCACTGACTAGGAGAGCATAATTGTCATTCTGAGTGTAATGTGCATTGTCCCAAAGTATTACATTGTCTTCTGCATATTTGTGATATGATTTATTCTGAAATTCTTCGCTCTAGTATCCTTTAAAACTCTGGAGGAGTCTCTGCATTTATGTTTTGCTTCACTCATGGAGGCTAGCGAGATACCACCTTAATATGCTCAAGCCATGTGCAATGTGATCTTGTCTTGATTTTCGGTGATATATTGTTTACTCTTAATTATTTGTGACTGGTCACTCGAAAGAAGGATTGCTCCTTGCATTGTTCTCATAAGTACTGTTTTAATACTTGCTGAACTCTTTTCATAGTACATGCTTATATACATCTAATGAAGCAAAAGATTTTGTCAAAGTTTTCTTTGTCGCGTCCAGTTCGTTGAACTGAATTGCTTGAGGACAAGCAATATGCTAAGCTTGGGGGAGTTGATACGTCTCAAACATATCTACTTTTCCAAACACTTTTGATATTGTTTTGACCTCATTCTTGCATGATTTGGACTAAACTAACCCGGACTGACGCTGTTTTCAGCAGAGCTGCCTGTATGGTTTATTTGTGTGCAGGAAAACGGATTTTTAAGCATCTCAGAAAAATCCACGAAAAATCCACGCACCCGAAGAAACAAAATGCCAGAAGTGGGGCCAGAGGGGGGGGCAGGGGGTGCCCAGGCGCCCTGTGGGCGCGCCCCCCCTTGGGCCGCGCCGGGGGGGGTGGCGCCTGGGTGGGGCCCACACCCCCTGGTGCCCTACTTTAGCTAGTATTTCCTCCCGACGGAGAAATCCCAGATCGGAAGTCCTTTCGCTGTTTTTCGTCGCGGAGCCGCCGCCACCCTCTGTTCTTCTTCGGGAGGGCTAATCTGGAGGCTGATTTGGCCTCCGGAGAGGGGAGATCGTCGCCATCGTCATCATCATCACCACTCCATCATCCCTCCATGACTTCCCCCTTCATGTGTGAGTAATTCCCTTGCTGTAGGCGAAGGGGATGGTTGGGATTGGATGAGTTAGATCATGTAATAGTTCGTCAGATTGTTGGGGGCATGTTGCCTATCATCTAGTATGGTGTTTATCATCTTTGCTACAACTTGTTATTCTTAATGCTTGACACTTAGGGCCCGAGTGCCATGATTTCAGATCTGAACTATATGTGTTTGCATGAATATATTTGTGTTCTTGATCCTATCTATGAGTTGTATGCACCTGTTACGGTTCGGAACCGGCGATCCCAAAAGTGACAGCTTGGGACACCAAAGGGGATGGTCCGTAATTCGAGGATTACATGTATCCATTGAGTTCATTGCTTTGTTCCGGTGCTCTTTGACAGGAGCACCTTAATATACATTAGTTCCTTTTGGCCCCGTTCGTAGCGGGATGGTAGGACAAAAGATGTTATGCAAGTTCTTATTGCAAGCACGTACAACTACCTACGGGATACATGCCTAATGTTTGATATTTGCCTAGATGATCATTACTTTTCCGTGTGCCGTGCCCCGAGTTAGAAACTATCTCATCCATGCAACGCCCAACCATCCATCTCCCTAGCCTACAGTATTTTAAACCTTGCTTGTTACTAGTCGCTAATTTTGCTATTTACTTTGCTATCTGCTGTTTACTTTCACTATTACTATCATCACTATCATATCACTGTTACCACTTATCTTTTGTTGCAAGTTAGTATATTTCAGGTGCGGTTGAATTGACAACTCAACTGTTAAAGCTTATAAATACTATTTGACTCCCCGTGTGTCGAATCAATAAATTGGGTTATTCTTACCCGCGAAGACTATCTCGATCCCTTACGGTTGAGGGTTATCAAGTCCCAGATAGGATAATTCGTAACAAAAGACGGATTATCCTATCAGGAACTCCGTTCCAAAATAACTTTGCATAACTTCGTACCAACATGCCCCGATTACTTCTGGTAAATGATGAAGTCATGGATTTCTTCAATACTTTGACACTAGCTAGGCAACCTCTCTCGACCCCTCGACCCTCGACTGCTCGGCGATCCACAACCCTAGACCCCCTCATGTCACATTTTGTCTAGTGTCAAAGGATTCAACAAAACCAATACTTCATCATTAGGCGAAAGTAACAGTCGCATGATGGTACGAAGCTCTCCAAAGTGGTTTTGGAACGGAGTCCCAGAAAGGATAATTCGTAACAAAAGACGGATTATCCTATCAGGAACTTCGTTCCAGAACAACTTTGCATAACTTCGTACCAACAT
>LR738714.1:724069717-724083369 GCA_902687465.1 Secale cereale
TCGGCCCCTCGACGACCCTCGGCCTCTCGACCCCTCGACCCTCGGCCTCTCGACCCCTCGACCCTCGTCCTCTCGACCCCTCGACGACCCTCGGCCCCTCGGCGATCTCTCGACCCTTGACGACCCTCGGTCCCTCGACGACCCTCGACCCCCCCCTAATGTCGAAGTTATCGGGGAGGGTGTATATCGACAACGACATATCCGATAAAAAAAGAGGAAGAAGAAGAAAAGAGGAACCGCTAGAGGAGAAGATCGAAGAAAAAGAAGAAAGAAAAAGGAGAAGAAGAAAGGAATAGAGGAGAAGAAGAGAAAATTTCTCTTCTTCTCCTCTATTCCTTTCTTCTTCTCCTCTTTTTTTTGTTCTTTTTTCTTCTTCTTATTTATTTCTCCTCTTCTTCCTCTCCTCTTCTTCTTTCTTTCCTCTTTCTTAATTTCTTCTTTCCTATCCTTCTTTTTCTAAATTTGTAAGTTTTGCATATATATAAAACTTTCTATATATATTCAGCATATATAAACAAAAAACTATATAGCCACATACACATATATATACATCACATACACATCATATACGGCAACTATACATCACAATTGTAACTATCTATATATAAACAACAAACATTCTATGAAAAAAACATTTTTAACATATATATTTAGCAAATTCCTAAGAAAAATAAAAAATATATATATACACATACAAAATATATATACAGCAACTATATACACATAACACATATACACACATATATATACAGCAACTATATATATACAGCAACTATGAACATACAAAAAAAAACCTCACATCGCGACGGCGCGGGGCGGGGCGACGGCGCGGGGCGGGGCGACGGCGACGTGGCGGGGCGACGGCGACGGGGCGGGGCGACGGCGACGGCGACGGGGCAGGGCGACGGCGCGGGGCGGGGCGGCGCGGGGGCGCGGGGCGGAGCGACGGCGCGACGGCGACGGGGCGGCGTCGGGGGCGACGGCGACGGGGCGACGGCTACGGAGCGACGGCCGGGGCGATGGGTGCGGGGAAGGAGAGAGGAGGCGTCGGGGGCGGGGAAGGAGAAGGGAATGAAATTTTCGCAAGTGCTGATTATATAGGAGGGGCATTAGTCCCAGTTCGTGGCTCCAACCGGAACCAATGCCCCCCTTTAGTCCCGGTTGGTGCCACCAACCGGGACCAAAGGTCCCTTTTCAGCAGCCCAAAGGGCGGGAAGGAGGTGCCTTTGGTCCCGGTTGGTGGCACCAACCGGGACTAAAGGGGGGGTATTAGCCCCGGTTGGTGCCACGAACCGGGACCAAAGGTGGGTATTGGTCCCGGTTCGAGCCACCAACCGGGACCAATAGCCTGTGCACAACGGCGTGGTGGTGGGAGTTTAGTCCCACCTCGCTAGCTGAGAGCGCCGATCACCTGTTTATAAGCCCCGCTGCCTCCTCCATCTCGAACTCCTCTTAACTGCAGGCCTAAGGGCCTAAACTGACACTGCTTTGCATGTGGGCTTGCTGGGCTTTCTACGGGCCTGAATCCTGGCCCATGGTTGGGTATCTAGTCGTATTCAGGCCGTGTTGGCCCAGTAGGTGGCATTTTTTTATTTTTTTTTTGTTGCTTTATTTTTTAGTTTTGTTTCTACTTTCAACAAAATACTTACTGTTGCTATTTTTATTTATTTGTTTTCTTTGTTGCTTTATTTATTTTATTTTGTTTCTACTTACAACAAAATACTTATTGTTGCTATTTCTTTTTTGCAAGTTTTTTGTTTTGTTTTCTGCATTATTTATTTTCTTTTGTTTTTTGCTTTATTTTTTAATTCTTTCTGGTAAAAACCAATTACAAACTTTCTGTTAGTGCAAGTAGTATTCAAATTTGAATAGTTTAAATTTGAAATTATTTGTTTTCTTTGTTACTTTATTTATTTTATTTTGTTTCTATTTACAATGAAATACTTATTGTTGCTATTTTTTATTTTTTTGCAAGTTTTTTTTTGTTTTCTGCATTATTTATTTTCTTTTGTTTTTTGCTTTTTTTTTAATTCTTTCTAGTAAAACCAATTACAAACTTTCTGTTAGTGCAAGTAGTATTGAAATTTGAATAGTACAAACGGACAATGGTATCATACTCGTTTGTTACAAAGTTGGCATGGTATCATCATAATAGTTGCGGAAAAAAAGTCTTCACTTTTTCTTCGCTTGTGTCATTTGCTTATTGCGCCGTAACCATGGATAATCTTCATCGTTTATCAGGATGCTTGGGCCAGCCTTGACTTTGAAGGGAGGAATTTCATGAAACTTTTCATAATCTTCAGACATGTCTGTCTTGCCCTCCACTCCCAGGATGTCCCTTTTTCCTGAAAGAACTATGTGGCGCTTTGGCTCATCGTATGATGTATTCGCTTCCTTATCTTTTCTTTTTCTCGGTCTGGTAGACATGTCCTTCACATAGATAACCTGTGCCACATCATTGGCTAGGACGAACGGTTCGTCAATGTATCCAAAAAAATTCAGATCCACTGTTGTCATTCCGTACTAGGGTCTACCTGTACCCCGTCTCCTGACAGATTGACCCATTTGCACTTAAACAAAGGGACCTTAAAATCATGTCCGTAGTCAAGTTCCCATATGTCCACTATGTAACCATAATATGTGTCCTTTCCCCTCTCGGTTGTTGCATCAAAGCGGACACCGCTGTTTTGGTTGGTGCTCTTTTGATCTTGGACAATCGTGTAAAATGTATTCCCATTTATCTCGTATCCTTTGTAAATCAATACAGTCGAAGATGGTCCCCTAGACAACAAGTACAACTCATCACAAACAGTGTTGTCACCTCTGAGACGTGCTTCCAACCAACTGTTGAAAGTCATGATGTGTTCAAGTGTAATCCAGTCGTCGCACTGCTCCGGGTGTTTGGAGCGCAGACTGTTCTTGTGTTCATCGACATACGGGGTCACTAATGTAGAGTTCTGTAGAACTGTGTAGTGTGCTTGAGACCAAGAATATCCGTCCCTGCATATTATTGAGTCCCTTCGAAGCGTGCCTTTTCCAGTCAGTCTCCCCTCGTACCGCGATTTAGGGAGACCTATCTTATTAAGGCCAAGAATGAAGTCAACACAAAACCCGATGACATCCTCTGTTTGATGGCCCATGGAGATGCTTCCTTCTGGCCTGGCGCGGTTACGGACATATTTCTTTAGGACTCCCATGAACCTCTCAAAGGGGAACATATTGTGTAGAAATACGGGCCCCGGAATGACAATCTCGTCGACTAGATGAACTAGGACGTGTGTCATGATATTGAAGAAGGGTGGTGGGAACACAAGCTCGAAACTGACAAGACATTGCGCCACATCACTCCTTAGCCTTGGTTCGATTTCTGGATCGATCACCTTCTGAGAGATTGCATTGAGGAATGCACATAGCTTCACAATGGCTAATCGGACGTTTTCCGGTAGAAGCCCCCTCAATGCAACCGGAAGCAGTTGCGTCATAATCACATGGCAGCCATGAGACTTTAGGTTCTGGAACTTTTTCTCTGCCATATTTATTATTCCCTTTATATTCGACGAGAAGCCAGTCGGGACCTTCATACTGAGCAGGCATTCAAGAAGATTTCTTTCTCTTCTTTCGTAAGAGCATAGCTGGCAGGACCATCATACTGCTTCGGAGGGATGCCGTCTTTTTCGTGCAAACGTTGCAGGTCCTCCCGTGCCTCAGCTGTATCTTTTGTGTTTCCATACACGCCCAAGAAGCCTAGCAGGTTCACGCAAAGGTTCTTCGTCACGTGCATCACATCGATTGAAGAGCGGACCTCTAGGTCTTTCCAGTAGGGTAGGTCCCAAAATATAGATTTCTTCTTCCACATGGGTGCGTGTCCCTCAGCATCATTCGGAACAGCTAGTGCGCCGGGGCCCTTTCCAAAGATTACGTGTAAATCATTGACCATAGCAAGTACGTGATCATCGGTACGCATGGCGGGCTTCTTCCGGTGATCTGCCTCGCCTTTGAAATGCTTGCCTTTCTTTCGACATTGATGGTTGGTCGGAAGAAATCGACGATGGCCCAGGTACACATTCTTCGTGCACTTGTCCAGGTATATACTTTCAGTGTCATCTAAACAGTGCGTGCATGCGTGGTATCCTTTGTTTGTCTGTCCTGAAAGGTTACTGAGAGCAGGCCAATCGTTGATGGTCACGAACAGCAACGCCTTTAGGTCAAATTCCTCCTGTCTGTGCTCATCCCATGCACGTACACCGTTTCCATTCCACGGCTGTAAAAGTTCTTCAACTAATGGCCTTAGGTACACATCAATGTCGTTGCCGGGTTGCTTAGGGCCTTGGATGAGAACTGGCATCATAATGAACTTCCGCTTCATGCACATCCAAGGAGGAAGGTTATACATACATAGAGTCACGGGCCAGGTGCTGTGATTGCTGCTCTGCTCCCCGAAAGGATTAATGCCATCTGCGCTTAAAGCAAACCATATGTTCCTTGGGTCACCGGTACTTTCTCTCGATTTTTCTCCACTGCGACCCGTCAGCGTGTGCTCTCAACTTCCCGTCTTTCTTATGGTCCTCACCGTGCCATCGCATCAACTTGGTATGCTCTCTATTTCTAAACAAACGTTTCAACCGTGGTATTATAGGAGCATACCACATCACCTTCGCAGGAACCCTCTTCCTGGCAGGCTCGCCATCAACATCACCAGGGTCATCTCGTCTGATCTTATACCGCAATGCACCGCATACCGGGCATGTGTTCAGATCCTTGTATGCACTGCGGTAGAGGATGCAGTCATTAGGGCATGCATGTATCTTCTGCACCTCCAATCCTAGAGGGCATACGACCTTCTTTGTTGCGTATGTACTGTCGGGCAATTCGTTATCCTTCGGAAGCTTCTTCTTCAATATTTTCAGTAGCTTCTCAAATCCTTTGTCAGCCACAGCATTCTCTGCCTTCCACTGCAGCAATTCCAGTACGGTACCGAGCTTTGTGTTGCCATCTTCGCAATTGGGGTACAACCCTTTTTTGTGATCCTCTAACATGCGATCGAACTTCAGCTTCTCCTTTTGACTTTCGCATTGTGTCCTTGCATCGACAATGACCCGGCGGAGATCATCATTTGGTTCCTCTTGATCTTCAGCAGCTTCACCCGTTGCAGCATCATTGGGCACATCGTCTGGTTCCTCTTGATCTTCACCAGCTCCCCCCATTGCAGCATCACCTTATTCAGGGGGCACATAGTTGTCATCATACTCTTCTTCTTCGCCGCCTTCCATCATAACCCCTATTTCTTCGTGCCTCGTCCAAACATTATAGTGTGGCATGAAACCCTTGTAAAGCAGGTGGGAGTGAAGGATTTTCCGGTTAGAGTAAGACATGGTACTCACACATTTAGTGCATGGAAAACACATAAAACCATTCTGCTTGTTTGCCTCGGCCGCATTTAGAAACTCATGCATGCCCTTAATGTACTCGGAGGTGTGTCTGTCACCATACATCCATTGCCGGTTCATCTACGTGCGTTATATATAATTAAGTGTGTCAAAAACCATTACAGAACATCATAAATAGATAATTAAGTGACCAAATGGATAAAAGTTCATCGTCACATTAAAACCAAAGTACATACATATATAGTTCTCATCTAACAACATATAGCTCTCCATACACATCGAAACTATGTAAAACATTTCAATGCAAAAACAAATGCGATCATAATCGCAACCAAGGTAACAATTGATCCAACGGTATAATGATACCAAGCCTCGGTATGAATGGCATATTTTCTAATCTTTCTAATCTTCAACCGCATTGCATCCATCTTGATCTTGTGATCATCGACGACATCCGCAACATGCAACTCCAATATCATCTTCTCGTCCACAATTTTTTTTATTTTTTCCTTCAAGAATTTGTTTTCTTCTTCAACTAAATTTAACCTTTCGACAATAGGGTCCATCTTGATCTTGTGATCATCGATGACTTCCGCAACATGCAACTCCAATTCCATCTTCTCCTCCTCCATTTTTTCCAATTTTTTCTTTAAGGAAATGTTTTCCTCTTCAACTAAATTTAACCTCTCCACAAGAGGTTCGGTTGGAATTTCCGGTTCAACTACCTCCTAGACATAATAAAACATCTATGCATGTCAGGTTGGTCGGCATAACTATCATAAACACTAAAACAAATAGTTATAAAGTAAAGATAATATACCACATCCGAATCGTAGACAGGACGAGGGCCCACGTGGGCGGATATCAAAACCATCGCACTATATAATAACAAGCAATAATAAACATAAGAAAATTAGACAAATATCTATCTAAAGCAATAATAATAAGAAATAATAAAAGTAAGAAAAGCATGGACATAACAAGAGGCTCACCACGGTGGTGCCGGTGACGAGATCGGCGGGGGCGATCGACGGCGGCGAAGACGGGGACGGGACGTGACGGACCGCTAAACCTAGACAAATCTCGGAGAAAATAGAGCTTCGAGAGGAGAAAAACTTAACTAGTGTGGCTCGGGCATTCCATCGAACACGTTGTGTGCATAGGAGGTGAGCTAGAGCACCACTAACCCCTCTCCCCCTCGGCCAGAAAAAAAACAGAGCAGTGTGCTCTGCTCTTGAGTGAGGGGGTATATATAGGCACCTCATTGGTCCCGGTTGGTGCTACGAACCGGGGCTAAAGGGGTGCCTTTGGTCCCGGTTCATATGACCAACCGGGACCAATGGTGGTGGGCCAGGAGCAAGACCCATTGGTCCCGGTTTGTCGCTCTAACCGGGACCAAAAGGTCCAGACGAACCGGGACCAATGGCCCAAGTGGCCTGGCCGGCCCCCTGGGCTCACGAACCGGGTCCAGTGCCCCCATTGGACCCGGTTCTAGATTGAACCGGGGCTAATGGGCTGAACAGGCCTGGACCAAAGCCCTGTTTTCTACTGGTGCTAATCTACATTTGCTTTCTTTTCTTGTGATTGCGTATCTAATATTTATATAAATACTAAAATCTGCAAAAGCTTGAGAAAGAACGGACGATTGAGAAACCTTCTGAAAGAATCAATTAAAAGATCAGCTTTCCTAAGCACGGGAGAAGTGATAAGACAGTGTTACTAATAAATAATCTCAAGTTTGGATTTGAGGATAAGCTCAGGATTATTCTATATCTCAAACTCTTGATATTTTTATCTTACAATTAACAAAGTATGTACGGTGTTGCAGGCGCGACACTTTGTAATACTCCCTCCGTCCCATAATGTAAGACATTTTTTGACATTACACTAGTGTCAAAAAGTGTCTTACATTATGGGACGAAGGGAGTATATCGTAATTGTTTTGATATTGGATCCGGATATATTACATAATAGCCGAGAGGCAAAAAGAATGTGCCGCCTATCTATTTCGAGCAGAATTGGGTACACCAAATATGCCAAATAGATTTTTCTACTTGATGATGATTTTTCGTATATTGTATTGTTTTCATTTGGAATACACATGTAGTTGCTAAATTTATGCAATTAAAATATACCTAGGTACTTGACCGCAGTGCTACCGAATAAAGTCCTAATCCTGTCGCCATAATATTTGAGAATTAATTATCAATGTTTTAAATAGCCGGTTGTACTCCGCTTTGCTATAGATTTTTGACCTGGGTGCCGCTAAATGGTACTCATGTACAATAGTCCGCTAATAGCCAGCTATACTTGATTTGGAGGACCGGTTATTTGGCATAGCACGTTATTTGATACATTGATATTTATTACCACTAAGATATGGGATACATTATATTTTTAATTAAAATTTAGGGTTGTACCAAAAAAAATACTATAACACAGATTTTTTTTCCCTTTAGCCGATGCATATGCTTGTAAAATGACTTAGATGACGAAGGTCTCACCGAGGCTGACAAAGCGAATAGTACATAAAATGCATCTTTGTATAGGTTGGAGTTCAGGGTTTATGCATACAGTTGCATGTGTATCGTTGTATCTTCATCAGCCGGTTTGAATAGATATATATGAAGCCACTGCATAAATTCAGAAATAGATTAAAAAATGGTTGTCTCTAGCAAATTAAGATGCAGAAATTATGATGTTTATTTCGATAGCTACATCAAATTGAAATGGAGGTGACTAACCCTGGTTCATTGTAAATGATGTTTTTTTTTGCAGGGAACGATGTTTGCTCTGTATTAGAGGAGTGTTTCTTCCGTATGTTGTTGCCTTGGGACAAGACATTTTTCTCCACATGCACCACTTTTGAGGCAAGGCTAGGCCACATCACGTTATTGTCGCTCACTGAGGTGTGCTTGCAGACCATAAATTCAACAGGTGTGATAAGTTGTACATTATTTATAATTATTATAGGTATTATATTCTCAGTAGTTTGATTTGAAGGCATCATTGTATGATCTCATTGCCACGCTCAGTCTTTTTTGATATAAAAGCTCTACAAGACCATGGATGGGGAATCAACTTGACATTATAAAAATAAAAATAAGAATTAGGCTACACTTGTGCTCTATAAAAGTCATGTTATACCTTTATTGGTTGAACTAGAGTGAACCACAAGATATCGATCTCGATGTGCTAGAACAAGAACATGCAGTTTTCAAGTACAAAACCAGATGGGTGTCATGTGTTTTTTTACGTGTTGCAACGCACGGGCATTTTTGCTAGTCCTATATAAACACAATACTACTCATAGTCCAACTGTAACCTACCTTGTACACAATATTTGACAAAACTCTAACAACAAGGATGAACCGTAGTAGCCAAAGGTGTCGCCTGGTTTGAGAGGACCACGAGGTTGATGAGGATGTGTAGGTATTGTCACTGTTCCTTGGAGCTGCACGTGAACACCACCAATCCAGGCTGAATCATCTATCGTACAAACCCAACAGACATGTTCCAAAGGCACAACACACCTCAAGACGACATACTGAATGAGGCAGAACGCAACCTACCATTTTCGTAATTCTTCTTTCTTTTTTTGGCTGTGTGCATCCGTTATGTCGCTAGGGCATTGCGTTGTTGCAGAGGCTGGGTGTAATTGGTATCTCCGCGATATTAATATATGCTCTTTGTCGAAAAAAACAGGCTGGGGAGGAAGTCCACAGCATGCCAGCGTACATAACCAGCACGAGTGGAGGGCTAGGTTCACTGCAGGTTGGGCAGTCCATCACAATGTCTGCCATGTGCAAATATTGTCCACTCTTTCCATAACTTCTGTCAGTAGATACAAAGACATCATCGCATAGATTGGACAACCGATTAGAACCATTTTCACCAAAATTAACCTCACGCCGTTTGATGGATCTCTACCTTCTCAATATCAACATGTTTGCGATCTTGTCCAAAATGCAATGGAACTGAATCGCATATTTCTAGCGGATGCCAGGGACAAGAAAAGGCTGGTACATGGAACAGACCCGACTAGGTAGTGGAGGACATCAGATACCAACTAGGTGTGCTCTAGTCAACATCTGATTAGAAGAGTTGAGGAAATGTTAAGATTGATGTGAAGGACAAAACCATACCAAAGTACTCCAAGTTTCCCATGCATGCCCTCACGCCGAGTTCAAACGGCTCCAAGAAGACTAAGACCATGCATAGCATCGTCTCTAAAAAGGGGAAGACGTTGATGCAGCCCGACAAAAGCCAGAGACCGGTGAGACAACTCACATGTCTACCGCATGGACGAGGAAGTGATGCAACACAACCATAGTGAGGAGTAATCTATGCAACCGATGATTCTGCATACTTCTAAACTTTGACTACATGTAACTTTTAAATGTTGTTGGCTTAAACTTTTGAGAATTATATATCTACGTAGATTCATCTCAAAACATATTTTAGTACTCTTACATCAATTGGATTTCGCATATGCATATAAACATACATTTCACATTTTGAGGACTAGGTAGTTATGTGAATTAACACCTCTTAAGGATATGAGGTATTTAAAATGTCCACCAACATTCTGTTATTCCATCCCTACAAAGCCCACTGCACATGACTGCCTTCTATATATCCTTTCATGTAGTCTTCTTATATACCCTATTATCTTAGCCTCTTTTACCTGGGCTACCAAAGCAGATCAAAAGATACCCAAACTAGTAGTACTACTTTGTTGTACTGGATAGTGTGTGTTGGGAATGAAAGGTGTTCGGAAAGATATCCTTCGTCAAAGTCCTCATTCAAGTCACCTCACTTGCTGCAGGATTAGTGTGCCGGGAACATTAAGTGCTGCAAGGGACATCCTCAAGGGAAACAAAGGGGAAGCAGTTGCCGAATGAGAATGCTCATTTAGTCGGGTGAGAGTGTAACTGTGATCTGAAAAACACTAGCATGCTAGGACACACACGATTTATATATCACAATCCTTAAAGCACGCCTATGTCATCAATCTCTCACTACAAACTCAACGGCCATGCTTCTCTTGAACAGCACCAGGGCACCTTAAACCTAGCGAATCTCCAGTCCCACTCACTCCATCTTGCCCTCATCATCGACGGAGGGTCCCATTGGACAAAGCATGTGCAGCGCTATTGGTAGTGCGGTTTTTCATCGTAGCGCGGCAAGCATGATGTGGGACATGCATGTATAGAATCAATCATATAAGAGTGGAATTCACAAAACATTACACCTTGCTCATGTTCTCTAATCATGTAGGCATGTGTTCCATAGATAGTTGAATGTGTTTATTTCTAAGAACGTGTCCAACATCTTTTGTCCTACACTCCCATGTCACCAGGATCAAAATTGAAATGAATGGTAATCAAGGTGCCATTTTTCAAGGTAGGTGACACAAAGCATTAAAAATGTATGAACAAATATAATCCTCAGAACATAACTCCCATTGGTATCATCACCCACGAGCTCTCTTTTGCAAAATGATAACGGTTGCATATAACTTGCATGTATAATCAAAACACATAAATATTTATGAAAGAAGTATGTTTCGAATATGAGATCATACCACTTGGCCCTAGTGAGAAACATTAAACATAGCAAAGTCATGTCAACATCGATTATAGAACAATCGGGGCAACAGTATTAATTCTCGATGAATGTGAACACTACTATATAATGGAAGTCATCCATCCCATGAGTCTGTATTGGATTACTAACAGATGGATATATAAGGGATACATGATAGAGATGATGGAGGAAGGACGGGGTTGGTGGAGTTGATGTTAATGAAGCCCTCTCTTCAGAGCCAACAACTTCCAGTAGACAAATCTCTAAAAAGAAAAACCGAGGTGGTGGCAGTTTCCACCTCAAGGAAAAATACAGGGAAAAATGTCTCGAGGGTTTTGGGTATAAGAGATATATAGGCGAAAGATGGAAACAAGGGGTGCAAGTGGGACCCTCATGCCGCCTCCATTCGCTTGAAGGCTAGAGCGTGTGGGGCATGTGCGCCAACCCTTAGCCAACCTATGACATCTAGGCTTCATTTGTATTTATATATTTGCAATTTTCCAGCAAAGTTTATTTTTCCACATGAAATAGTTAACTCCGGGGCTATTATGCTGAAAACATCACCAGTCCAATTAGTTCACATTCAGTTGTGTGAGTATTTTTCATTACAGGTTATTGGAAAACCAGGGATTTTTCTCTGACAAGTCACTTCCCCACTGGTTTACATTCAGCCCTTCCCCACTGGTTTATATACGTACAAGGGACTTTAGGGTTACAATTAAGTCAGCTATTTAGAACGTAAAGCGTGTTGTGGACGACCTCTAAATCTTGGAGATTGTTCCAAGTCTTTGGGAATATCCCTTCTACAGGTCATGGGCCTCCTGGAGATGGCCTACTGGTGGACCGCCATGGGGGTCCTCCGGCCCACCTGGCCAGGAGAGGACCTGGCGAGTGACCTTCTAGGACACCATCACCTACTGCTATCTTTCTTCTGCGTAACCTCTATTTTCCCTTTTGATCTGTGCTAGATTGTAAATCTTATCCGTTCATCATTCAACTTCAATCTATAATAAAAAAAATTCTAAATATCGTGCTGCTTCAAATCAATGGTTTCTACATCTAAGGAAAATCGTGAAGTTCATGTAGCATGAAGCCAGTGGGGCAGTGGAGCAAATGCACACATATCTAACCATATCTCTTTGGAGGAATGGCAATTAAGGCTTAGGTATAACACGGACTGCAAGATTTGGATTAGCTACAACATATGAATGATAATGTTCACACCAACCTTATTCCACTTATAAATGAAGCATTGCTCTATGCAGTTTCTTGTAGCCTCTACCGTTGTTATCTGTATAGTACTAGAACCTAAACACACATGAACATGGAGAGAGAGAGGGGGGAGGGAGTGAGAGAGAGACCTGACAATAGACGACGTAAACCGCTATGAAATATGAATGGAAGGCATATGGAAACACGTCATATCGAGATATCGTATGAAACGTTAGGAGCGGGTGCCTCCTTGTATTTTTCAGGAGAGAAGGCAGCGCCAAACCTGATGTCCTTGCGGAGGAGCGAACATAAGAAGACGATGGTGCAGTTATGCCTAAAAAGTGACACTCGGCTTTGCAGCCACATGCAAATATTGAAAGGGGCAACCAATTTTGCTTTGTAACCACATAACATTTGTGCACATTCAGAATCAGGAACAAGATTTTTAAAGTACACAAGCAAAGAGGGAGAATGGGGACTTGGGAAGTGTACCTTGCTAGATCATTGGTTGCCAGAATCGTTGTGCCACTCCAGAGCAACGGTAGTGGTAGAGAGAGGAAGCGTAGTTGGTGGCCTCACGGGGTGGAGGTAGTTGACATTCATTGGGGGTACTGTCTCCGGCTCGCCGTTGGGGCAACTGAAGGAGAGACGAGACAGATGGGAGGCAAACGGGCCAAGAAAGAGAAAGGCTCATGTACTACACAACACATTAAGATCATCAATCTACATTTCTCTCTTTTTCTCAAGTAGTGCAATTTTACAACTTTTTTTATGGGAGGAAATTTTATAGCTTGGCATTACATATGCATCAAAAGTTCAAAACTGACTCGGAAAAAACAAGATACTTGGGTTCCATTAAAAAATGGGCATGTGACTGTGACCTTGATGGATGGTCCATGTCAACTGGTCATCCACCACACTGTTGGCACCATGTTTGTCTATGATATCATGTTTCAGCATGTCTAAATCACCAATGAAGATGTATTGGCTTGTCGACGAGGCATCTACCATACCACCGGTGTCCTGTTCGTCCTCCACTAAAATGATGGTCACTTCCATGATCTCCGATGATATCTCGGCCATAACACCGATGCCATGTTCCTCAACAGCGATTGCCAACGCCACCATGACACAAGAATTGTTCTCCGTTCTATACCGCATTTCCGTCATGTACTTCGCCATCAATCACATCTACAAATCCATGTTTACTGGCTACACCAAGAACTCGAACTTGTCTTTTTTTGCTACGTATTGTACCACAGTAGAGGGGGTTCATGGGATGTAGAGAAGTGGCACCGCCATCATTCTCATCACGAAGAACAAAAGCATCTATGGGAATCGCTCTGAGCTGCACGTGCATATGAGACGATAATTACAGAAAAGAATGGAGGGGAGGAATTTCGTCGATGGCCCTATATTAGGGAATATTTGAGATTTTGTGGATGCCTTGTATACGAAAATTGG
>LR738714.1:724083486-724117049 GCA_902687465.1 Secale cereale
GATATGTTAAAACTATGGCATACTTGTTATATGATCTTACATTTCACACTTCAGAAACTAGGAATGTTTCACCTTTGCAGAAATCGGAGCTAGTTAACATGCCCACCAATCTTTCTGTAGCGCCACACTTATAAAGCCCAAAGCATCCATGCCTTCTTCCTATCTTCGCAAGTTGTCTTTTTATAGACACTATTACCTTTATTAGACTCCTTTATCTGCGTTACCAAAGGAGATGAATATTAGATACGCAAACAAGTAGTACTAATTTGGTATATTGGATAAGTGTGCATTGGGAATGAGAGGTGTTCGGAAAGATACTCTTCCATAAGCCTTTCCTTCCAATTAACTCACTTCCTGCAGTACTAGTGGGTCGGCAATCCATTGTACTCGGAAAGACATCGTCCATGGAGGATTTACTTGCAGTTGCCCCAAGTCTTCGACGGGTACAATATGCACGTGAAGCGGAGGGGCAACGCAAGTTGCTAAAGAAGAGCGGTTGTTTATAGTGCGGACCAAAGTGTGAATCGTCTTCGGGAAATAACAATGTGTAGAGAGATACAAACAAGCAACATCTACACCGAATGATAGCGTTGGTGCCTCATATTGCTTCAGCATGTTGGTATATATACCCCATTGCACCGATGTGTTAGAAGCAAAATGTATAGCCACGAGAGAAGAAATCAAAATAGCCCTAGAACATACATCGTTGCCATTGGTCACACAGTCGGATTGTGCCAAGTTGATTAACATGCTAAATGACCTAACTAAGAATCAGTCATACTTAGGCCATCTGGTGAATGAGATAAAAGGGGTGATGAAGGAGACAGAGCTCTTATGTATTCATATTAGTCGTCTACAGAATATGACTGCTGATCGTTTGGCTTATATGTCAAGTGTGGAACTCTGAACCGACTTGTCGTTGTAGGAGCCTCCAAATACTCTGATTAGCTTGATGGCAAGCGATTGTACAACTATTCCTACATAAATAAAGCTTTTTTCACGCAAAAAAAATCTCCCTCTCTCTCATCCTGCATGGAATGCACATATTTTCATCTCTCGGTATAACGAACCTTGATCTAGGGTTAGCGATTGAAGGGACAGGGAGGAAGAGAGAAAGGGGATCAGGGCAGGAGGATGGCGAAGAGCAGCTTCGCTCCTAACTCTCTGTTCAGATACAATAATTCTTGATCCCCTCCATGCACGACTCACCCACTCTTTAACTCTTGGCACGCAGGCCACACACTCACACGCTATGCCTGGTCCCACTGGCCAGCCAGTTCACACACACAAGCGTTCTACTGAGCCCTATTGTTCGGGTCCGCCACGGGTTGCTCGTCACTGGCCGGTGGGGTCGCACAAGCAGTCGTGAGTCGTGACATCCTCCCCCTCTTGTGTAGGATCGTGGAAAATGTTGTTGCAGCTGCTCTGGATCTTACCAGGTCGAGAGCGTTGCTGACAACGCATTCCGTTTGATGCGGATGCTGGCCTTTGGGTGTCCCGCCAACGCGCACCAGCTTCAGCTCCAGGATCGCTTTGGCCAAACAAACCGTGAAGTCAACTTAAAATCTCACAAAATGGCTTGAGTTTGTGAATAAAATCTAATAAAAGCTAACTCGAACCACATAGATATTGGCATATTGCCTCAAACGGGCCAAGACAGAGAAAGGCCCCCCTAGTAAACAACACACTAAGATCGTCACAGTCTACAGTTCTATCTTTTTCTCCAGCAGTATAATTTTACATGAATATCCATTTCTAAGCTCAGGCTCATATATCCATTGAACAGTAAGGTTCCAAAAAAATACTAAAAACATTCAAAAAAATCCCAAAAAAAATTTATGTATGGAAGAGGTTCCAGTGTGTGAGGTCCGTGCCAAATTTTAGCTCGTTCGAACATCTGATTGACTGTCAGCAAAAAGAAAATGCGTCTGAACACACCGACCTTAAATTTGTCTTTTTTCATGGGAGCTACTTAGATGCCCGAATGACACCTACCTCACACACCAAAGCATCTTCCAAACAATTTTTTTATTTGATTTTTTTTTATTTTACTGTTCATGGCGGAAGTAGATGAGCTCAGGAGCAAAATAGCCACACTCAATTTTAGAACGTTACCTTTTTTTGACAGGAGTACAATTTACAGCTTAGCTTTACATATGCATCAGAAGTTCAAAACTGACTCGAAAACACAAGGGATGTGCTGGAATTTGCACAAGACGTGGGATGGATTTGTGGGTTCCAAGCGCACAAGGGTGTGTTTGGTGTATCTGTTGGAAATATGCCCTAGAGGCAATAATAAAAGTATTATTATTATATTTCCTTGTTCATGATAATTGTCTCTTATTCATGCTTGAATTGTATTGTACGGAAACAGCGATACATATGTGAATATATAGACCACAATGTGTCCCTGGTAGGCCTCTAGTTACCAGCTCGTTGATCAACAGATGGTCACGGTTTCTTGACCATGGACATAGGATGTCAGTGATAACGGGATCACATCATTAGGAGAATGATGTGATGGACAAGACCCAATCCTGAGCCTAGCACGAGATCGTATAGTTCGTAATGCATAAGCTTTTCCGGTGTCAAGTATTTATTCCTTAGACCATGAGGTTGTACAACTCCCGGATACCGTAGGAATACTTTGGGTGTGCCAAACGTCACAACGTAACTGGGTGGCTATAAAGGTACGCAACGGGTATCTCCGAAAGTGTCTGTTGAGTTGGTACGAACCGAGACTGGGATATTGTCACTCCGTATGACGGAGAGGTACCTCTGGGCCCTCTCGGTAAGACATCATCATAATGAGCTCAAAGTGACTAAGGAGTTAGTCACGGGATGATGGATTACGGAATGAGTAAAGAGACTTGCCATGACGAGATTGAACAAGGTATCGGGTATACCGACGATCGAATCTCGGGCAAGTACCGTACCGATGGACAAAGGGAATAACATACGGGATTGAGTGAATCCTTGCCACAGTGGTTCATCCGATGAAGATCATCGAGGAACACGTGGGAACCAACATGGGTATCCAGATCCCGCTGTTGGTTATTGACCGGAGAGTCGTCTCGGTCATGTCTGCGTGTCTCCCGAACCCGTAGGGTCTACACACTTAAGGTTCGGTGACGCTAGGGTTGTAGAGATACATGCACATGGAAACCCGAATGTTGTTCGGAGTCTCGGATGAGATCCCGGACGTCACGAGGAGTTCCGGAATGGTCCGGAGGTAAAGAATGATATATAGGAAGTCCAGTTTCGGCCATCGGGTGAACTCCGGGGGTCACCGGGAGTGTCCCGGGACCACCGGAGGGGTCCCGGGGGTCCACCGGGTGGGGCCACCCATCCCGGTGGGCCCCCTAGGCCGCAAGGGGAAGGGGTCCAGCCCCTGGTGGGCTGGCGCACCCATATGGGCCTCCCTCCATGCGCCTAGGGTTGAAACCCTAGGGGGAGGGGGCGCCCCCTATGCCTTGGGGGGCAAGTTTCCCCACTTGGCCGCCGCCCCCCCTGGAGATCTGATCTCCCAGGGCCGGCGCCCCCCCTGGTCCCTATATATAGTGGGGGGGAGAGGGCAGCCGCACCCCAAGCCTCTGGCGCCTCTCCCCCCTCCCGTCACACTTCCTACTCCTCCGCAGGGCGCCGGCGAAGCCCTGCTGGTTTTCCTGCTGCATCCACCACCACGCCGTCGTGCTGCTGGATCTCCGACGACCTCTCCTCCGCCCTTGCTGGATCAAGAAGGAGGAGACGTTGCTGTACCGTTCGGCGCTGGGATCATCGGTGACGAAGAACGCGAAGAGTACGACTACTTCATCCACGTTCCTTCGAACGCTTCCGCACGCGATCTACAAAAGGGTATGTAGATGCACTCCAGTATGCTCATTGTTAGATGACTCCTTAGATTGATCTTGGTGAAGCGTAGGAAAATTTTGAATTCTGCTACGTTCCCCAACAGTGGCATCGGAGCTAGGTCTTTGCGTAGCATCTTGCACGAGTAGAACACAAACAAGTTGTGGGCGTTGAGTTTGCTCAATTTTCTTGCCGTCACTAGTCCAATCTTTATTCGGCGGCATTGTGGGATGAAGCGGCCCGGACCGACCTTACACGTACGCTTACGTGAGACTGGTTCCACCGAAAGACATGCACTAGATGCATAAGGTGGCTGGCGGGTGTCTGTCTCTCCCACTTTAGTCGGATCGGATTCGATGAACAGGGTCCTTATGAAGGGTAAATAGAAATTGACAAATCACGTTGTGGTTTTGGCGTAGGTAAGAAACGTTCTTGCTAGAAAACCTATAGAAGCCATGTAAAACTTGCAACAACAATTAGAGGTCGTCTAACTTGTTCTTGCAGCATGTGCTATGTGATGTGGTATGGCCAAGAAGATGTGATGAATGATATATGTGATGTATGAGATTGATCATGTTCTTGTAATAGGGAATCACGACTTGCATGTCGATGAATTTGACAACCGGCAGGAGCCATAGGAGTTGTCTTAATTATTGTATGACCTGCGTGTCACTGAATAATGCCATGTAATTACTTTACTTTATTGCTAAACGTTAGCCATAGTAGTAGAAGTAATAGTTGGCGTGACGACTTCATGAAGACACGATGATGGAGATCATGGTGTCGAGCCGGTGACAAAGATGATCATGGTGCCCCGAAGATGGAGATCGAAGGAGCAAGATGATATTGGCTATATCATGTCACTTTATTTGATTGCATGTGATGTTTATCATGTTTATGCATCTTGTTTACTTAGAACGACGGTAGTAAATAAGATGATCTCTCACTAAAATTTCAAGAATTGTGTTCCCCCTAACTGTGCACCGTTGCTAAGGATCGTTGTTCCGAAGCACAACATGATGATCGGGTGTGATAGGTTCTAACGTTCGCATACAACGGGTGTAAGCCAGATTTACACACGCAATACACTTAGGGTTCACTTGACGAGCCTAGCATGTACAGACATGGCCTCGGAACACGGAAGACCGAAAGGTCGAACATGAGTCGTATAGAAGATACGATCAACATGAAGATGTTCACCGTTGATGACTAGTCCGTCTCACGTGATGATCGGACACAGGCTAGTCGATTCGGATCATGTATCACTTAGATGACTAGAGAGATGTCAATCTGAGTGGGAGTTCATTAAAATATGATTAAGATGAACTTAATTATCATGAACTTAGTCTAGATTCTTTACAATATGTCTTGTAGATCAAATGGCCCACGCTTATGTCACCCTCAACTTTAACGCGTTCCAAGGGAAATCCAAGCTGAAAGACGATGGTAGCAACTATACGGACTGGGTCCGTAACCTGAGGATCATCCTCATAGCTGCCAAGAAAACTTATGTCCCAGAAGCACCGCTAGGTGACGCTCCCGCCCCGGCAAACCAAGATGTTATGAACGCTTGGCAGTCGCGTTGTGATGATTACTCTCTGGTTTAGTGTGGCATGCTCTACAGCTTAGAATCGGGGCCCCGGCAAACCAAAATATGTTCCAAGAGCTGAAAATGGTTTTCCAGGCTCATGCCCAAGTTGAGAGATATGATGTCTCCAACGCATTCTATAGCTGTAAGATGGAGGGATACAGTTCTGTCAGTGAGCACATCCTCAAGATTTCTGGGTTGCACAACCACTTGTCTCAGTTGGGAATGAATCTCCCGGACGAAGCGGTCGTTGACAGAATCCTCCGGTCGCTCCCACCAAGCTACAAGAGCTTCGTGTTGAACTTCAATATGCAGGGGATGAAGAAGTCCATTCCCGAGGTGTCTTCAATGCTGAAATCAGCGGAGGTGGAGATCAAGAAAGAGCATCAAGTGTTGATGGTCAATAAAACCACTAAGTTCAAGAAGGGCAGGGGTAAGAAGAACTTCAAGAAGGACGGCAAGGGAGTTGCCGCGCCCGGTAAACCAGTTGCCGGGAAGAAGCCAAAGTATGGACCCAAGCTTGAGACTGAGTGCTTTTATTGCAAGGGAACGGGTCACTGGAAGCGGAACTGCCCCAAATACTTAGCGGACAAGAAGGCCGGCAACGTCAAAGGTATATGTGATATACATGTTATTGATGTGTACCTTACCAGCGCTCGTAGTAGCTCCTGGGTATTTGATACCGTTGCAGTTGCTCATATTTGTAACTCTAAGCAGGAGTTGCGGAATAAGCGGAGACTGGACGAGGTGACGATGCGCGTCGGGAATGGTTCCAAGGTCGATGTGATCGCCGTCGGCACGCTGCCTCTACATCTACCCTCGGGATTAGTTTTAAACCTTAATAATTGTTATTTAGTACCAGCTTTGAGCATGAACATTGTATCTGGATCTCGTCTTATGCGAGATGGCTACTCATTTAAATCTGAGAATAATGGTTGTTCTATTTATTTGAGAGATATGTTTTATGGTCATGCCCCGCTGGTCAATGATTTATTTTTGATGAATCTCGATCGTGATGATACACATATTCATAGTATGAATGCCAAAAGATGTAAAGTTGATAATGATAGTCCCACATACTTGTGGCATTGCCGCCTTGGTCATATTGGTGTCAAACGTATGAAGAAGCTTCATGTAGATGGACTTCTGGAGTCTCTTGATTATGAATCATTTGACACGTGCGAACCATGCCTTTTAGGCAAGATGACCAAGACTCCGTTCTCAGGAACAATGGAGCGAGCAACCAACTTATTGGAAATCATACATACCGATGTGTGCGGTCCAATGAGTGTTGAGGCTCGCGGAGGCTATCGTTATGTTCTCACCCTCACAGATGACTTAAGTAGATATGGGTATATCTACTTGTTGAAACACAAGTCTGAGACCTTTGAAAAGTTCAAGGAATTTCAGAATGAGGTTGAGAATCAACGTGACAGAAAAATAAAGTTCTTGCGATCGGATCGTGGGGGTGAATATTTAAGTCATGAATTTGGCACGCACCTTAGGAACTGTGGAATTGTTTCACAATTGACACTGCCTGGAACACCTCAGCGTAACGGTGTGTCCAAACGTCGAAATCGTACTCTGTTGGACAAGGTGCGATCTATGATGTCCCTCACCGATTTACCGCTATCTTTTTGGGGTTATGCTTTAGAGACAGTCGCATTCACTTTAAATAGGGCTCCGTCAAAATCCGTTGAGACGACACTGTATGAACTTTGGTTTGGCAAGAAACCGAAGCTGTCGTTTCTGAAAGTTTGGGGTTGCGATGCTTATGTCAAGAAACTTCAACCTGAGAAGCTCGAAGCCAAATCGGAAAAATGCGTCTTCATAGGATACCCAAAGGAAACGATTGGGTACACCTTCTACCACAGATCCGAAGGCAAAGTTTTTGTTGCCAAGAATGGATCCTTTCTGGAGAAAGAGTTTCTCTCGAAAGAAGTGAGTGGGAGGAAAGTAGAACTTGATGAGGTGACAGTCACCCCTCCCGAACCGGAAAGTAGCGCAGCGCAGGAAATTTTTCCTGAGGTGCCTGCACCGACAAGGGAGGAAGTTAATGATGATGATCATGAAGATACAGATCAAGTTACTACTGAACTTCGAAGGTCCACAAGGGCACGTTCCGCACCAGAGTGGTACGGCAACCCTGTCATGGAAATCATGTTGTTAGACAACGGTGAACCTTCCAACTATGAAGAAGCGATGGCGGGCCCGGATTCCAATAAATGGCTTGGAGCCATGAAATCCGAGATAGAATCCATGTATGAAAACAAAGTATGGACTTTGGTGGACTTGCCTGATGATAGGCACGCCATAGAAAATAAATGGATATTTAAGAAGAAGACAGACGCGGATGGTAATGTGACCATCTATAAGGCTCGGCTTGTCGCTAAGGGTTATCGACAAGTTCAAGGGATTGACTACGACGAGACTTTTTCTCCCGTAGCGATACTAAAGTCCGTCCGAATCATGTTAGCAATTGCCGCATTCTATGATTATGAGATATGGCAAATGGACGTCAAAACGGCATTCCTTAATGGCTTCCTCAAGGAAGAGCTATTTATGATGCAGCCAGAAGGTTTTGTCAATCCAGAAAATGCTAACAAGGTATGCAAGCTCCAGTGCTCGATCTATGGGCTGGTGCAAGCATCTCGGAGTTAGAATATTTGCTTTAATGATGTGATCAAAGCGTTTGGCTTTATACAGACTTGGGGAGAAGCCTGTATCTACAAGAAAGTGAGTGGGAGCTCTGTAGCATTTCTCATATTATATGTGGATGACATATTGCTGATGGGAAATGATATAGAATTCTTGGAAAGTGTAAAGGCCTACTTGAATAAGAGTTTTTCAATGAAGGACCTTGGAGAAGCTGCTTACATATTAGGCATCAAAATCTATAGAGATAGATCAAGACTCCTCATCGGTCTTTCACAAAGTACATACCTTGACAAGATATTGAAGAAGTTCAATATATGGATCAGTCCAAGAAGGGGTTCTTGCCTGTTTTGCAAGGTATGAGATTGACCAAGGCTCAGTCTCCGACCACGGCAGAAGATAGAGAAAAGATGAGTGTCATTCCCTATGCCTCAGCCATAGGTTCTATCATGTATGCCATGCTGTGTACTGATACGTCCAAAATGCATCACTATTTTGTATCATAATTTATCCTTATTCATTGATATATTTCACGTTATGATGATGTTCTTATGTTGTTTTGGTCTATTTTACACAGTTTGCAACTTTCCGATACCGGAACAGCAGACGCGGGATTCAGCAGGAAAAAGTGGATGCTGAGTTGCTGAAGAAGAACACCTCCAAATTACCTGAAAATTGACGGGAGTTATTTTTCAGACGAATAACGAAGATACGCAAAAGGGGAGTCGGAGGGGGGGCCACAGGGTGCCCAGGCGGCCTGGGGGCGCGCCCCCCCTGGCCGCGCCGGGGGGGCGCCTGGAGCCCCTGGCCCATCTCTGGTCGCCCCCTTTTGCATATATGTTCCCCGTTCTCCGAAAACCCTAGGCACGGGACTTTTTATGGAGTTCCGCCGCCGCTTCGAGGCGGAAACCTACAGAGAAGAAAAGGGCATCTCCGGTGGGCAGATTCCGCCGGGAGATCACCTCCCGGAAGGGGAGATCGTCGCCATCGTCATCACCATCGTCACGGGCATCATCGAGATCATCACCAACATCATCCCCAACACCAGCACCATCTCCATCTTCATCCAAATCTCATCTTACAATCGCAACTCGTGTTGTAACTCGTACTATCTATCCTCTCTACTCCATCGGTGTTGATTACTACTTTGTGGTGAATGCTATTGAGTTTTGTTGGAGAAATATTATTATGTCCAGATTGTTTATCACATATTTATCCCCACTGGTCATGATCTCTTTTATGTCTTGTGAGTAGTTACCTTATTTCTTGAGGACATGGGGAAAGTCTTGTTGTTAGTAGTCATATGCTGTTGAAGTAATATGTGTTGTTTGATATTTAAGTTGTGTTGTCATTCTACTAGTGGTGTTGTGTGAGTCGAACACCCAACACTTCGCCTTATTAAGGACCTAGGAGAATACATTGTGTATAAAGAATGCTTATGGTGGGTTGCCGGAGTGACAGAAACCTGAACCCCAGTACGCACGCTTTTGCATAAGGGAATAATGGATCCTTGATCGTATTGCTATGGTTAGGCTTTTGCCTTAAATTCTATCTTGTATTTGCAGATGCTTGCAAGGTGTTTAATCATAAGAGTGCATTCATCTTAGTCTAGAGAGTGCACTAGCATAGATCCACCCACTCAACACTTATCAACATATAACATAGTATCGATACGGAATATGGCGAAAGCGCATGACTACCTCTCCCGTGTGTCCTCAAGAACGCTTTAGTCTTTATAAGTTCAGTTGCTAGGCCTCTCCTTTGCTAAGAAAGGATTGGGCCACTTGTTACTCTCAGTACCTTTTACATACTTGCCTTTACATTCCTGTTGTTTATACCGAGAAAACCCCTAAAAGTTATCTTTCAGTGCCTGCAGTAATTTCTTGCTCAGAATCGCTTATCAATACCTTCTGCTCCTCGTTGGGTTCGACACTCTTACTTATCGAAAACGCTGCAACAGATCCCTTACGGTTGAGGGTCATCAAGTAACGTTTTCTGGCGCCGTTGCCGGGGAGCGTAGCGCTATTGGTAAAGTGAAACTGGTAAGAAAGTCTTTTTATAATTCTGTTTTTATTTTTGCTATTGCTGCTCTTTGTCCTTATGGACAACCCTATTATTGGAGCGTTGCTTGCGGGAAGACGCCCCACACCTGTGGTGGTTGATCCTCCCCTACTGAAATTGTGCCTTATAAAATACCAGCTGGCATTATCGATTATGTTTTGGCTAATCGGTATGCAGGAGACAGACATCCTGGTGAACACTTGCTATATTTGTCACGACTATGTTCATTATTTAAGCTTGCAGGTGTATCGAGGGAGTTTGTCATGAGGAAATTGTTTGTCGTATCACTTATAGATAAAGCTTCAGATTGGTATGGGCATCTCGATAACTCACACTTGCTGGACTGGCAGGAGCTTATGTCTCTCTTTTATACTAAGTTTTATCCTCTTCATGAAATTCATCGAGACAGGAATTATATCTATAACTTTAGGTCTCGTGACGGAGAAAGCATTGCTCAAGCTTGGGGGAGATTGAAGTCTCTAATGCTCAAATGCCCTATTCATAAGCTTCCCAAGGAAATTATACTTACAAATTTTTATGCCAGGCTTTCTCGTCAGGATAAGGAGATGCTGGATGCCTCCTCTAGTAGGGTGTTTCAGAAGAAGTGTGTTGAAGAAAGGTGGGATCTCCTTGAAAGAATCCAGAGGAATACCGAAGATTGGGAAATTGATAAAGGTATTGAACCCGCTATAAATTATGAACATGATTATATTGAGAGCTATGTGGAAACTGATTACTTCAATACTTTTTGCTCTAAGATTGGTCTTGATTCCCATCTAGTGATTGATTTGTGTAAGAATTTTGCCTCTCACGTTGATTCTTTTAAAAAGATGAGAAACCAGCACCATGCACCTTTTAAAGAACCACCTATTGATATTTTTGTTGCTGACCCTATTTTGCCTGCAGTTATATATGAACAGCCTCCTTTTCCCACGAGGATAAGGGAGCACTCTCTTGTGACAGGCATAATAAATAAAAGTGAGAGAAGAGTTGATGAGCCTGAGGACCAGATCAGGGTCGATCCTCAAGTTGCATTGATTAAAGACCTTGCTACTAATGATGTTTTGGATTCCAATATAACTTTTTGTGTTGTTTCCACTAACCTTGTCACAGCCAAAAATAAAGGCCCAATTTCAGGTACTCCGGTGGTATCTGTTAAAATAGGAGATCACAATTATTATGGGCTATGCGATTTGGGAACGAGTGCAAGTGCTATTCCTTATTCACTTTATGAAGAAATCATCGGTGAGATTTCCCCTTGTGAACTTGAAGAAGTTGATGTTACTATTTATCTTGCAAATAGAACAACTATCTCTCCTATCGGAATTGTGAGGGACGTTGAAGTCCTATGTGGAAAGGTAAAATACCCTACCGACTTTCTGGTACTTGGTTCGGCCAGGGACAATTTTTGTCCCATTATTTTTGGTAGACCTTTTCTTAGAACTTGTGGAGCTATAATAGATTGCAAGAAAGGTAAAGTTTCTGTTGAATTCGATGGTGAGCCATATGAATTTAATTTTTCTAAGTTCTCTAAGCAGCCTCGTGGTACTGATTTACCTAGTGATGATAAAATTATTGAAAGTATTGCCTCTATTGCTATTCCCCCTGATGATCCTTTGCAGCAATACATGGAGGACCACGAGAATGATTTGCATATGCAGGAAAGAAATGAACTAGATGAGATATTCTTGAGGCAGCCTGCTATCCTGAAGCACAACCTTCCGGTTGAACCTTTGGGAATTTTATCAAAACCGAAAGAAGACCCGGTGTTCGATCTTAAACCTCTTCCCGATACGCTCAAGTATGCTTATTTAGATGAAAAGAAAGTATATCCTGTTATTATCAATTCTAACCTTTCAGGATATGAAGAAGAGCGATTATTGGAAGTACTTCGTAAACATCGAGGCGCAATTGGCTATACTCTTGATGACCTTAAGGGGATTAGTCCATCTATCTGTCAACATACTATCAACCTTGAGCCTGACGCTAAACCAGTTGTTGATCATCAACGACAGTTGAACCCGAAGATGATGGATGTCGTGAGAACCGAGATTCTCAAGCTTCTAGCCGTAGGTATTATCTACCCTATACTGATAGTAAGTGGGTAAGTCCGGTACATTTTGTTCCTAAGAAGGGAGGTACAACTGTGGTTCCTAATGATAAAAATGAACTAATACCTCAGAGAATTATTATTGGATATAGAATGTGTATTGATTACAGGAAGTTGAACAAGGCAACCAGGATGGATCACTACCCGTTGCCGTTCATCGACCAAATGCTTGAAAGGTTATCCAAAAATACCCACTTTTGTTATCTCGATGGTTATTCTGGCTTCTCTCAAATTCATGTTAACACTGCCGATCAAGAGAAGACCACTTTTACTTGTCCTTTTGGTACTTATGCTTACAGACGTATGCCTTTTGGTTTATGTAATGCACCTGCTACTTTTCAAAGGTGTATGTCTGCTATCTTTCATGGTTTCTGCGGGGATATTATGGAAGTCTTCATGGACGATTTCTCCTTCTATGGAACTTCATTTGACCATTGTCTTTACAACCTTAATAAAGTTTTGCAGAGATGCGAGGAGACAAATTTGGTACTCAACTGGGAGAAGTGCCACTTTATGGTTAATGAAGGAATTGTTCTTGGTCACAAGATTTCCGAAAGGGGAATTGAAGTGGACAAAGCCAAGATCGAAGCTATTGAGAGGATGCCCTATCCAAGGGACATCAAAGGTATTCGCAGTTTTCTCGGTCATGCAGGTTTTTATAGAAGATTTATTAAAGACTTTTCTAAAACCTCGAGACCCCTCACTAATCTTCTCCAGAAGGATGTTCCTTTTGCGTTTGATGAAAATTGTAAGGAAGCTTTTGAAGTCCTTAAGAAAGCTTTAATAACTGCTCCTATAGTACAACCACCTGACTGGAATTTACCTTTTGATATTATGTGTGATGCAAGTGATTTTGCTGTTGGAGCTGTTTTAGGACAAAGAGTTGATAAGAAATTGAATGTTATACATTATGCTAGTAAGACCCTTGATAGTGCTCAAAGAAATTATGCTACTACTGAGAAGGAATTCTTAGCTGTAGTTTTTGCTTGTGATAAGTTTAGGCAGTATATTGTTGATTTCAAAGTTATTATTCATACTGATCATGCTGCCATTAAGTATCTTATGACAAAGAAGGATGCCAAGCCAAGGCTTATCAGATGGGTACCCCTTCTTCAAGAATTTGATTTGCAGATTGTTGATAGGAAGGGGGAAGACAATCCGGTGCGGACAATCTTTCAAGGATGGACGATATACCACACGACCCCATCCCAGTTAACGATAGTTTTCCAGACGAGCAACTTGCCGTTGTAAAAGTACAATCTCTTTCCGATCCGTGGTATGCAGATTATGCTAATTTTATTGTTGCAAAGTATTTGCCTCCAGGTCTAACATTTCAGCAAAGGAAGAAGTTCTTTCATGATTTGAGGCACTACTTTTGGGACGACCCACATATTTTCAAAGAAGGCCCCGACGGGATCGTGAGAAGATGCATTCCGGAACATGAGCAGAAGGACATTCTCAGACAGTGTCATGATAGTCCCTATGGAGGACATCATGCCGGTGAGAGGACTGCACATAAGGTTCTTCAATCACGTTTTTATTGGCCTACTCTCTTTAAAGATGCTAGAAATTATGTTTTAGCCTGTGATAAATGTCAGAGAGTTGGTAACATTAGTAGAAGGAATGAGATGCCTATGAATTACTCACTAGTGATTGAACCTTTCGATTGTTGGGGTTTTGATTTTATGGGTCCTTTTCCTTCTTCGCACAAGTACACTCACATTTTAGTAGCTGTTGATTATGTGACCAAGTGGGTTGAAGCAATCCCCACTGAAAGTGCTGATCACAAGACATCCTTGAAAATGCTTAAGGATGTAATTTTTCCTAGGTTTGGTGTACCAAGGTATCTCATGACCGATGGAGGATCACACTTCACGCACGGAGCTTTTAGGAAAGCTTTGGCTAAATACGATGTTAATCATAGAATTGCTTCACCGTATCACCCTCAAACTAGTGGGCAAGTTGAGCTCACCAATAGATAGATTAAGTTGATCTTGCAGAAAACAGTAAACAGAAATAGGAAGGATTGGTCAAATAAGTTAGGAGATGCTTTGTGGGCATATAGAACTGCTTACAAAAACCCCATGGGCATGTCTCCCTATAAGATGGTGTATGGCAAGGCTTGCCATTTGCCATTAGAGATAGAGCACAAAGCTTTCTGGGCTGTTAGAGAGCTTAACGCTGACCCAAAATTAGCTGGTGAGAAGCGTCTCATGAACTTGACTTCTCTAGATGAATGGAGGAGTGAAGCTTACGAGAGCGCTAAAATGTTCAACGAAAAGGTAAAAAGGTGGCATGGTAGGAAGATTCTGAAACGTGAATTTAATGTTGGTGATAAAGTTTTGTTGTTTAGATCCCGTTTCAGGTTTTCTCCAGGTAAACTACTTTCCAGGTGGGAAGGACCATTTCATATTGAAGAAGTTTATCGGTATGGTGCAATTAAGATTAATAATTTTGAAGGCACCAAACCTCAAGTTGTGAATGGGCAAAGACTTAAACATTACATAGCAGGAGACCTTGTCGATGTTGATGTGAATATAATATACACAACAACCCACGAAGAACATGTTGCAGCCCTGTTTCAGACGCCAGCAGAAGCAGAATAAAGAAAAGGTATGTAGTACGGTAAGAAAACACCGCAAACCATCATAAAAGTTCTGTATTACGAGTTTTTGCAAAATTAGTAAAATTCCGAGTCGAAGTGGAGCCGGAGACGACCTCCAGGGAGTCCAGGCGCCCCCCTGGCGCCCCCCCCCCCCCTGGGCCGCGCCGGCAGGCCGCTTGGACACCCGGGAGTCCGCCTCCGACCCCGCTTTGGTCCGTTACCTTCCTTTCTGTGCATAAATTTTTCCTATATATTTGCCCGGATTGTTCCGGCAACGTATTTTGCGATTTCGCGTGTTTTCTCTTCGATCTGTTTCTGCCAGGAAATCTTTCAGCTAAATTTAGGTGCCATGGCTTCTCCAAGTTCCCCCAAGGACACGTTCGTCGTCAACGTCATCAACCCTTACCTCGCCGAGGTGAAGAAGCACCCTCAGGTTGTTCGGATGGAGGACGGTGTCCTTCATCAAGAGGATCTGAAGGGACCTATCAAGGAGGGGAGCGTCCAAGCCAGGCTAGAAGAAGTCGAACAAGAAGTCTTCAAGTAAAAGAAGATGATCGAGCGTGGTGTTGAAGCTAACTTTGACATCACCAACGAGCTGAAGAACTACTTTCTGAATGAGATGAAGGAGATGTGGGAAAGAATCGCCGCATCTAAAGACAGAATTATAGAACTCCAAGGGCAAATTAATGATCTACATAACCAGAACTGTGAGTATGAACTGAAGGAAATATGCCCTAGAGGCAATAATAAAGATCTTATTTGTATTTCCTTATATCATGATAATTGTCTTTTATTCATGCTAGAATTGTATTAACCGAAAACTTAGTACATGTGTGGATACATAGACAAAACAGTATGTCCCTAGTATGCCTCTACTAGACTAGCTCATTGATCAAAGATGGTTATGTTTCCTAGCCATAGACATGAGTTGTCATTTGATCAACGGGATCACATCATTAGGAGAATGATGTGATGGACAAGACCCATCCGTTAGCATAGCACTTTTGATCGTTTAGTTTTACTGCTATTGCTTTCTTCATGACTTATACATGTTCCTATGACTATGAGATTATGTAACTCCCGAATACCGTAGGAACACCTTGTGTGCTATCAAACGTCACAACGTAACTGGGTGATCATAAAGATGCTCTACAGGTGTCTCCGAAAGTATTCGTGGTGTTGGCATAGATCAAGATTAGGATTTGTCACTCCGAGTGTCGGAGAGGTATCTCTGGGCCGTCTCGGTAACACACATCACAATAAGCCTTGCAAGCAAAAGACTAATGAGTTAGTCACGAGATGATGTGTTACGGAACGAGTAAAGAGACTTGCCGGTAACGAGATTGAACTAGGTATGGAGATACCGACGATCGAATCTCGGGCAAGTAACATACCGATGACAAAAGGAACAACGTATGTTGTTATGCGGTTTTGACCGATAAAAGATCTTCGTAGAATATGTAGGAGCCAATATGAACATCCAGGTTCCGCTATTGGTTATTGACCGGAGATGAGTCTCGGTCATGTCTACATAGTTCTCGAACCCGTAGGGTTCGCACGCTTAACGTTTGATGACGATCGGTATTATGAGTTTATGAGTTTTGATGTACCGAAGGTAGTTCGGAGTCCTGGATGAGATCACAGACATGATGAGGAGTCTCGGAATGTCCGAGACATAAAGATTGATATATTGGACGACTATATTCGGACACCGGAAGTGTTCCGGAAAAGTTTCGGATTTAACTGGATTGCCGGAGGGGGTTACCGGAACCCCCTACAAAGGGGGCTGGTCCATAGTGGGCCTTAAGGGAAAGAGAGAGGCAGCCCATAGAGGCTGGCCGGCGCCCCACCTAGGGATCCTAGTTGGACTAGGATTGGGGTGGCGCCACCTCTCCCTCTTTTCCTTTCCCTCTCTTCCTTCTTGATGAACTCCTACTAGGAATAGGATTGCAATCCTATTCCTAGTAGGATTGCCCTAGCCGCACCATAGGAGGCCGGCCGGCCCTCCTCCCTTGCTCCTTTATATACGGGGGCAGGGGGCACCCAAAGACACACAAGTTGAATTGTTCCAGCCGTGTGGGGTGCCCCCCTCCACAGTAACACACCTCAGTCATACCGTTGCAGTGCTTAGGCGAAGCCCTGCGCCGGTGAATACATCATATTCTTCACCACGCCGTCGTGCTGACGAAACTCTCCCATGAAGCTCAACTGGATCAAGAGCTCGTGGGACGTCATCAAGCTGAACGTGTGCTGAACGCGGAGGTGCCGTACGTTCGGTGCTTGATCGGTTGAATCGCGAAGAAGTTCGACTACATCAACCGCGTCACTTGATGCTTCCACTTCCGGTCTACGAGGGTACGTAGACACACTCTTCACTCTTGTTGCTATGCATCTGGTAGATAGATCTTGCGTGATCGTAGGAAAATTTTAAAATACTACGTTCCCTAACAGTGGCATCATGAGCCAGGTCTATGCGTAGATGATATGCACGAGTAGAACACAATGAGTTGTGGGAGATACTAGTCATACTGCTTACCAGCATGTCATACTTTGCTTCGGCGGTATTGTGAGATGAAGCGGCCCGGACCGACATTACGCGTACGCTTACGCGAGACTGGTTTCACCGTTACGAGCACTCGTTGCTTAAAGGTGACTGGCGGGTGTCTGTCTCTCTCACTTTAGCTGAATCAAGTATGGCTACGCCCGGTCCTTGTGAAGGTTAAAACAGCACATACTTGACGAAACATCGTTGTGGTTTTGTATGCGTAGGTAAGAACGGTTCTTGCTAAGCCCGTAGCAGCCACGTAAAACTTGCAACAACAAAGTAGAGGACGTCTAACTTGTTTTTGCATGGCATGTTGTGATGTGATATGGTCAAGACATGATGAGTTATACGGTTTTGTATGAGATGATCATGTTTTGTAATGTTATCGGCAACTGGCAGGAGCCATATGGTTGTCGCTTTATTGTATGAAATACAATCGCCATGTAATTGGTTTACTTTATCACTAAGCGATAGCAATAGTCGTAGAAGCAATAGTTGGCGAGACGACAACGATGCTACGATGGAGATCAAGGTGTCGCGCCGATGACGAAGGTGATCATGACGGTGCTTTGGAGATGGAGATCAAAAGCACAAGATGATGATGGCCATATCATGTCACATATTTTGATTGCATGTGATGTTTATCTTATTATGCTTCTTATTTTGCTTAGAACGATGGTAGCATTATAAGATGATCCCTTACTAAATTTCAAGGTATAAGTGTTCTCCCTGAGTATGCACCGTTGCGAAAGTTCGTCGTGCCGAGACACCACGTGATGATCGGGTGTGATAAGCTCTACGTTCAAATACAACGGGTGTAAGACAGTTTTGCACACGCAGAATACTCGGGTTAAACTTGACGAGCCTATCATATGCAGATATGGCCTCCGAACACTGGAGACCGAAAGGTCGAGCGTGAATCATATAGTAGATATGATCAACATAAGATGTTCACCATTGAAACTACTCCATCTCACGTGATGATCGGACATGGTTTAGTTGATTTGGATCACGTGATCATTTAGATGACTAGAGGGATGTCTATCTAAGTGGGAGTTCTTAAGTAATATGATTAAATTGAACTTTAATTTATCATGAACTTAGTCTTGGTAGTATTAGCATATCTATGTAGTAGATCAATAGCTCGCGATGTTGCTCCCCGTTTATTTTATATGTTCCTAGAGAAAACTAAGTTGAAAGATGTTAGTAGCAATGATGCGGAATTGTTCCGTGATCTTAGGATTATCCTCATTGCTGCACAGAAGAATTATGTCCTTGATGCACCGCTAGGTGACAGACCTATTGCAGGAGCAGATGTAGACGTTATGAACGTTTTGACAAAAGCTCGGTATGAAGACTACTTGATAGTTTAGTGCACCATGCTTTACGGCTTAGAACCGGGACTTCAAAAACGTTTTGAACGTCACGGAGCATATAAGATGTTCCAAGAGTTGAAATTAGTATTTCATACTCATACCCGTGTCGAGAGGTATAGGACCTCTGACAGTACTTTGCCTACAAGATGGAGGAGAATAGCTCAACCAGTGAGCATGTGCTCAGATTGTCTGGGTACTACAATTACTTGAATCAAGTGGGAGTTAATCTTCCAGATAAGATAGTAATTGACAAAGTTCTCTAGTCACTATCACCAAGTTAGTAGAACTTCGTGATGAACTATAATATGCAAGGGATGATGAAAGTAATTCCCGAGCTCTTCGCGATGCTGAAATCGGCGAAGGTAGAAATCAAGAAAGAGCATCAAGTGTTGATGGTTAACAAGGCCACTTGTTTCAAGTAAAGGGCAAAGGGATAGAAGGGGAACTTCAAGAAGAATGACAAGCAAGTTGTCACTCCCGTGAAGAAACCCAAAGCTAAACTCAAGCCTCAAACAAGTGCTTCTACTGCAAAGGAAATGGTCACTAGAAGTGGAACTGCCCTAGATACTTGGCGGATAAGAAGGATGGCAAAGTGAACAAAAGGTATATTTGATATACAGATTATTGATGTGTATTTTACTAGTGTTCATAGCAACCCCTCGGTATTTGATACTGGTTTAGTTGCTAAAGAGTAGTAACTCGAAATGGGAGTTGCATAATGAACAGAAACTAGTTAAAAGATGAAGTGACGATGTGTATTGGAAGTAGTTCCAAGATTGATATGATCATCATCGCACACTCCCTATACTTTCGGGATTAGTGTTGAACCTAAATAAGTGTTATTTGGTGTTTGTGTTGAACATGAATATGATTTGATCATGTTTATTGCAATACGATTATTCATGTAAGTTAGAGAATAATTGTTGTTCTGTTTACATGAATAAAACCTTCTATGGTCATACACCCAATGAAAATGGTTTGTTGGATCTCGATCGTGTGATACACATATTCATAATATTGAAGCCAAAAGATGCAAGGTTAATAATGATAGTGCAACTTATTTGGGGCACTGCCGTTTAGGTCATATTGGTGTAAAGCGCATGAAGAAACTCCATAGTGATGGACTTTTGGAATCACTTGATTATGAATCACTTGGTGCTTGCGAACCATGCCTCATGGGCAAGATGACTAAAACTCCGTTCTTCGGAACTGTGGAGCGAGCAACAGAGTTGTTGGAAATCATACATACTGATATATGCGGACCAATAAGTGTTGAACCTCGCGGCGGGTATCGTTATTTTCTGACCTTCACTGATGATTTGAGCAGATATGGGTATATCTACTTAATGAAGCACAAGTCTGAAACATTTGAAAAGTTCAAAGAATTTCAGAGTGAAGTGGAGAATCATCGTAACAGAAAATAAGAGTTTCTACGATATGATCGTAGAGGTAAAATATTTTGAGTTAGCGAGTTTGGCCTTCTGTAAAAACAATGTGAAATAGTTTCACTACTCACGCCACCTGGAACACCATAGTGTAATGGTGTGTCCGAACGTCATAACAGTACTTTATTAGATATGGTGCGATCGATGATGTCTCTTACCGATCTACCACTATCACTTTGGGGGTTATGCATTAGAGACAGCTACATTCACGTTAAATAGGGCACCATCTAAATCCGTGGAGATGACACCGTATGAACTGTGGTTTGATGAGAAACCTAAGCTGTCATTTCTTTAAGTTTGGGACTGCGATGCTTATGTGAAAAAGTTTCAACATGATAAGCTCGAACCCAAATCGGAGAAGTAAATCTTCATAGGATACCCAAAAGAAACTGTTGCGTACACCTTCTATCATAGATCCGAAGGCAAGGTCTTTGTTGCTAAGAGTGGATCCTTTCTAGAGAAGGAGTTTCTCTCGAAAGAAGTGAGTGGGAGGAAAGTAGAACTTGATGAGATAATTGTACCTTCTCCCGAATTGGAAAGTGGAACATCACAGAAACTAGTTCCAGTGATTCCCACACCAATTAGTGAGGAAGCTAATGATGATGATCATGAAACTTCAGATCAAGTTTCTGCTGAACTTCGTAGATCAACCAGAGTTCGTTTCGCACCAGAGTGGTACGGCAACCCGGTTCTGGAAGTCATGTTACTGGACCATGATGAACCTACGAACTATGAGGAAGCGATGATGAGCCCAGATTCCGCAAAATGGCTTGAGGCCATGAAATCTGAGATGGGATCCATGTATGAGAACAAAGTATGGACTTTGGTTGACTTGCCCAATGGTCGGCAAGCCATTGAAAATAAATGGATCTTTAAGAGGAAGACTGACGCCGATGGTAATGTTACTGTCTACAAAGCTCGACTTGTTGCGAAAGGTTTTCGACAAGTTCAAGATGTTGACTACGATGAGATTTTCTCACCCGTAGCGATGCTTAAGTCTGTCCGAATCATGTTAGCAATTGCCACATTTTATGAAATCTGGCAAATAGATAACAAAACTGTGTTCTTTAATGGATTTATTAAAGAAGAGTTGTATATGATGCAACCAGAAGGTTTTGTCAATCCTAAAGGTGCTAGCAAATTGTGCAAGCTCCAGCGATCCATCTATGGACTGGTGCAAGCATCTCGGAATTGGAATATACGCTTTGATAAGTTGATCAAAGCATATAGATTTATACAGACTTGCGGTGAAGCCTGTATTTACAAGAAAGTGAGTGGGAGCGCTACAACCTTTCTGATAAGTATATGTGAATGACATATTGTCGATCAGAAATGATGTAGAATTTTCTGGAAAGCATAAAGGAGTGTTTGAAAGGAGTTTTTCAAAGAAAGACCTTGGTGAAGCTGCTTACAAATTGAGCATCAAGATCTATAGAGATAAATCAAGACGCTTGATAAGACTTTCGATGAGTACATACCTTGATAAGATTTTGAAGTAGTTCAAAATGGATCAGTCAAAGAAGGAGTTCTTGCCTGACTTGTAAGGTGTGAAGTTGAGTAAGACTCAAAGGCAGACCACGGCAGAAAAATATAGAGAGAATGAAAGTCGTTCCCTATGCCTCAGCCATAGGTTCTATAAAGTATGCCATGCTGTGTACCAAACATGTTGTGTACCTTGCCATGAGTTTGACAAGGAGGTACAATAGTGATCCAGGAGTAGATCACTGTACAGCGGTCAAAATCATCCTTAGTAACTGGATGACTAAGGAAATGTTTCTCGATTATGGAGGTGATAAAGAGTTCGTCGTAAAGGATTACGCCGATGCAAGCTTTGACACTAAATCCAGATGACTCTAAGTATCAATCTGGATACTATTGAAAGTGGGAGCAATTAGCTAGAGTAGCTCCATGCAGAGCATTGTAAACATAGAAATTTGCGAAATACATACGGATCTGAATGTGACAGACCCGTTGACTAAACTTCTCTCACAAGCAAAACATGATCACACCTTAGTACTCTTTGGGTGTTAATCACATAGCGATGTGAACTAGATTATTGACTCTAGTAAACCCTTTGGGTGTTGGTCACATGGCGATGTGAACTATGGGTGTTAATCACATGGCGATGTGAACTAGATTATTGACTCTAGTTCAAGTGGGAGACTGAAGGAAATATGCCCAAGAGGCAATAATAAAGATGTTATTTGTATTTCCTTATATCATGATAATTGTCTTTTATTCATGCTAGAATTGTATTAACCGGAAACTTAGTACATTTGTGGATACATAGACAAAACAGTATGTCCCTAGTATGCCTCTACTAGACTAGCTCATTGATCAAAGATGGTTATGTTTCCTAGCCATAGACATGAGTTGTCATTTGATCAACGGGATCACATCATTAGGAGAATGATGTGATGGACAAGACCCATACGTTAGCATAGCACTTTTGATCGTTTAGTTTTACTGCTATTGCTTTCTTCATGACTTATACATGTTCCTATGACTATGAGATTATGTAACTCCCGAATACCGTAGGAACACCTTGTGTGCTATCAAACGTCACAACGTAACTGGGTGATCATAAAGATGCTCTACAGGTGTCTCCGAAAGTATTCGTGGTGTTGGCATAGATCAAGATTAGGATTTGTCACTCCGAGTGTCGGAGAGGTATCTCTGGGCCCTCTCGGTAACACACATCACAATAAGCCTTGCAAGCAAAAGACTAATGAGTTAGTCACGAGATGATGTGTTACGGAACGAGTAAAGAGACTTGCTGGTAACGAGATTGAACTAGGTATGGAGATACCGACGATCGAATCTCGGGCAAGTAACATACCGATGACAAAAGGAACAACGTATGTTGTTATGCGGTTTTGACCGATAAAAGATCTTCGTAGAATATGTAGGAGCCAATATGAACATCCAGGTTCCGCTATTGGTTATTGACCGGAGATGAGTCTCGGTCATGTCTACATAGTTCTCAAACCAGTAGGGTCCGCACGCTTAACGTTTGATGACGATCGGTATTATGAGTTTATGAGTTTTGATGTACCGAAGGTAGTTCGGAGTCCCGGATGAGATCACAGACATGATGAGGAGTCTCGGAATGTCCGAGACATAAAGATTGATATATTGGACGACTATATTCGGACACCGGAAGTGTTCCGGAAAAGTTTCGGATTTAACAGGATTGCCGGAGGGGGTTACCGGAACCCCCTACGAAGGGGGATGGTCCATAGTGGGCCTTAAGGGAAAGAGAGAGGCAGCCCATAGAGGCTGGCCGGCGCCCCACCTAGGGATCCTAGTTGGACTAGGATTGGGGTGGCGCCACCTCTCCCTCTTTTCCTTTCCCTCTCTTCCTTCTTGATGGACTCCTACTAGGAATAGGATTGCAATCCTATTCCTAGTAGGATTGCCCTAGCCGCACCATAGGAGGCCGGCCGGCCCTCCTCCCTTTCTCCTTTATATACGGGGGCAGGGGGGCACCCAAAGACACACAAGTTGAATTGTTCCAGCCGTGTGCGGTGCCCTCCTCCACAGAAACACACCTCGGTCATACCGTTGCAGTGCTTAGGCGAAGCCCTGCGCCGGTGAATACATCATATTCTTCACCACGCCGTCGTGCTGACGAAACTCTCCCATGAAGCTCAACTGGATCAAGAGCTCGTGGGACGTCATCAAGCTGAACGTGTGCTGAACGCGGAGGTGCCGTACGTTCGGTGCTTGATCGGTTGAATCGCGAAGAAGTTCGACTACATCAACCGCGTCACTTGACGCTTCCGCTTCCGGTCTACGAGGGTACGTAGACACACTCTTCACTCTCGTTGCTATGCATCTGGTAGATAGATCTTGCGTGATCGTAAGAAAATTTTAAAATACTATGTTCCCCAACATGAATTAAGGTTTATGCACATGAGTATGGGTGCTGAATGCAGGATTCAGGAGATGAGCCTCTCACATGAGACTTTAGCAAGATATCCATGGAAGCGTTTCGCCAAGGACTACGTGGTTAACGCCAACAAGCATGGGTGAAATCTCCTTGGGTAATGGCATTCCCTTGGCTTGTTCCAAGCTTGGGGGAGTGCCCGGTATCTTTATCTTTTACCTTTTTGTCTTTTAGAAGTCAAGTAGAGTCGTATCATGTCTAGGGAGGTTATTATATGAGATAGGTATGTGCATTGAGGTCTATCACCCCTTTGGTGAAGAATTGTATCTGTGAGTGTGGAGTCATCTATGATGGAATATTAATGAGAAGTTTATCGGTTCCTTTTGCTGCACACGGTATTCTCTTCAAGCAATCGACCTTATATGATGATTCTTATGGGGAGTATTGACCTTATGTCAGGTATGGCTATGAAACTTTATTTAATCTTGGCAAACATAGCTTTGGTCATAACAACAAGCATGATTTTCTTAAAGTATCAACATAGCTAAAACCTTTATGTTATTATGCTTGAAGTGTTATGTTGACAAGGAAGACAACTTGATGTGTTATGCTTATCTCAATGTTCATGCTTTATATTGCTTTGCATCTTAGTCATCATCGATTGTCTGCTCTCTCAAAACCTTTGCTAGCCTAACTCTGTACTAAGCGGAATTCTGCTTGTGCATCCATACCCTTAAGCCAATACCTTCCATATGAGTCCACCATACCTACCTACTCGTGGTACTCCACTACCACCTCCTAAAGTATATAATTTATGTGTTATCCTTAAATGTTTAAAATCTTTTATTTTGTGCCTCTGCTTTAGCTCATGAGGAAGTAGTAGCTAATTCATGATCTTTTGAGTTGGACAAGCTTCACCCCGGGATTGCATGTATAATGTGCAAACCCATAATACGAAAAGGAACTGGCACTGAGTGCGCCCGGCTTAAAAATAATATAACAAACAAACCCTCCTTCACGCTTTGTTCATGAGAAATCAGAAAACTTTGGCAGTGATAAACAAAGGAGAATAAGAGGATGTTATCGTCCTCGTGCAGGAGCCGTTCCTCGAAACTTGTCCAGTTCAAGAAGTAATTGAGTTATCTATTAGCATTCGTTGACAAATCATGCACCTCTCAAAACTTGCTTTCATTCTGTTTGATTTGAGGATAGCACATGAGTTTTCCCTACTACCCTAGATCAGGGCCTATCTTTTAATTTTAAGTTGAGTCAGTTATTCCTACTTCCCTCTATTCCTCAAAGAGAGCAGACGTTGGATGTTGATAAAGATTCATTCATATAAAGCTGGATTAAGATTTGTCATATCATATCCTTGTTGACATTATCATTTGATAAGTAAGTTGTTTGTCCTGCCCAGCTAAGGCAAATATCTTCCTTTGTGTTAACACTTTCACTTCTTGCGTATTAACATGTTATTTCAAAAAGCTTCAATTAATCCCATCAAGCAAAAGTTTAAATTATTTGTTGTTCTTTGACCAAAGGACATGTTTGCCATGATATAATGAGTTTCCTTAGTCCTACTTTCGAATATAAGTGTTAGCACTCTTTCATAAGAGCCTTATGAGCTGAAGATTGCTGCGGAGGATATTTGAGTTGGTAAAGAGACTATGATGCTTCTTGTCCGTATTCTATTTATCGACACTTCACTCTCTAAACTTGTGGACAGGTTTACCGAGTTCATATTCGCTTGGGGACAAGCGAGGTCTAAGCTTGGGGGTGTTGATACGTCCAAAATGCATCACTATTTTGTATTATAATTTATCCTTATTCATTGATATATTTCACGTTATGATGATGTTCTTATGTTGTTTTGGTCTATTTTACACAGTTTGCAACTTTCTGATACCGGAACAGCAGACGCAGGATTCAGCAGGAAAAAGTGGATGCTGAGTTGCTGAAGAAGAACACCTCCAAATTACCTGAAAATTGACGGGAGGTATTTTTCAGACGAATAACGAAGACACGCAAAAGGGGAGTCAGAGGGGGGCCACAGGGTGCCCAGGCGGCCTGGGGCGCGCCCCCCCTGGCCGCGCCGGGGGGCGCCTGGAGCCCCTGGCCCACCTCTGGTCGCCCCCTTTTGCATATATGTTCCCCGCTCTCCGAAAACCCTAGGCACGGGACTTTTTACGGAGTTCCGCCGCCGCTTCGAGGCGGAAACCTACAGAGAAGAAAAGGGCATCTCCGGTGGGCAGATTCCGCCGGGGAGATCACCTCCCGGAAGGGGAGATCGTCGCCATCGTCATCACCATCGTCACGGGCATCATCGAGATCATCACCAACATCATCCCCAACACCAGCACCATCTCCATCTTCATCCAAATCTCATCTTACAATCGCAATTCGTGTTGTAACTCGTACTATCTATCCTCTCTACTCCATCGGTGTTGATTACTACTTTGTGGTGAATGCTATTGAGTTTTGTTGGAGAAATATTATTATGTCCAGATTGTTTATCACATATTTATCCCCACTGGTCATGATCTCTTTTATGTCTTGTGAGTAGTTACCTTAGTTCTTGAGGACATGGGGAAAGTCTTGTTGTTAGTAGTCATATGCTGTTGAAGTAATATGTGTTGTTTGATATTTAAGTTGTGTTGTCATTCTACTAGTGGTGTTGTGTGAGTCGAACACCCAACACTTCGCCTTATTAAGGACCTAGGAGAATACATTGTGTATAAAGAATGCTTATGGTGGGTTGCCGGAGTGACAGAAACAAGAACCCCAGTTCGCATGCTTTTGCATAAGGGAATAATGGATCCTCGATCGTATTGCTATGGTTAGGCTTTTGCCTTAAATTCTATCTTGTATTTGCGGATGCTTGCAAGGTGTTTAATCATAAGAGTGCATTCATCTTAGTCTAGAGAGTGCACTAGCATAGATCCACCCACTCAACACTTATCAACACATAACATAGTATCGATACGGAATATGGCGAAAGGGCATGACTACCTCTCCCGTGTGTCCTCAAGAACGCTTTAGTCTTTATAAGTTCAGTTGCTAGGCCTCTCCTTTGCTAAGAAAGGATTGGGCCACTTGTTACTCTCAGTACCTTTTACATTACTTGCCTTTACATTCCTGTTGTTTATACCGAGAAAACCCCTAAAAGTTATCTTTCAGTGCCTGCAGTAATTTCTTGCTCAGAATCGCTTATCAATACCTTCTGCTCCTCGTTGGGTTCGACACTCTTACTTATGGAAAACGCTGCAACAGATCCCTTACGGTTGAGGGTCATCATGTACCAGACCTGATGTGAACCTTGCCATAAGTTTGGTAGGGAGGTACCAAAGTGATCCCGGTATGGAACACTGGACAGCGGTCAAGAACATCCTAAAGTACCTAAAGAGGACTAAGGATATGTTTCTCGTTTATGGAGGTGACGAAGAGCTCGTCGTAAAGGGTTACGTCGATGCTAGCTTCGACACAGATCTGGATGACTCGAAGTCACAAACCGGATACGTGTATATTTTGAATGGTGGAGCAGTCAGCTGGTGCAGTTGCAAGCAGAGCGTCGTGGCGCATTCTACATGTGAAGCGGAGTACATAGCTGCTTGCGAAGCAGCACAAGAAGGAGTCTGGATGAAGGAGTTCATCACCGACCTAGGAGTCATTCCAAGCGTGTCAAGCCCGATGACTCTCTTCTGTGACAACACTGGAGCTATTGCCATTACCAAGGAGCCCAGGTTTCACAAGAAGACCAAGCACATCAAGCGCCGTTTCAACTCCATCTGAAATTATGTTCAAGATGGAGACATAGATATTTGTAAAGTGCATACGGATCTGAATGTTGCAGACCCGTTGACTAAACCTCTTCCACGGGCAAAACATGATCAACACCAGAACTCTATGGGTGTTCGATTCATCACAATGTAACTAGATTATTGACTCTAGTGCAAGTGGGAGACTGTTGAAAATATGCCCTAGAGGCAATAATAAAGTATTATTATTATATTTCCTTGTTCATGATAATTGTCTGTTATTCATGCTTGAATTGTATTGTACGGAAACAGCGATACATGTGTGAACATATAGACCACAATGTGTCCCTGGTAGGCCTCTAGTTACCAGCTCGTTGATCAACAGATGGTCACGGTTTCCTGACCATGGACATAGGATGTAAGTGATAACGGGATCACATCATTAGGAGAAGATGTGATGGACAAGACCCAATCCTAAGCCTAGCACGAGATCGTATAGTTCGTAATGCATAAGCTTTTCCGGTGTCAAGTATTTATTCCTTAGACCATGAGGTTGTACAACTCCCGGATACCGTAGGAATACTTTGGGTGTGCCAAACGTCACAACGTAACTGGGTGGCTATAAAGGTACGCAACGGGTATCTCCGAAAGTGTCTGTTGAGTTGGTACGAACCGAGACTGGGATATTGTCACTCCGTATGACGGAGAGGTACCTCTGGGCCCTCTCGGTAAGACATCATCATAATGAGCTCAAAGTGACTAAGGAGTTAGTCACGGGATGATGGATTACGGAATGAGTAAAGAGACTTGCCATGACAAGATTGAACAAGGTATCGGGTATACCGACGATCGAATCTCGGGCAAGTACCGTACCGATGGACAAAGGGAATAACATACGGGATTGAGTGAATCCTTGACACAGTGGTTCATCCGATGAAGTCATCGAGGAACACGTGGGAACCAACATGGATATCCAGATCACGCTGTTGGTTATTGACCGGAGAGTCGTCTCGGTCATGTCTGCGTGTCTCCCGAACCCGTAGGGTCTACGCACTTAAGGTTCGGTGACGCTAGGGTTGTCGAGATACATGCACATAGAAACCCGAATGTTGTTCGGAGTCCCGGATGAGATCCCGGACGTCACGAGGAGTTCCGGAATGGTCCGGAAGTAAAGAATGATATATAGGATGTCCAGTTTCGGCCATCGGGTGAACTCCGGGGGCCACCGGGAGTGTCCCGGGACCACCGGAGGGGTCCCGGGGGTCCACTGGGTGGGGCCACCCATCCCGGTGGGTCCCCTAGGCCGCAAGGGGAAGGGGAGCAGCCCCTGGTGGGCTGGCGCACCCATATGGACCCCCATCCATGCGCCTAGGGTTGAAACCCTAGGGGGAGGGGGCGCCCCCTATGCCTTGGGGGCAAGTTTCCCCCCTTGGCCGCCGCCCCCCTGGAGATCTGATCTCCCAGGGCCAGCGCCCCCCCTGGCCCCTATATATAGTGGGGGGGAGAGGGCAGCCGCACCCCAAGCCTCTGGCACCTCTCCCCCCTCCCGTCACACTTCCTACTCCTCCGCAGGGCGCGGCGAAGCCCTGCAGGTTTTCCTGCTGCATCCACCACCACGCCGTCGTGCTGCTGGATCTCCGACGACCTCTCCTCCGCCCTTGCTGGATCAAGAAGGAGGAGACGTTGTTGTACCGTACGTGTGTTGAACGCGGAGGTGCCGTCCGTTCGGCGCTGGGATCATCGGTGACGAAGAATGCGAAGAGTACGACTACTTCATCCACGTTCCTTCGAACGCTTCCGCACGCGATCTACAAAAGGGTATGTAGATGCACTCTAGTATGCTCGTTGCTAGATGACTCCTTAGATTGATCTTGGTGAAGCGTAGGAAAATTTTGAATTCTGCTACGTTCCCCAACAGTATCTGACTATCCGTGCATGCCGTAGAGGAAAAAACATAGCTAGTCGAAATTATGGTTGAGGTTTTGGTTGCGCGTAACTTAAAACAATGGCAATGGAAGAAACCAGAGTTTGATAAAACAGTACTCATATATGGATTGGACTATCTTCGGACTAGTCGGAATTTAAACAACAAATCTGAATGATCATATCCTAGTTAATCATCCATCGCTAATGAAAAACGCATGCAATCCCACGTCTTATTCCTAGCGCATCTGCATGCAGCATATGCATAGAGAGTGGTTGGCACACACTTGAAACTAATAAAAATCAGGATGATGTCAGAAAAATATTCCCTTTATTTTAAAAATTTATAATGCTTTATAGCCCAAACCGTTGCTTCAATTAAAAATTGTTTTAGCATAAAAGATTTGACGCGACCAGACCTTCAAAACTAGATCCATTAAGTATTCAAGAGAGACGGCCGACGCTGGGCGTCATCGAGGACGTGCCCCCTGCAAAAAAAAAAAGTATTCAGGAGAAAGTAGAAGATGTCCTTTGAACTCAAGTTATTTTTCTCCGAATATATGAAGCTGAAGGCTTAATAGATGTCCTCGATGTTGGCCTGGGGGTGTTGGGGTGCGGCATTGTCCTTGGAGTGAAGGCCGACCTTGAGTAATAGCTGAAGGCGATTTCGAGTGCTTTTTCACATACTAATCTTGATTAGTCCGTCCCCTACTTGAGTTGTAATGACATCTTTCATTCGCAACTAATGGTTCTGAGTTGCTAACATATGCTAATTTCATACTCCCTCCGTCCCAAAATAAGTGACGCAAAAATGACTCAACTTTATACTAACTTTAGTATAAAGTTGAGTCACTTTTGCGTCACTTATTTTGGGACGGAGGGAGTATTACTCTGTTAGAAAATCCGATTTCAGCTACTGACATACGCTAATGATAGCGTACATGACTCACTTAACAAGACACACATTGTGCATAATAATCAAGTTGAGATCAGGGACCCGGCGGGTAACCCTATTGTGCGTAGTAAAGATTGAAGAACACAAGACCACCTCAGGAGGCCCGCCATTGGCAGGCCCCAACCACTAGTTAAGATTCATAGGGGGTACCGTCTCCGGCTCACCCTTAGGCCGCTGGAGGAGAGACGAAACGGACGGGAGACAAACAGGCCAAGAAAATGAAAGCCCCCTGCACGACACAGCACATTAAGAGCATCAGTCTACAGTTCTCTCTTTTTCTCCAGTAGTACAATTTTACAACCTTTTTTTACTTGAGTACAATTTACAGATTAGCATTACATATGCATTAAAAGTTCAAACCTGACAAGTTATCTGTAGGAATTTGTATGAGGCCACAAGGCCTTGGGTGGCCTTGTGGGCACCAAGCAACCAAGGGTGTGTTTGGTTTTTCCTTGCCAAGTTGGAACATTGGCCAGAAAAAGAAAGGAGAGTTTGACAAACAGAATTCATATATGCCAAGAAGTTGACAACCATCCAAATGAAAACAGTTTTTTTGGGGCAAATTAACAAATTTGGTGTTTGTATACCTTTGTCACAGTCCAAACATACCCCAAGACTCTTCAAAGGTGTTCATCTTGTTGGCGGCAGCAAATGTTTGTCAGGCAAAACTGAATGATTATTTTGGTCCATGTGGCAAAACAAACTGTTAAGTCAAATCTAGTAAAAGCTAACTCGAATGAAAGATATTACGGAAGAAAACATGATTACATGCATTTGAAAACAAAATTTGGCACACAGAAGATTCAGATTTTCCCAAAAGACCATGATGTTTGCTGATCCCCAGGTGTTAAAACGCCTAGGAAACCTACATGAGAGTACTAGTTTGGTGAACAGGGAAACAGAGCTACCAATCCCGCAACTGCAACATTCAAGTTTCAAGATGACATGACCAAAAACTGCTCTGCGATCCCTCACCCTGTTATCAAGACACAAGTCCACCTTCTAGCACCTAGTTAGTCAACTCCATGATAGCACTGACAATGTCGCCATCCGCAGCCTTGAGCGCCTTCACGGCCCTGGATCTCGAGACGGAGGCCTGCATCATCACGAGCTCAACGTCCTTCTTGTCAACATCAGTGTCGTCGACCTCCTCATCGTCCTGGGCTGCTGCCACGGATGGCTCGCCCTTTGAGATCACACTGCTCGGACCTGGCTCCTTGAACTGTTCTGCCGCTTGTGTCTGCAGTGCAGTGCTCGGGTCCTCGACCTTGATCTCCCCGAACATGACGTAGGTGTCTGACTGCGAGCTCTTGAAGACATCTGGCTTTGACAGGACATACACAACCTGCAATTATGTGGAGAAGTTAAGCATATGCAACAACCACCAGCATATAATTATGCCACAGGGAACAATGGCCTGAAGTGGTCAAGATGCTCACGGTCTTGCTCTTCTTGATAGTTACACGGCTCACACCAGTAATGACCTTCATGCCAAGCTTCTCCATGGCTTTCCTGCTCTTCTTCTCACTCCTACTCTGCCTAGATCTTCCACCAGCATAACCACCTAGTTCCAGAAAGCACAGATGTATATTGTCAGATTTTCAAAATTGTGCGCAAGACCAGAATTCTACAACTAGACATAGTTAGGATTATAATTGGCACAAAGGATTAGCTACTCGTAGAATGGAAATTCCAGTATCACTTCATACTAAATGCATTGAAATTGTTCACCTACCAGGATTATAATTGCAAAAGCAAGATTTTATATTCAGGATTGGCTCCTATCAAACTAAATGCTATAGCTGAACATCCATGTACTCCCTACGTCAGATATTAATTGACGCTGAAATGGATGTATCTAGACGTATTTCAGTGCTAGATAGATCCATTTCAGCCTCAAGTAATATGGGATGGAGGGAGTATCTGTTAATGCAGATTGACATTTATACAAGGTGCCACCTCAGTACAGAGATGAACATTATATACAAATGGCAGGCAGCACTCAAGGAAATTATAAAGGGTGTAAACAAGCAGTGCTGAATAATTCAGGAATAAGTGAATATGATATAGTTCCAAAAATATAAGAACCTGAACCACAAAGGCATAGCGGTGTACGGACAGAACAGAATATCAGAGAGTACAAACTGGTCAGTGCCTAATCTTCAAATAAAAAAAGGTAAAGGTGAACCAAAATAGGTAAATACAGAGTTTGTATCATATTGGGGAACATATCAGACAACAAATTCTAAATAATCATAATGCCAAAAATTAGTCTAACACAAACAAAATAATCAAATTGATTCAGGGGCTGAAAAAGCAACAATTAATCTAAAATTTTGGTATGGGCAATAACTTTGGATGTTTAAATTTACGTTATAACTTAGAAGGCAGCATTACAAATAGAAATAGGCTTGTCTATAACTAAGTGGCTACTTGAAGTGAATATAAGGAACAGCAGAATTACATCATACCCTCAACATCATCATCATCTTTTTCATCCTCATCCTCATCATCGTCTTCGTCATCATCCTCAAGGATAGGCTCATCTCCCTGAGAGTATGCATCACAAATATCATATTACTTGAACGTCATAAGTATTATACATTAAGCAGCAATGCTTCAGAACAGGGGACATGCAGAGAGGGGAAAGCAGAGTTATCCGCAGTATTATCTTTCCAGTGTATCCGCAGTATTAATGAAACAACGGCACACAGTGTACACGCAGTATTATCTTTCCAGCATGAAGATGCGAGTACAGACTAAGTAGCATCAGCACAAGATAAACAGAAATAACACTCCAAAAGCCC
>LR738714.1:724117142-724157084 GCA_902687465.1 Secale cereale
CCCCCCCCCCAAAAAAAAAAAGAAGAGTATGTACATTACAAGGCACTGTTGCCTGCATTGACAACAGAAGCTATGCTCAAAAATTTATATTGTTGGTACAGGAAATACGCCATACATCATGTAAGCATACACAAATACACACCTGATACTTAGGTCACAACTGACTTCTAAAGCTAATGAATACTCCCTCCGTCCGGAAATACTTGTCGGAGCAATGAATGAATCTAGTCATACTTCAATTCTAGATACATCCATTTTTATCCATTTCTACTGTAGCAATCACCAAAGGTGACTGATTTATCTATGCTCACTTCAAATTCCTTTCAGATTGTGCATCCACAAGACAAAGCAGTAGCATTTCAGTTTGCAACAATATAGATCTCTCAGAAAGGGAACCACAAACATTATATAATAAGGAGCAACTAACAGACAAGTCAGAAATCACAGAGCCTACCACAACAAAGTTAGCTCCTGAAAGACCAAAGGATAGTATGACCAAACTCTGAAATTGAACTCCTAGCTGGACAAGCAGGCATTACAAAGCCTGGGCTGGGCTGCCGCCCCCCCATGAAAAAATGCAGGATAATAATCGCAGAAACAAGGACAGGCACCGAACTGCCATTAGGCTGGCCACCCACAGTTCTCCAGCCAAAGCTCTGCAATGCAACCTAGGCGACATAAACAGGCGAGATCTACCGTCCTCACAAGGCCGCCGCAACAAAATAAGCCGATTTAGGGCGCGAACAAGCATGGAGAGGCGAAATTATCATTTTTTTTTTCTGTCGGCACGTACGGCACCAAATCGGAGAGTGGGGAGGGGTCGGAATGGAGCATCACCTCGATCCTCTGCTCCTCGAGTTGGGCGCGGAGCAGCTCGGCGACCGTCATGGTGGTGGGGCGAGGCCGGGCGCGCGGGCGAACCTTGGCGGAGGGGGGAGTAAAACCCTAGGAGGGATTTGGGAGGCGGAGAGGAGAGGGCGAAGAGGGAAGAAGAGGCTGCGAAGGGAGAAGAGACGCGCTCGGCTCTTCTTGTCTAGAGAATGAACGGCGGAGACCTTGCTGTTTGGGCCCATCTTGGGAATGTTTGGGCCCAAGGTGTGCAGCTCGGTTGGATGAGATGAGTAACTAGTCAACGAGCGCTTTTTTGGGAGCTTCACGACGATCAGCGCCAAGTGGCGCGTTCTTGGTCATTCGCCACATATCGTGCTCTGGGTGCGTCCTTCGGATTTTGTTTTTCTTTGCATATGCGTTTTCGGCTTTTTAAACGGGGTTTTTCCGGTTATTTTTTTACGCTTTGGTTTTCCACTGGTCTTCTTTAGCTTTTCGATCGAAAAAAAATTCAGAATATTTTTTATTGCGTGAAAAATGCGTTCTTTTTTCGCGAGAGTCACGGCTTTGTTTTCGCGAGAGTCATGGCCGTATCTCTCGGAAACGAAAAAAAATGATTTCTATTTTTTCTTTCGCGAGAGTCACGGCTGTGCCTCTCGGAAACAAAAAAAATAAAACATTTTATGCTTTTTCTTTTCTTTCACGAAAGTCACGATTTTGCTTCCACGAGAGGCATGTGCTTTCGCGAGAGTCACGGCCGTGCCTCTCCGAAAATGAAAAAAAAAACGCATTTTCTGTTTTTTTCACGAGAGTCACAGTTTTGCTTCCGCGAGAGGCACGGTTGTGCTTTCGCGAGAGTCACCGCCGTGCCTCCTCGAAAACGGGAAAAACACATTTTCTCTTTTTTCGCGAGTCATGATTTTGCTTCCGCGAGAGGCACGGTTGTGATTTCGTGAGAGGCACAGGCGTGCCTATTATGGAAAGGGAAAAAAACCAGTACTCTCGGTTCGGTTTTTTTGTCCGGCTTTTTTCGTGAAAAAAAGTTCGTCAAAACCTATCAACATGGGATCTAGTTTTGAATATCTCCACGCGAGGAATCCAATGGTGAAAGTTGTTCAAGATTTGGACGCGCAGTTAAAGAGATAAAACGTTTTGAATAAACGGATCTACGGAAAAAGGAAAAAGTCCCGGGTTGCGACAAGTGGCGCACATGCAGGTACGACGCATACTCCAAGACATGCTTAGAGAATAAATGGGTGAATAGCTAATGATCTCACCAACCTTTCAATGCGAAAGCATGACCGACCCTTATAAAGGAAGCACTACTATGTGCGGCCTCTTGTAACCTCTAACTATGCTATCATGACAGTACTAGAAGCCAAACAAACGTGAACAAGGTCAAGGTTGATGGGCGAGAGAGAGCCGTGAGAATAAATGATTGGTTGGATTGATGTAATACGCTACGAAATATGAATGAGAGGCATATGAAAACACATCGTCTCCTGAAATAATACAGTATGTAGGACAAAGCAAGATTACAAGGAGAGAACACAGCGTTCCATAAATATAAACGTTGCTAATGCAAGCGCTACAGGTGCTTCTGGTAGCTGTAAACACTACTAGTAAAAAACCCTAGCAGTAGCATTGGGCTTTGGCATAGAAGTAGCACGGGTGGACCTGCTACTGGTACGGTGGTACATCTAATGTTTAGCAGTAGCGCGGTTCAAACACGCATTACTTCTAACTCGGATAGCAGTAGCGCTAACCAGCGCTACTGATAGTTCTAGTAGCATGGTGCAAATCCAAGGTACTATGGTTCAAGAGGAGGAAACTCATAGTACTTTAGATCTTCACCATGTTGTCTCCACTTGAATCTAATTCATGTTTCTTTCACCCACTGACATAATAACTCATCATGATCATGGCTGGATTAGTAGTACTTCGTGTCTGCATCATGTTGCCTCCACTTGAATCTAGTACTCCCTCCATTTACTTGTACAAGGTCACTATGTAATATACATTTCACATCTATACAAGGCCATCACTAGTAGAAAACAGGGCATTGGTACAGCCCATTAGCCCCGGTTCAATCTAGAACCGGGACCAATGGGGGTACTGGACCCGGTTCGTTAGCCCAGGGGGCCGGCCGAGCCACGTGGGCCATTGGTCCCGGTTCGTCTGGACCTATTGGTCCCGGTTGGAGCTAAAAACCGGGACCAATGGCTCTTGCTCCTGGCCCACCACTATTGGTCCCGGTTGGTTTTATGAACCGGGACCAAAGGCACCCCTTTAGTCCCGGTTTGTAGCACCAACCGGGACCAGTGAGTTGCCTATATAAACCCCCTCACTCAAGAGCAGAGCTCACTGCTCTGTTTTTTTTTCTGGCCGAGGGGGAGAGGGGTTAGTGGTGCTCTAGCTCACCTCCTATGCACACAACGTGTTCGGTGGAATGCCCGAGCCACACTAGTTAAGCTTTTCTCCTCTCGAAGCTCTATTTTCTCCGAGATTTGTCTAGGTTTAGCGGTCCGTCACGTCCCGTCCCCGTCTTCGCTGCCGTCGATCGCCCCCGCCGATCTCGTCACCGGCACCACCGTGGTGAGCCTCTTGTTATGTCCATGCTTTTCTTACTTTTATTATTGCTTTAGATAGATATTTGTCTAATTTTCTTACGTTTATTATTGCTTGTTATTATATAGTGCGATGGTTTTGATATCCGCCCACGTGGGCCCTCGTCCGGTCTACGATTCGGATGTGGTATATTATCTTTAATTTATAACTATTTGTTTTAGTGCTTATGATAGTTATGCCGACCAACCTGACATGCATAGATGTTTTATTATGTCTAGGAGGTAGTTGAACCGGAAATTCCAACCGACCCTCTTGTGGAGAGGTTAAATTTAGTTGAAGAGGAAAACATTTCTTTAAAGAAAAAATTGGAAAAAATGGAGGAGGAGAAGATGGAATTGGAGTTGCATGTTGCGGAAGTTATCGATGATCACAAGATCAAGATGGACCCTATTGTCGAGAGGTTAAATTTAGTTGAAGAAGAAAACAAATTCTTGAAGGAAAAAATAAAAAAAATTGTGGACGAGAAGATGATATTGGAGTTGCATGTTGCGGATGTCGTCGATGATCACAAGATCAAGATGGATGCAATGCGGTTGAAGATTAAAAAGATTAGAAAATATGCCATTAATACCGAGGCTTGGTATCATTATGCCGTTGGATCAATTGTTACCTTGGTTGCGATTATGATAGCATTTGTTTTCGCGTTGAAATGTTTTACATAGTTTCGATGTGTATGGAGAGCTATATGTTGTTAGATGAGAACTATATATGTATGTACTTTGTTTTTAATGTGATGATGAACTTTTATCCATCTGGTCACGTAATTATCTATTTATGATGTTCTGTAATGGTTTTTGACACACTTAATTATATATAAATGCACGCAGATGAACCGCCAATGGATGTACGGTGACAGACACACCTCCGAGTACATTAAGGGCGTGCGTGAGTTTCTAAATGCGGCAGAGGCAAACAAGCAGAATGGTTTTATGTGTTGTCCATGCACTAAATGTGTGAATACGATGTCTTACTCTAACCGAAAAATCCTTCACTCCCACCTGCTTTACAAGGGTTTCATGCCACACTATAATGTTTGGACGAGGCACGGAGAAATAGGGGTTATGATGGAAGACGGCGAAGAAGAAGAGTACGATGACAACTATGTGCCCCCTGAATACGGTGATGCTGCAATGGGGGGAGCTGGTGAAGATCAAGAGGAACCAGACGATGTGCCCAATGATGCTGCAACGGGTGAAGCTGCTGAAGATCAAGACGAACCAAATGATGATCTTCACCGGGTCATTGTCGATGCAAGGACACAATGCGAAAGTCAAAAGGAGAAGCTGAAGTTCGATCGCATGTTAGAGGATCACAAAAAAGGGTTGTACCCCAATTGCGAAGATGACAACACAAAGCTCGGTACCGTACTGGAATTGCTGCAGTGGAAGGCAGAGAATGCTGTGGCTGACAAAGGATTTGAGAAGCTACTGAAAATATTGAAGAAGAAGCTTCCGAAGGATAACGAATTTCCCGACAGTACATACGCAGCAAAGAAGGTCGTATGCCCTCTAGGATTGGAGGTGCAGAAGATACATGCATGCCCTAATGACTGCATCCTCTACCGCGGTGCATACAACGATCTGAACGCATGCCCGGTATGCGGTGCATTGCGGTATACGATCAGACGAGATGACCCTGGTGATGTTGATGGCGAGCCCGCCAGGAAGAGGGTTCCTGCAAAGGTGATGTGGTATGCTCCTATAATGCCACGGTTGAAACGTTTGTTTAGAAACAGAGAGCATGCCAAGTTGATGCGATGGCACAGTGAGGACCGTAAGAAAGACGGGAAGTTGAGAGCACCCGCTGACGGGTCGCAATGGAGAAAAATCGAGAGAAAGTACTGGGAGGAGTTTGCAAAGGACGCAAGGAACGTATGGTTTGCTCTAAGCGCGGATGGCATTAATCCTTTCGGGGAGCAGAGCAGCAATCACAGCACCTGGCCCGTGACTCTATGTATGTATAACCTTCCTCCTTGGATGTGCATGAAGCGGAAGTTCATTATGATGCCAGTTCTCATCCAAGGCCCTAAGCAACCCGGCAACGACATTGATGTGTACCTAAGGCCATTAGTTGAAGAACTTTTACAGCTGTGGAATGGAAACGGTGTACGTGCGTGGGATGAGCACAAACAGGAGGAATTTGACCTAAAGGCGTTGCTATTCGTGACCATCAACGATTGGCCCGCTCTCAGTAACCTTTCAGGACAGACAAACAAAGGATACCACGCATGCACGCATTGTTTAGATGACACTAAAAGTATATACCTGGACAAGTGCAGGAAGAATGTGTACCTGGGCCATCGTCGATTTCTTCCGACCAACCATCAATGTCGAAAGAAAGGCAAGCATTTCAAAGGCGAGGCAGATCACCGGAAGAAGCCCGCCATGCGTACCGGTGATCACGTACTTGCTATGGTCAATGATTTACATGTAATCTTCGGAAAGGGCCCCGGCGCACTAGCTGTTCCGAATGACGATGAGGGACACGCACCCATGTGGAAGAAGAAATCTATATTTTGGGACCTACCCTACTGGAAAGACCTAGAGGTCCGCTCTTCAATCGACGTGATGCACGTGACGAAGAACCTTTGCGTGAACCTGCTAGGCTTCTTGGGCGTGTATGGAAAGACAAAAGATACAGCTGAGGCACGGGAGGACCTGCAACGTTTGCACGAAAAAGACGGCATCCCTCCGAAGCTGTATGAAGGTCCTGCCAGCTATGCTCTTACGAAAGAAGAGAAAGAAATCTTCTTTGAATGCCTTTTCAGTATGAATGTCCCGACTGGCTTCTTGTCGAATATAAAGGGAATAGTAAATATGGCAGAGAAAAAGTTCCAGAACCTAAAGTCTCATGACTGCCATGTGAATATGACGCAACTGCTTCCGGTTGCATTGAGGGGGCTTCTACCGGAAAACGTCCGATTAGCCATTGTGAAACTATGTGCATTCCTCAATGCAATCTCTCAGAAGGTGATCGATCCAGAAATCGTACCAAGGCTAAGGAGTGATGTGGCGCAATGTCTTGTCAGTTTCGAGCTTGTGTTCCCACCATCCTTCTTCAATATCATGACACACGTCCTAGTTCATCTAGTCGACGAGATTGTCATTCTGGGGCCCGTATTTCTACACAATATGTTCCCCTTTGAGAGGTTCATGGGAGTCCTCAAGAAATATGTCCGTAACCGCGCAAGGCCAGAAGGAAGCATCTCCATGGGCCATCAAACAGAGGATGTCATCGGGTTTTGTGTTGACTTCATTCCTGGCCTTAATAAGATAGGTCTCCCTAATTCGCGGTACGAGGGGAAACTGACTGGAAAAGGCACGCTTGGAAGGGACTCAATAATATGCAGGGACTCAATTTTTTAGAATCCTCAAATTCTAAAAGGGAAAAAAGTTATGCTCAAATTTCATGTTTTTTAATTTTAGTTAAATCTGGTCAAACTATGGTCAAACTACTTATTCAAGAAGTATTAGTGTTACTAAATAATTATTCAAGAATATTAGTGTTACTAAATAATTATTTCGTTTCTTTTTTAATTTTGGTCAAATCTGGTCAAACTATGGTCAAACTATTTATTCAAAAAATATTAGTGTTACTAAATAATTACTCAAGATTATTAGTGTTACTAAATAATTATTCAAGAATATTAGTGTTACTAAATAATTATTTCATTTTTTTTGAATTTTGGTCAAATCTGTTCAAACTATGGTCAAACTACTTATTCAAGAAATATTAGTGTTACTAAATAATTATTGTTTTTTAGAATAATAGTTTCAAACGCAAACATTGAAATGTGTGACCTCATGCTCAAGCTAAACTCCTGAAGGTTAATAGGATTGACATCTTACTATTGTCAGGAAAACAACAAGTGATGATTTCTAATGATGAGGGGTGATTAGAGATTAGAGGTTAAATTGAGCAGTGATGAGGGGTGGGTGATTAGACTAGTAGAAAACAGGGCTTTCGTTCGGCCAGAAAAGAGCATTAATCCCGGTTGCATTACGAACCGGGACTAATGTGAACATTAGTCTCGGTTCGAGCGGCGAGGGCACCGTACAGGCATTACTCCCGGTTCAAATGAGACCTTTAGTCCCAGTTGGTGCCACGAACCGGTACTAAATTTTCAAATCCTACTCCCGCCCCCGTTGTGTATCGCCTTTTCAGTTTTGTAAAAAGCAAAAGAAAATGGTAGAAACTTCAAAAGTTCAAATCCTTCGAGATGTAGTTATGTTACCACATCTACTAGTTAGGAAAATTTAAAAACTTAAATTTGGACATGTTTTGCAAAAAGTGTAGGGAAAATGTAAAACGGCTATAATTTTTGCATACGATGTGAGAAAAAAATGTATAATATATCAATATGTTAAACGGTTTTGCTTTCGCGAGAGTCACGGCCGTGCCTCTCGGAAACGAAAAAAATGATTTTTTTTCTTTCGCGAGATTCACGGCCGTGCCTCTCGGAAACGAAAAAATAATGCATTTTCTGTTTATTTTTCTTTCGCGAGAGTCATGGTTTTGCTTCCGCGAGAGTAATGTGCATTCGCGAGAGTCATGGCCGTGATTCTCTCAAAATGAAAAAAAAAATACAGTTTCTATTTTTTTTCATGAGAGGCACGGTTGTGCTTTCGCGAGAGTCAAGGCTGTGCCTCTCGAAAACGGAAAAAAACATGTTTTCTGTTTTTTCTTTCTTTCACGATAGTCACGGTTTTGCTTTCGCAAGTGGCACATTTGTGCTTTCGCGAGAGTCACAGCCGTGCCTCATTAAAATGGAAAAAATGTGTTTTCTGTTTTTTTTCTTTCGTGACAGTCACGGTTTTGCTTCCGCGAGAGTCACGGGCGTGCTTTCTCGGAAACGAAAAAAACACGTTTTTTTATGAGATGCACGGTTGTGATTTCGTGAAAGGCACAGGCGTGCCTCTTTTGGAAAGGGTAAAAATCAATGCTCTCGGTTTGGTTTTCTCATCCGGCATTTTTCGTGAAATTTTTTTAATCAAAACCTATCAACATCGGATCTTGTTTTGAACATCTCAATGCGAGGAATCCAATAGTGAAAGCCGTTCAAGATTTGGACGCGTAGTTAAAGAGATAAAACATTTTGAATAAACATATCTACAAAAAAGGAAAAAGTCCTGGTTGCGACAAGTGACGCACATGCAGCACGCCACTTGTCGCAACCTGGAGAGGTTGGAATGATCTTTGCAATGAGTACTCCTTACCTAGTGATTTCGTAAAGAATAAGAGCCTTAGTTTGTAGTTCAAGGGGAGCTCCTATTTGCCACCCGGCCGAGCCTTCGCTGAAGGCAGGGGGCGACTGGGCTGGCCCATTTGGAGGTAACGAGCTTCGGCCGCGTAGAAAAATGGCCAAAAAGTAATGTACGAGCTAGAGACTGAACTCACGACCACCCTCTCGTGGTATGGTGCTACTAACCACTCGTCCTAACAAATTCTATTAATAAGCTTGCGACGCTACATATTAAGTATCAAACTTCTTTCGAAAAAAAAAATCAAAAAATACACATTGAACATTTTCTAATATACATTGAACATTTTCTTAACATACAATGGACGTTTTTCATTATACAATGAACTTTTTTTAATATACATGAAATACTTTTTAAAACATACGAATATATCCTCTGAACAAATTTTGAATACGCATTGAACATTATGTAATATACGTTGAGCAATTTCTGAATACAAAATTAACATTTTTGCAATATACACATAACAAAATCCAAAAACACTATGATTATATATTAATTGAACAATTTCTAATAAATATTGAACAGTTTTGTAATGGATGATGAACTTTTGTAAAAAACATGAACATTTCCTTAATATACCGGTGAACATTTTTTTAACATGCAATGAAATTTGTATATCATAAGAAAAACGAATCAATGGAAATAAAGAATAAAAAGTATACGAAAAGAAATATAAAGAGAAACAGAAAAAACAAAAGAAAGAGAAAGAAAAAGAAACTAAAAACAGAGGAAACAACGAGGCAGCAGCGAAACAAGTCTGGGCCGGCCCAAACAGGGCTGTTGCGAGGCGAAGCTTCGGCTAAGCCACGCCCTCTTGACGCACACGAGCGTCACATAGGGATTGCCCAGTTCAAGCTCCGCTTGGCAACTGAGTGTTTAGAGTAGCAATTAAGGATAAGTGGAGCTAAGGAGCAGTGGAGCAAAATAATACTCCCTCCGTCCCATAATGTAAGACGTTTTTTGACACTACACTAGTGTCAAAAAACGTCATATATTATGGGACGGAGGGAGTACATATATAGCCACGAAAAGATTAAGGGGCCGTTTGGTTGGGAGCCCCAGCCTGCCGTGCCAAATACTTGGGGTTGACCAGAGTCTTGGGCGTTGCTTGGATGGTAGCCCAGGTTTTGGCTCGCCAACGCTGCCCTCCCTCCGTCAGTTCATTTTTGGACTAACAATCGGCTGAGACGCGTGCGGTGAAAAGCTACGCCAATATTTTGGCTCGCCCGTGCGTTGGCAGGGTCAGCGACAGCAAAAACCAAACAGCCCCTCATACTCGGCCGCGCGTTGCAACACTCGACCTGGGCATCACGTGTATGGTACTGTCGGGAAGGGCACACGACCCACCCGCATGTACACAACATCCATAAAAACTCTGCCCGGTGAATTCAATGATGGTGGCTAGTCTCTCCTTCCATATATAAAACTAGCAGGTAGTACGCGGCGGCATGCCGCGCCATAAGGAATGATAAGCAATTTAGTTTATTTTTGTAATATTTGATAAGTTGTCCCACGATTTGGTTTGTGGTAGAGTAGTTCATACAAGAAAAGGTACATCTATTTGGTACATACAATAGGTGATCTACAACATGTAGTGATAGTGGGTACTCGATGCAGAATTATGAAGCTCTTGATCTCTTCTTATACCTATGATGTTGATCCTCCAGTCGGGTTTGTCTCTCTGATATAGTGGTAGTGAAATAACTGATGCTGGTCGTAATAGACATATCATCACCAGCCAATCTATTCAAGCCGATCCACCCAAGCATGTCTCTTCCTCTTTGCTAGGTGAGTAATCTAAAGAATAGCAATACATACAACATTGTAATTCAATAGAAATCAGGTTAAAAAGCAATATATTCATTCAAAAGCAGCAAACTGTACACTTGCAATATCAATGAAGCACACATGTTCAATACTATGGAACAACCTCATGTTACCCGAAAGCGTTTGAAATTCTCGAATTGTTATACGCCATTCTAACATTATTTTCTCAAACAACCTTTCTACCTAGCCATATCATACATGCAAAAAACATATTTCAGTACATAGGCTGCTATAGCCAAATATGGACACCAGGTGTCCAATAATCAGGAACATAACATCATGACAGAGAAGAAATAGAACTTGGACCTAGTCAATATGATTATCTCAATCTGAGACGAATGCTCTCTCTCTTCAGATTTACTGAATGTGGTTAGTACTGAAAACAGACACCAATCTCTAGCATAAATCATATTTTTAACGAAGCATGTAGGTGAATAAAATCCAAGCTGCTTCATGGAAATGAGTGGCTAACTCAATGTACAAGTGGAACTTGAATTTTAAGCTAAAGAAGAAATGAATGAACTGGGAAATTTGGAATAAACCATTGAGGACTCAAGTGAATGATCTCACTTGAAGCCTGGGCCTTGCCAATTCAACATGAACATATCTTTCTGCCTACCAAGGAACTGCAATGTTTCGATCATCTTCTTGCTGGCAACAAATTCTGCACAATAGAAGGGAGGGGACGACACAAACATAGCAAATAACAAGGATATACATTGGGTGAAAGGGAAGCAAGGAAATAACATCCACTATGGCCCAGTTTTGAAGACCATTAATCAGTTAAGCAAATAGAAAAATATTGACACAATATATATTCTAACAGGAGGACAATATATTATTCACTAAAAGACCATTTTTGCAAGCGAAAGTGCCTTTCTGCTCCCGAGCTCAAATGGGCTCGGCGAAAGTAAAATCGAAAACAAATGAAAAAAAATCCAAATTGTTTTTGGAGAAACATTGACAAAAGTTCTAAGTGCTTACAAAAATTTGTCATGGAATCACAAAAGGCGTGGCAAAAAAAAATTCAGTGCTCCAAAATGCTTTTGAAAGTAGCATTTTCATAGTAACGATTTTCGCAACCACTTAAAACTTATGTCAATGTTTCACCCAAAAAAATTGTAATTTTTTTCGATTTTGTTTCGATTGTACTGTTCACCCGAGCTCTGAGCTCGGGTACAGAAACTCTGCGTCCTTCTGCAAGGACAAGAGCGACTCCAATTTCCCAAGGAATTCAAAAAATTAACTTCTATCAAGGTGAACAGTGTTGTGTTCTTTTAACCAATTCAATTAAAACGCATTATGTGCAAGGCAGTAAAACTCCTCTCCTCTGCATAACTAAGGAAAACTTATTTAGAGCTACAGCTAGGAAATTAAAACTACAATTGACCACTGAACCTTACAATATAGCCGTGAAGTACAGGGAGTCAGGGAGACACATAAAAACCTGGATCTGTTACAAAGATGGTTCTTGTACGATTAGCTGAATATATAGTACTATAAACGCTAAGTCCAACTGTGCAAGCTTTTATCTACCAATTACAAAAATACAAATGGCAAAACTAAATGATATTAAGGAAAAAATGAAGAGTTCATGAAGGTGAGAAGTAGGGAACTTGTTTGGTCTGAAATTTCAACATGTCTAAAACATAACAGTACAGACTTTACAGTGTTCATTTCAATAAAATCTGGCCCAACCTTATTCGAAAATAGAATAGGTCAAGAAGACCATTTACCCTGCACCTTGCTGCCATGGCATAAATGCTATGAAACTGAATCACAAAAATACTTGAAGAGATAGCTGCAGAACCATAAAGAGAATAAAACCTCATGTGAATACGTTTGGAATATTAGTCTTCTCTATCAAAATTTCCAGAGAGAAAATTAATATCTGATTGTGAGGTCCAAATTCAGTTACATAACAAACAAATACATCTCCTGCCTCTCAAATTAAATTCACAAAAGCACCAGCTTCGAACTACACAGTAAATAGAAAATCTACAAAAAAGAAGAGTCTCAACAGAATAGGGAAGGTTGTATTATCAATGGCCCCACATACAGGAGCTTCCATCACATACAGAAGCTTCCATCAAAAGGCTTGAAACCTGCAAAGTAATGTACAATGATGCTCTATCTCATGCATAAGCTTTGTCAGTGTCACTATGAAAAACCTTATTTACATACTTCCTGCCAATATATCAAGAATACAGGATGTGCCCTTGCACCCCCATGTTCTTCAGTCTTCACTGTCCGAGGTTTTTCAAGCACATGAATATTGGTGCTGCCTGCAATGTTCACAATCGATAGTTAGACAATTGGCAATGCTATATCTGAAAATTTATAGTAATCACTGGAAAATGTTGCACAATGAAATGCACTCATAGAAACTGAGAGCAGATCCATTATTCTAAGAACACGCATCATATGTCATTTGGGATCAAATAAAACTTTCTTCTTGTTCTGTTACTGGTTGCAATTAAGAGTCTTCATTTTTCACTTCTCTAAACGACTCATATTGGAATACCAGGCACAAATTTATTGTCTTGCATCCATGGCTCTAGAGTGCTTGCGTACAAACCGAGCAAACACATGTAGAAGCTAATGCTAGGAAAAGAAATTCATAGGCGAAATCTACTGAACTTGCAGAACTCATGGACATTTATTTTCGAAATTCAGACAGAGCAGGCACACACCAGCATACATGGCCGCCATCTGCCCCGTCGCCGCCTGCGGCAGCAGGCCGAATATGACCAATGAGGCATGGACTGCACACACGCATGGCATGAAGTGGCCAGAGGAGCAGATGAACACATGTGCAAACACTAATATATAACTAATTAAATCGATTTATTGTCAGTTCTTGGCACTTTGTCCACTGCAAAATTATGTGCTGCAAAATATATCCCATATACTACAAAATAAACAACAAGAGATCAACTTTTTCTTGACAGTAAGAAACAGCAAATCATCAGATCAATCAAACTTATCTCAAATCAACAAATTTCACTGAATCCACATGGAAACCTTCCAATTTTCAGAAGAAACAGGAATCAAGAATAGAAGCTCGAACTAATTAGTCACATCCCTCATCCATCCCGGAAACTTTGTAGATAGAAGCCTTTAAACAGGAGTCTGTACCCAACTATGAAGCTCACCGCACGTCATTCAGAGAACACGGATTTGGATGGATAATATGGGGATTTGGCCTCACCGGTGGGAGCATGTGTCATATGACTGGATGCCCGTGGTCACCCTCACATCGGGCCAGTCCATCGACGTTGTTGTTCCCTCGCGTGCATATTGGACCTTGTGTGGCTCCCCGTGGTCACCCTCACCACACAATACGGACCTGACCGGCCATCGTACGGGCATCATAGCACCATGGGATGGCGACGGCGAGGCTCATCACAGTGGGCAGCAGTGAGGTCCATCTCCAACAGCTCCCGACGCCGCCGCCACGCCAATGCCTCCTTCGGCCACTGCACCATGCCCGCTCCTCCCCTCATCCATCTCGCACCTCTCCATCACTGAGGCGGGGAGACTGGGAGCTGGGGCGCGTAGACGCGTCGGCTACGACGCTAGCCTAGCCGAGGCGACAACTCCCTCCGACGGCGACGTGGGGAGGGCTCCGATGGTGAGGGTCACCGGCGGGCGGCGGCCTCGACGGGCGCTTCTGGAAACAGGAGAGGGGGATGGGGATGGGGCACCGGGAGATGAGCTCGTCGGGTGGACTTTACAAGAGGCCGCACATAGTAGTGCTTCCTTTGAGTCATAGGAAATGAGATGACATGCATCTCAAATCCTATGAGTAGGAATAGGAAAAGAGATGTCCTTTGTTTCACATCATAGGAATTTTTCCATTGAGTCTAGGCTAATGTTTATTTTCCTATGAAATGTGGAGGATAGGAAGATTTCCTACATAGGAATAGGATTCCATTCCTACAAACCAAAGGGCTTTATAGGAATTTTTCCTATAAAAATCCTACCCTGTGAAATTCCTACAAAATTCCTCCAAACCAAAGGAGGCCGGTGACGTAGGCGGGCTGTAAGCATTTAAATATTATATTTTTGCTGAGGTGGAAGAGAGAGAAGAGGAGAGACAAGAGAAACGGGCTACTAGTTAATAGCCGGCTGCAACACATGCTCCTAGACTTTGTGAGAGAGTGAGGTGGTGATGGGCCTCTAACCCCTCGTTGGTTACCCCAAGTGGAAGGTGTAAGATGCAGTGTTGTGGAAGTTTTTCCCTTAGCAAAGATGCCAAGGATCGAATCCCCAGAGACTCCTAGGTTCAACAAGTAGGTGTCAACTGCTAACGGCGCCAGATATTAGCAATCAACGTGGACCTGCACACAGATACAAATAACTTTGCTACCAACGAGTACAGAGAGGTTGTCAATCCCTCCGGCCTTGTAGTTCACAAAGGATTAAACGCAAATGATAGTAGTGATAGATAATGTTTGCAATAGTAAGTAATAGCGAAAAGTAAATAGCGGATGTGATCAATGATGGTAATATGGACCGGAGTCTCATGATGTTCACTAGTGATGTCTCTCTCCCAAAAGACGATAAAACAGCTATGTGAGGTAAATGAATTACAGCTGGGCAATTGACAGGACCACGAACGCAAACCAATGCTGACTACATTGCAAGAAAGGTTGAGGTTCAAAGCATGGGCGGTACGCCAAAGTAAGTAGATCGAAATCCATCAATATCTACTACTAATCATCCACCTTGAGATATCTATCCAGAACATCTCGCTGGTATTAAGTTGCAAGCCCCACCCATAGTGTAAACTCAAAGCAACAGACAACTGCATTAAAAGAACTTTGTGTAAAGTAAACAATCCTTGCACCCGCGGGCACAAGCACCGTTGTATTCCCCCTTGTGGCAACAGCACATCCCCTAGACTCATGTTTCTGTCAGTCAAGCTAGTCATCGAGGGGCATGAACCCACAATCGAGCATAACGTTCCCTCTTGGAGTCACTACCTACTACTTGGCCAAAGCAATAAATAACAACGGAGAACATGCAAGAATTACTTATGAACATAAATATAAAAGAGGTAGATCAAATATATTACTCAAGATCAATCTGAACATAATCTCATAATCCATCGGATCCCAGCAAACTCAACATAGCAACAGCATAAGGATTACATATGTGCCTCGATCATGTAGAGCAGCTCACGAGGACTAATCAGTGAAGCACAAGAACGGGAGGAGAACATCACATAGCTACTGGTCATGGACTCATGGTCCAAGGGAGACTACTCACAACTCATCCGGGAGGCGTCCATGGTGGTGGAGAAGCTCCCGATGGTGATCCTCCCCTCCGGCAGGGTGCCGGGAAGAGTTCTCCTGTTGCTCCCGATCTTGGAAGCGGCGGCGGCGGCGGAACAGAGATGAGATCGCAAAAAAGAGTTTCCGTCCCGAGGGTTTCGAATGACGCTCTAAATATATGCCAAAGGGGGGCACCAGACGGGGCTCGGGGGGCCCAGGCGCCCTCCCGGCGCGGCCCAGTAGGGGGGGCGCCGCCAGGGCGCCTGGAGCCCTGGTGCCCCCCCCGGCTGTACTTCGGGCGCGAGGAAGTTTCCGGAACGCTGATTTTTTATATATTTTTTCTGTATTTTTCCTGACAGTTCTCGTAATGTGAAAACCTGAAATACAAAAACAGCCGAAAACAGAAACTGGCACCGGGGTGCACTGGATTAGTAGGTTTGTCGAAATATGATCAAAAGTGTATGGAAGTGTATAAATATCATAGCAATATCACCCAAAAGTGGCATGGAGCAAGTTGAAATTATAGATACGTTTTGGACGTATCAACATCCCCAAGCTTAATTCCTGCTCGTCCTCGAGTAGGTAAATGATAACAAGAATAATTATTGTGGTGACATGCTATTAACCATATAGGACTTTTTCATAGTCATATGACAAAAGCTTACTGAGACAATGATTCTATAGTAATTAAGTTGCCTCATGAGAAAATCACAAATGACTGAAAGTTTTACAATATGAAACTGAAACATCAAAAAGATTTGCAATGAACATGATGTGCAAATATGATAAAGTGATATCTAGCTTGCCCCCTTTAGTGAAGCAAAACATAAATGCAGGGGCACCTTCAAGGTTTAAGTGATGACTAGATACAATGATTTCAAAATAAACGATATCACAATCATGCAAAAGACAATGCTACTTTGGGACAATGCACATTACACTCAGAATAACAATCATGCTCTCAGTAGTTGGTGCTTTTAAAAGAAGGTGGAGACTCAACATAACAGTAAAAGAATGGTTATGTGCTAGAGCTTTTTATTTTGAAAACATAGAAGCAATTTTGTCAACGGTAGTAGTACTTCATATGTGTCATGCATAAGACATCCTATAAGTTGCAAGCCTCATGCATCGAATACTAATAGTGCTCGCACCTTGTCCTAATTAGCTCGGATTTCCATGGGTTATCATTGCATTACATATGTTTCAACCAAGTGTCACAAAGGGGTACCTCTATGCCACCTGTACAAAGGTCCAAGGAGATAAATCGCATTTGATTTCTCGTTTTTGATAGATCTCAACTTGAGGACATCCATACCGGGACAACATAGAAAATAGATGATGGACTCCTCTTTAATTCATAAGCATATTCTCATAAGAGATTGAGGATTAATGTCCAAGCTAAAACTTCCACCATGATACATGGCTTTGGTTGGCGGCCCAATGTTCTTCTCTAACAATATGCATATTCATTCAACCCACGGCAAATCACCCTTACTTCAGACAAGACGAACATGCATAGCAACTCACATGATATTCAACAAAAGTGTGACAGTTGATGGCGTCCCCAGAAACATGGTTACCGCTCAGCAAGCAACTTATAAGAAATAAGATACATAGGCAACATATTCTTTACCACAATAGTTTTTAAGCTACTTTACCATGAGCTATGTATTGCAAAGTTAGTTCGCTTAGTACAGGTGGAGGTTAGCAAAAGACTGGGAGCGACCAACTAAGAGAGCAATGACGGTCATAATAATGCAGAGCGACAAAGCAACATTGAATTAGGCATGGTAGTTATATCGCTACTCAGAAATAAAAGATCATCAAGGCTTGACAGACTTTCTTTACAGTCTTAAATATGCGTGAGCATACGCCAAGTCAATCAAAATAAATTCTTGAAGGAAGATATTACTAAACCATACCACATCATAGGCAAACAAATCATGTTGGTACTCCAATAACACATTGGGAACCCCCCAGCTATTTGAGACTAACCATAAGAAAACCTGAACTACTAAGCGCCATCATGCAAGTAGCATCTTTATCATAGACATATTAACCAATGCAACGGAAGTAAACTCTCTTAATAAGGTGAGCATGATAATTAAAGAGAGTTCAAGCAACCAACTAAACAAAAGCTCTTTGAAAAGATAAGCATGAATACTAAGAGCTGAACATGACAGTAGCTATTAAAAGACAAAGAACACACACAACAAAGATAGACATGAAAATTCTATGTTATGTTCTAGGTAGAAGTGGAGCGTCTTTCTCTCCCACATAAAGAACGCTGAGTTCCGACTCGTTATGAAAAACTAAAAAGAAAACTAAAAGCAAGATGCTCCAAGCATAGCACATAACACATGAAGTGATTAAAATATAGTGGAACGAAAGACGAACTGATAATGTTGATGGAGAAGGGGATGCACGGGGGCATCCCCAAGCTTAGACGCTTGAGTCTCCTTGAATATTTCTTGGGGGTGCACGGGGGCATCCCCAAGCTTGAGCGCTTGACACTCCTGAATATTTTTATCATCTTCCCTCGCACACTTGAAAACTCCCTTCATACATAACTCATCATAATCTGATTAGCGAGGTTAGTACCCTTAATAAAATAATTGCACCTTGCTGGAAATAAAGATATTCTTGAAGTTCTACTGTTTCTCAAGATTGCCAAAAGGTTTTTGCAAAGAAAAAGCAAGCTCTTGGTTTGCAAAATGAAGGAAAGGCAAAACAGGACAGAATCTGTGAAAAACAGAACAACAGGTAGTAAATGATTTGTTCGGGGTACTTCTGCAACTCAAATCAAAAAACTCAGAACAGACGCACGAAAGACAATTATATAGAGAACGCTGTCGAAACAATTCAGACCAAAAAGATGATCTGGTGATTTTATATGAATTTTTCTATCCAAGGACAGAATCTGTTTCCAGGACAGCACCTCACAACTTTTGAACTTTCTAGCAATCAGAGGCTATACTTGGCACAAATATGAAAAGCAAAGATACAATGATGATGCTACAGCAGTAAACAACATCAAGACACAACAAAAGCAAAAAATTTATTCATGTCGGCTGCCTCCCAAAAGCGCTTTCTTTTATGCCTTTAAGCTAGGCATAATGCATATAGATCAAGTTTTATCAAGAGTAAAAGAATAGCTAGCCCGTACAACGGAATCAAAAGGTAACTTGATCTTCTTACGAGGGAAGTGTTACATCCCTTTCTTGAGAGGAAACTGAAATTTTATATTACCCTCTTTCATGTCAATGATAGCACCAACGATGCGTAAAAAGGGACGTCCCAAAATAATTGGACATGAAGGATCACATTCAATATCCATAATAGTGAAATCAACGGGCACATAATTATCATTGACAACGATAAGAACATCGTCGATCCTCCCCAAAGGTTTCTTTATGGAAGAATCAACGAGACGAACACCAAAAGAACAAGAATCATAAGGTTTCAATTTAAGCATATCAAATATTCTTTTGGGCATAACAGAGGTACTAGCTCCAACATCACATAATGCATAACAAGAGAAGTCATTCAAATTAATTTTTATCATAGGATCCCAACCATCTTCTAGATTTCTAGGTATGGAGGCTTCTACTCTAAGTTTCTCCTCCCTAGCTTTGATGAGAGCATTAGTGATATGCTCTGTGAAGGCAAGATTAAGCGTGCTAGTGCGGGGATCTCTAGACATCTTGTGAAGGAAATCAATAACTTCGGTAAGAGTGCAATTATCAAAATCTAGGTCACGAGCATCAAGTAAAGTGGTAGTGGTGTCCTTAAGGTTCACTTGTTTGGTAGTTTCTATAGTCATAGCATCACCATTAATAGGTCCAATGGGACCAGGAGTACATTGGGTGCTAAGAGTTTGAACATCCTCAACAACTTGGAAAGTATCAACAGTGTGGTGGGTAGGAAGGCTCTTAATTCTATCTTCTTCCTCCCTTAGGGATGCAACCACTTCGGGTTTAGCTGCCATTTGGTTTATCAAAGTGGCTTGTGTGTGGGACATATTGGAAACTTGGGTCTCAGTGATAGTGAGTCTAGTCTGGAGGTTAGAAATCTCAATATTTATGTTCTCTAATCGTCTACTAATGTCTTGCAAGATAGCAGTATGCTCATTTAATTGCCTCGAGAAGGTTTTGTTTTGTTCATATTGGGTGTGCATGTAATTCTTAGTGGCCTTCTCTATTTCTAGCAGTTTCTCATAGCCAGGCAAGTCTCTATCTTTTTGGACAGAGTTCTTGGTGTTAGGATAAGCATTGTTGTTCCCATAAGAATTAGAGGGGAGCGGTCTAGGATTGCTACCAAAATTACTCCTATAAGCATTGTTGTTAAAATTGTTTCTAGAGATAAAGTTCACATCCACTTGTTCTTGAGCAATCAAAGAATTTAAAGGAACATCACGAGGATCAATAGAGGATTGCTTCGAAAGTAGAGACATGATCAGGTCAACTTTTTCATTAAGGGAGGAAATCTCCTCGACAGAGTTTACCTTCCTACCTGTTGGAGCGCGTTCGGTGTGCCATTGGGAATAGTTGGCCATCATCTCATCGAGAAGCTTTGTGGCAGCACCAAGTGTAGTTGACATAAAGGTTCCCCCGCGGCCGAATCTAACAAGTTCCGCGAGGTAAAGTTCAAGCCTGCATAAAAAGTTTGGATAACCATCCAAGTAGTCAAACCATGAGTAGGGCATTTCTTGATAAGAGATTTCATACGTTCCCAAGCTTGGGCAACGGTTCATTATCCAATTGTTTAAAATTCATTATGTTACTTCTAAGTTGGATAATTTTAGCAGGTGGATAGTATTTTCCAATAAAAGTATCTTTGCACTTGTCCCAAGAATCTATGCTATTTCTAGGCAAAGACTGAAACCGAATTTTAGCTCCTCCTCTCAAGGAGAAAGGAAAAAGCTTAAGCTTAACAATATTACCATCTATTTGTTGGTACTTTTGCATATCACAAAGTTCAACAAAGTTGTTTAAGTGTAAAGCAGCATCATCTCCAGCACCGGAGAATTGATCTCTCATGACTAGGTTCAGTAAAGTAGGTTTAATTTCATACGAAGGTGCTGAAGTGGCAGGTGTAGTGATAGGTGTGCTGATAAAGTCATCGTTGTTGTGACTAGTGAAGTCACACAACTTGGTGTTCTCGGTGGAACCCATAGTAGCAAGCAAGCAAGATAACTATTTTTGTGATTTTCGATAAAAGGTACTAAAGCAAAAACTGAAAGGTAAACTAACAAGACTAAAAAGCAAAGGTAAAAGATAGCATGCAACTCCCCTATCCTGAAGGGTGGAGTCCCCGGCAACGGCGCCAGAAAAACTCCTTGATGGGCCTCTAACCCCTCGTTGGTTACCCCAAGTGGAAGGTGTAAGATGCAGTGTTGTGGAAGTTTTTCCCTTAGCAAAGATGCCAAGGATCGAAACTCCAGAGACTCCTAGGTTCAACAAGTAGGTGTCAACTGCTAACGGCGCCAGATATTAGCAATCAACATGGACCTGCACACAGATACAAATAACTTTGCTCCCAACGAGTACAGAGAGGTTGTCAATCCCTCCGGCCTTGTAGTTCACAAAGGATTAAACGCAAATGATAGTAGTGATAGATAATGTTTGCAATAGTAAGTAATAGCGAAAATTAAATAGCGGATGTGATCAATGATGGTAATATGGACCGGAGTCTCATGATGTTCACTAGTGATGTCTCTCTCCCAAAAGACGATAAAACAGCTATGTGAGGTAAACGAATTACAGCTGGGCAATTGACAGGACCACGAACGCAAACCAATGCTGACTACATTGCAAGAAAGGTTGAGGTTCAAAGCATGGGCGGTACGCCAAAGTAAGTAGATCGAAATCCATCAATATCTACTACTAATCATCCACCTTGAGATATCTATCCAGAACATCTCGCTGGTATTAAGTTGCAAGCCCCACCCATAGTGTAAACTCAAAGCAACAGACAACTGCATTAAAAGAACTTTGTGTAAAGTAAACAATCCTTGCACCCGCGGGCACAAGCACCGTTGTATTCCCCCTTGTGGCAACAGCACATCCCCTAGACTCATGTTTCTGTCAGTCAAGCTAGTCATCGAGGGGCATGAACCCACAATCGAGCATAACGTTCCCTCTTGGAGTCACTACCTACTACTTGGCCAAAGCAATAAATAACAATGGAGAACATGCAAGAATTACTTATGAACATAAATATAAAAGAGGTAGATCAAATATATTACTCAAGATCAATCTGAACATAATCTCATAATCCATCGGATCCCAGCAAACTCAACATAGCAACAGCATAAGGAGTACATATGTGCCTCGATCATGTAGGGCAGCTCACGAGGACTAATCAGTGAAGCACAAGAACGGGAGGAGAACATCACATAGCTACTGGTCATGGACTCATGGTCCAAGGGAGACTACTCACAACTCATCCGGGAGGCGTCCATGGTGGTGGAGAAGCTCCCGATGGTGATCCTCCCCTCCGGCAGGGTGCCGGGAAGAGTTCTCCTGGTGCTCCCGATCTTGGAAGCGGAGGCGGCGGCGGAACAGAGATGAGATCGCGAAAAAGAGTTTCCGCCCCAAGGGTTTCGAAGGACGCTCTAAATATATGCCAAAGGGGGGCATCAGACGGGGCTCGGGGGGCCCAGGCGCCCCCCCGGCGCGGCCCAGGGGGGGGGGCGCCACCAGGGCGCCTAGAGCCCTAGTGGCCCCCCCGGCTGTCCTTCGGGCGCAAGGAAGTTTCCGGAACGCTGATTTTTTATATATTTTTTCTGCATTTTTCCTGACATTTCTCGTAATGTGAAAACCTGAAATACAAAAACAGCCGAAAACAGAAACTGGCACCGGGGTGCACTGGATTAGTAGGTTAGTCCAAATATGATCAAAAGTGTATGGAAGTGTATAAATATCATAGCAATATCACCCAAAAGTGGCATGGAGCAAGCATAAATTATAGATACGTTTTTGACGTATTAGGTGGGCCATGGATCAACAAAGTAGTACACATTTATATCCATCTATTGTACTTGCCGGCTATAAGGTTGGCTATAGATGATGTGGCAACATCATATAGCCAGTTGTTGGTTGCGCTATTAACCATGCTCTGAGTTTTCTTGCATGTAGTCATAATGGCACTCAACTACATCCTCCATTCAGTTTTCTTGCATGCACATGGTGTATTAAATGATCCCAGTAAACAAGAAAGAAAGTTGGAATGCAGAACATGTATTAAATTTTACCTTGGTACCTGCAATTTGAGTTTGTGACCTTGTATATAAAAATGGAGGTAATACTATGAATCTACACCATGTTGCCCCCATTTGAATCTAATCCATATTTCTTTCACCCACTAATATAATAACTCATCATGCTCATAATGATATAACAACTCAACATCATCATCGTACTCCCCCCGTTCAGGTGCATAGGGCACCTAAGGGCATCTCCAGCCGCGCCCCCGGGAAGGCCTCCCCAGGCGATTTTTTCGTGCCGGCGCCGAAAAAACGGCCCAGTCGCGCCCCCAGGAGCCCGATTTTCGCGAGCCTGGGCCGAAAACAGCACCGGCGGACCAATGGCCGAACCCGGCGCGCTGGGGGGCGCCCGGGGGCACCGGGGCGAACTGTTTTGGCGTGAAAAAGCCGCGGGCCAGCCGCGTCAGTGACACGGTGGCTCATCTCCCCCCAATTGCCTCGGTTCCCGCCGGGAATCAATGGCAAGGCTGCCGCCGGTCAGCCTTGCAATTAATTCCTCACGGGCGGCGCGTCACGGGACGGCGCGCCGACGCCTCCCCTTCCTCGCACGCGTACACATGGGCGCGGAGCGGCTATAAAGCCGGCGGTCTCACTCACCTGTGCCCACACCAGCCTCGCCCCTCGCCGTCGGCCACTCCCTCTCCGTCTACCTCTCCCGAGCGCCGCCGCCCAGCCCTTCTCTCTTCCTCTCTACCTCTCCCGAGCCCGTCGCCATGGCAGAACGTTTCCCCGGAGACGAGGCGGCGGCCAACGGCTTCGGCCGCCGTTCGCTCCGCGAACAGGAGTCCTGGCTACTGTTCCAGGCGAACATCCCGGCGCCGCCGGACATGCGCGCCGGGCCGACGGGGTGGCGGCTCAGCGACGGGGGAGTGCCCGTTCCCCCGTTGCCCGACGCCGTGGCGAAGCCCAAGTACTTCGCCGAGGAGGTCCAGGTCGTGCGCGCCTCCCTGACCGACGCCGAGCTCTCCCTCCCCCAGTACGCCGCCGACAACCACGCGGCATGGGCGGCGTACTTCGAGCGCCGCTAGCAGCAGCGCCTGGCGTCCACCAACGGCGCGCCGGTGGTCGGCGGCGTGAAGAACAGCGAGGGGCGCCACCTGTGGTGGGGCGTCCCCGGCCGCACGATGGAGGGCGTGCTGACGTACCTGGACGACGGCAACAACCCGCCGTTGGCGTACCCGGTGAGGGGGGCCGCCCCATCGCAGCACTGACGCGCCAGGCCATGGGCGCCAAGGAGGTTCGGCTCCTCCTCATCTTCCTCCTCGCACTCTTCTTCTCACTCCTCCGGCACTCCGGCGCTGCTCAGCATCAAGGCCGAGCCCGCGGCGGAGACGCCGCTCGGCCGGCGCACTCGCAGCGCCGACATCGTCATCAACGAGGGCGGCCGGCGCGCCTCCTCGTCGGCTCCTCCGCGGTTCGTCAAGCCAAAGACGGAGCCGGGGCTCGCGCCGATGAAGACGGAGCCAGGGCTCGTGCCGGTTAAGAAGGAGCCCGCCGCGCCGGTGAAGACGGAGCTCGACGACGACGACGCGGCCCTAGAATGGGCGCGCCTGGACTCCATTGCGATGGAGAAGGAGCGGCGGGAGAAGGAGAAGGAGCGCCAGCGCCTCGCCCTTGATGTCTACTACACGCTTCTATTCCTGTAGACAGTGTTGGGCCTCCAAGAGCAGAGGTTTGTAGGACAACAGCAAATTTCCCTTAAGTGAGTAACCCAAGGTTTATCGAACTCAGGGAAGTGGAGGTTGAACGTACCCCTTTCAAGCAACCCTGCAATCAAGATACAAGAAGTCTATTGTGTCCCCAACACACCTAATACACTTGTCAGATGTATAGGTGCACTAGTTCGGCGAAGAGATGGTAAAATATGGATGATAGGAGTGGCAAAGCAAAGTAATATAAATCTGTAATAAAAAGTGCAGCAAGCAAACAAGTGGTAAACGTGAGCACAAATGGTATTGCAATGGTGGAAAAAAGGCCTAGGCTTCATACTTTCACTAGTGGCAACTCCCAACAACATTGACATAGACTAATCACATGATAAAAACGTGCAATGGAGACGCACTCGGAGGTCATTCCTTTGTGATCAAGAGAGGACGAGAATTTTGTAGGGCTACGAAAGCACACCTCTAAGTTCGTAGTTCTCAATCTATGGATTTCCCAATGTCACCGCGGCCATCCAAAGAGAGTACCACAATCACCACAACATATCTCAAGGATAGTCAAAGACAAGCAACAAGAGACTCTCAATCTTCAATCAACACACAAAAGAGGAAATCACTCATGAAAATATTCTTCTAATCCATGTCCAATAGACCGCTGTCACCTTGGTCTCGGGGATTATAATAGATAAAGACAAGTGAGTACATCAATTCAATACATAGAGGAAGGGGAAATATCATGGGATCACCCTAGATTAACATAGCCTATGATCACAACGAAGATCACATCATGGGAGAGAGAGATAACCACATAGCTACACGTACAAGCCCTCAGCCCCGGAGAAGACTACTCACACATGACCATGGTGAGCAAGAGATTGATGGTGGTGTTGATGGAGAGGTGCAGCCCGGAGGAGGAGGCGGCCGGCGGCAGCCGTGGCGGCGGCGGCGGCCCTAGGGGGCAGCGGCCCCTTGGCCCCCCTTCTTCCTTGTGGATGGTGTTGCAATGCTGCTGGTCCTCCCCTCCAAGACGACGGCTTGGGAGGAGGAAAATTCGTGGCCCTTGGTGGCCTAGGTTTCCTGTCTTTATATAGACTCTCAGATTCCCGTCATCAGATTTTGGGCTTCAGTAAAACGGGCTTTTCTCGGCCGTCCGGACTCCTATTTGGACGAATTTTATATCCAGAAGCGTCCTCTCGAAATTACCCACAACTTTCGCAACTAGGTTTTTTCCGTTTGACGTCGTCTTCGGGCCGGAACGTGACCATCTTCTAAAAACGTTCTCAGACAGATTTCAGGAAAGTCAGAGTCCTACTCTAATACGACTCCTTTTGTGTTTTTGTCAATTTCCAAGTAATTCCTACACAATAAAGTGTGAAACAAAAACATTGTGCACTTTTGCAACCATTAGTAGATTAGTCCAATAAATTCCTAAAAAGATAGAAAACTTTGATATAAACATGAGACAATGATGCAAAACAAGCATGTCACAAGCAAAAATTATGGATACGTTTGGGACGTATCAACATCCCCATGCTTAATTCCTACTCGTCGTCGAGTAGGTAGAATGATAACATAGATAATTTTTGAGGTGACATGCTACTAACACAATCTTGATCAAGTAATATAGTAAAGCACATGAACTGAAATAAAGTGAACCAAAACAATTGTCTATAGTTGAAAGCAAGTAAACAATGAATAACCAAGTGATCATCTAAGTAAATTCTTTTCATGAATAGTACAATTGAAGACATGAAACTATAAAGTTAAGCACAACTGTTAGCCCCAAAGGAGTTCTCTCATCAAAAGCATGCTAGTTAACACAAAAGGAAGATAAAGTTTCAGCAATGCTTTCCACTTTTCAACATTTTATCTCATGGATAAGTTCAATGCACAAGGATTTTATATAACTAAGCAGAAATTTTGAACATAATCAACTTGAACCCAGGGTTAACACTAGATGCTTGCTTATGGTGGAGGAAGAAGATTCGAACATAGGAAAACTGACTCAACATTTAAAAGTAAAAGATAGGCCCTTCGCAGAGGGAAGCAGGGATTACTCATGTGCTAGAGCTTTTTATTTTTGAAAACATAGAGATATAAAAGCAATTTTGAGAGATGTATGCTTATGTCAACGAATGGTAGTAAACAATGCACTACTACTCATGCCAAACGGAACTTAAGAGTGGCTCCCATAGAGGAATGATAACACTCCCCTTTCTCCTTTGTTTATCACTAGCCAAAGTTTGTCTGATTTCTCAGGTACGATGTGTGAAGGAGGTTTTTGATATTGATATTGATGACATGTAAAGTGGGTTGGGCATACCCTTTTGCCAGCTCTTTTTGCAAAATTAAGGACATGCACATTATTCATGCACGTCAAGGGTCGTTCTGTCCAACACAAGTAATAATGAACTATCTACCACTTCCTCATGAGCTAAAACAGAGACACAAATAAGGATAAATTTTGAAGGTTTTAAAGGTAGCACATGAGCAATTTACTTAGAATGGCTATTAAATACCATGCATAGGTAGGTATGGTGGACACATATGGCAGAATTTTGGCTATGGAATTTGGATGCACGAGCAGCATTCCTGCTCAGTACAGAGTTTTTGGTTTAGCAAGTTTTTAGCAAGCACATGTTAACCGGTACAAGAGAATTATAACATCCTTTCAGCATAATTATAAGACTTCTACACTGTCTTCCTTGTCAACCATCTTACTTCTAAAAAGAGAACAAGAACTTTAAAACTACCAATGGTGAAAAACTAAATAATTGCAAACTTCAAAGGTATTTCTTCACTAATAAGACTTTATTAAATGATCTCCATGTTTAGACATGACTACTTAATTTCTCAAAACAATTGATATGGATCAAATTACTCAATGATCTTCAAGACTATGCAAGCTTTTTATTCTTTGCACCACAGCCACACTTGGCATTTACTTTACCAACATATTATTTAGCAATGAAACCAATCAACTCTCCAAAAAGATATAAGTGAAGCAAAAGAGTACTTTCTATAAAAGAACTAATAGCTCTGAACATGATATGAAAGAAAAACAAGAGCTAGAAGCATATAACAAGGTAGCTAAAACACTCAAAAAGATATAAGTGAAGAACATGAGTGTTTCATGAAAAAGCGAAGCGTGTCTCTCTCCCAAACAAGAATGATCAGATGCAACTTATTTAAAACCAGCAAAGAAAACAAAACTAAACTAAAAAGAAAAGAGCAAGACGCTCCAAGCATAGCACATAACACATGAAGTGATAATTATAGTGGAACGAAAGACAAACTGATAATTGTTGATGGAGAAGGGGATGCATGGGGGCATCCCCAAGCTTAGACGCTTGAGTCTTCTTGAATATTTCTTGGGGGTGCACGGGGGCATCCCCAAGCTTGAGCGTTTGACCCTCCTGAATCTTCGTTTATCATCTTCCCTCGCACACTTGAAAAATCCCTTCATACATAACTCATCATAATCTGATTAGCGAGGTTAGTACCCACAATAAAATAATTTTTCCCTACTGGAAATAAGGATAATCTTGAATAGCTACTGTTTCTCAAGATTGCCAAAAGGTTTTTGCAAAGAAAAAGCAAGCTCAAGGTTTGCAAAACGAAGAAAAGGCAAAACGGTACAGAATCTGTGAAAAACAGACCAGCAGGTAGTAAATAATTTTTTCGGGGCACTTCTGCAACTCAAATCAAAAAACTCAGAACAGACGCTCGAAAGCCAATTGTATAGAGCACGCTGTCAAAAAATTTCAGATCAAAAGGATGATCTGGTGATTTTATTAGAATTTTTCTTTCCAAGGACAGAATCTGTTTTCTGGACAGCATGTCACAACTTTTGAATTTTCTTTCAATCAGAGGCTAAAATTGGCACAAAGCTGAAAAATAAAGATACAATGATGTTGCTACAGTAGTAACAAACATCAAGACCACTAAAAACTGAAAGAACAAACTGAAAGCAAAGATAACAAGGGTTGTCTCCATAGAGCTCATTCTTTATAGCCATAAAGATAGGCTTAAGACTTTAATGATGCTCTCGTAGGAATAAGAGTTGAAGAACAAAAGAGAGCATCAAGAAGCAAATACCAAACACATTTAAGCCTAACATGCTTCCTATGCATAGGAATATTGCAATAGAATAATTCATTGAAGCACAAAGCAACTAGCATAGGAAGGCAAAACAAGCATAACTTCAAAATATTCACCATAAAGAGAGAAAACTTCTTATTATTAAGATATTTAGAACCATGTCTCCCTCTCTCATTATAAATTTCAGTGGCATCATGGATGAACTCAACAATATAACTATCACATAAGGCATTATTTCCATGATCCAAAAGCATAAAAGTGTCATTACTCTTCATATAAGCAAAATCTTTCTTATTAGGAATAGTGAGAGTAAGACTATCATAACCATCATGGTAATCATCGTATTTAGGAGGCATATCATAATCATAATAAACTTTATCCTCAATAGTAGGTGGACTGAAAATATCATATTCATCATTGTAATCATCATATATAGGAGGCATAGTATCATCAAAGTAAATTTTCTCCTCAAAAGTTGGGGGACTAAAAATATCATGTTCATCAAACGTGTCATCCCCAAGCTTAGAGCTTTCCATGTCATTAGCAATATTGATATTAAAAAAAACATAATAATAACATCACCACCATCATGATTGTTATGCAAATAATAAAGTTCCAAAGGTTTTTTAATTTTCTCTTCGAACACATCATGTCCAAGTTCAAGGTAGAGCTTATAAAGCTCTCTCATATTTTTGTTGTTTTCCATTAAGCAAAACTAGTGAAAAGAAACACAAGAAACAAAAAGATTTAATTGTAAGATCTAGAGAAGGTACCTTCACTTACCTCACTTCCCCGGCAACGGCGCCAGAAATAGCTTGATGTCTACTACACGCTTCTATTCCTGTAGACAGTATTGGGCCTCCAAGAGCAGAGGTTTGTAGGACAGCAGCAAATTTCCCTTAAGTGAGTAACCCAAGGTTTATCGAACTCAGGGATGTGGAGGTTGAACGTACCCCTTTCAAGCAACCCTGCAATCAAGATACAAGAAGTCTCTTGTGTCCCCAACACACCTAATACACTTGTCAGATGTATAGGTGCACTAGTTCGGCGAAGAGATGGTAAAATATGGATGATAGGAGTGGCAAAGCAAAGTAATATAAATCTGTAATAAAAAGTGCAGCAAGCAAACAAGTGGTAAACGTGAGCACAAATGGTATTGCAATGGTGGAAACAAGGCCTAGGCTTCATACTTTCACTAGTGGCAACTCCGAACAACATTGACATAGACTAATCACATGATAAAAACGTGCAATGGAGACGCACTCGAAGGTCATTCCTTTGTGATCAAGAGAGGACGAGAATTATGTAGGGCTACAAAAGCACACCTCTAAGTTCGTAGTTCTCAATCTATGAATTTCCCAATGTCACTGCGGCCATCCAAAGAGAGTACCACGATCACCACAACATATCTCAAGGATAGTCAAAGACAAGCACCAAGAGACTCTCAATCTTCAATCAACACACAAAAGAGGAAATCACTCATGAAAATATTATTCTAATCCATGTCTAATAGACCGCTGTCACATTGGTCTCGGAGATTATACTAGATAAAGACAAGTGAGTACATCAATTCAATACATAGAGGAAGGGGAAATATCATGGGATCACCCTAGATTAACATAGCCTATGATCACAACGAAGATCACATCATGGGAGAGAGAGATAACCACATAGCTACACGTACAAGCCCTCAGCCCCGGAGAAGACTACTCACACATGACCATGGTGAGCAAGAGATTGATGGTGGTGTTGATGGAGAGGTGCAGCCCGGAGGAGGAGGCGGCCGGCGGCTGCCCTCCAGGGCGGCGGCGGCCCTAGGGGGCAGCGGCCCCTTGGCCCCCCTTCTTCCTTGTGGATGGTGCTGCAATGGTGCTGGTTCTCCCCTCCAAGACGGCGGCTTGGGAGGAGGAAAATTCGTGGCCCTTGGTGACCTAGGTTTCCTGTCTTTATATAGACTCTCGGATTCCCGTCATCAGATTTTGGGCTTCAGTAAATCGGGCTTTTCTCGGCCGTCCGGACACCGATTTGGACGAATTTTATATCCAGAAGCATCCTCTCGAAATTCCCCACAACTTTCGCAACTAGGTTTTTTCCGTTTGACGTCGTCTTCGGGCTGGAACGTGACCATCTTCTAAAAACGTTCTGAGACATATTTCAGAAAAGTCAGAGTCCTACTCCAATACGACTCCTTTTGCGTTTTTTGTCAATTTCCAAGTAATTCTTACACAATAAAGTGTAAAACAAGAACATTGTGCACTTTTGCAACCATTAGTATAGCACATAACACATGAAGTGATTAAAATATAGTGGAACGAAAGACGAACTGATAATGTTTATGAAGAAGGGGATGCACGGGGGCATCCCCAAGCTTAGACGCTTGAGTCTTCTTGAATATTTCTTGGGGGTGCATGGGGGCATCCCCAAGCTTGAGCGTTTGACACTCCTGAATCTTTTTATCATCTTCCCTCGCACACTTGCAAACTCCCTTCATACATAACTCATCATAATCAGATTAGCGAGGTTAGTACCCATAATAAAATAATTTTTCCTTGCTGGAAATAAGGATATTCTTGAAGGTCTACTGTTTCTCAAGATTGCCAAAAGGTTTTTGCAAAGAAAAAGCAAGCTCAAGGTTTGCAAAATGAAGGAAAGGCAAAACAGGACAGAATCTGTGAAAAACAGACCAGCAGGTAGTAAATAATTTTTTCAGGGCACTTCTGCAACTCAAATCAAAAAACTCAGAACAGACGCCCGAAAGCCAATAGTATAGAGCACGCTGTCCAAAAAATTCAGACCAAAAAGATGAACTGGTGATTTTATACGAATTTTTCTATCCAAGGACAGAATCTGTTTCCTGGACAGCACGTCACAACTTTTGAACTTTCTTGCAATCAGAGGCTAAACTTGGCACAAAGCTGAAAAATAAAGATACAATGATGTTGCTACAGTATTAACAAACATCAAGACCACTAAAACTGAAAGCAAAGATAACAAGGGTTGTCTCCCTAGAGCTCTTTCTTTATAGCCATAAAGATAGGCTTAAGACTTTAATGATGCTCTCGTAGGAATAAGAGCTGAAGAACAAAAGAGAGCATCAAGAAGCAAATACCAAACACATTTAAGCCTAACATGCTTCCTATGCATAGGAACATTGCAATAGAATAATTCATTGAAGCACAAAGCAACTAGCATAGGAAGGCAAGACAAGCATAACTTCAAAATATTCACCATAAAGAGAGGAAACTTCTTATTATTAAGATATTTAGAACCAAGTCTCCCTCTCTCATTATAAATTTCAGTGGCATCATGGATGAACTCAACAATATAAGCATCACATAAAGCATTGTTACCATGATCCACATGCAAAAAGGTACTCTTACTCTCCACATAAGCATAATCTTTCTCATTGGTAATAGTGGGAGTAGGACTATCATAAACAATTTGAACACTATAGATTAATTGTGTATTAGGAGGGTGGTGTTCAACAAGGGAGTAATTCCCTCCATGATTATGACAAGTTTCATAAGGATAATTTCTCCTTATGTCATAGGTACCTTTATAATCACTATAGATTGGAGTTATAACATCATCATAGTAGAGAAGAGCATTATCATTGCTAGCAACTATATTTGTAATCATGTTGTCTTTATTCTTCATAGCAAAAGAATTATCAATTGTCACATCACTAGTGGGTAAAGGATTTGCAATTCTATCATCCCCAAGCTTAGAGCTTCCCATATCATCACTTTCAGAGTTGGTACCAAAAAGATTTTCAAGATCATAAGTAGCATTATCATCATTTTCCCAATCACAATAAGTAACATGCATATCATAATCAAAATCATCTTCAATAGTACCAACGGACGTATCATCAAGATGATAATTAAGGCAATAAACTTCACCTTCTTCTTTAAACTTACAACCTTTAGGATAAAAGTTGATGGGAGGAATATGCTCAGGCCAGGTTGATACCCATTCTTCTTCTTTCTTGCTCCTCTTCCTCCTCCTCTTCTTTTTCTTCTTCTTAACCTTAGGAGGGAGTGGTTGGAGATGAAGCTTCTCCACATATCCTGGTTTATCATTAGAAACAATAGGGGAAACTTGGGAGAAACTCTCCTTTTTATTAGCAGAAATATAAGAGACATTTTTATACTTTGGTAAAGTTCCCTCCTTTCTAATCTTACTTATGTAATCATTTTCATGGCAATTAACAACACAATAGAGATGGCAATTTTGCAAAGTGTTTTTTATTCCTATGGCATTAACATCTAGCCAAGAAGTCTTTTCTGATAACACCTCACACATCAAAAATAACATAAGCTCATCATAAAGATCAAAGGTGATCATGTTATCACACAACTGGTTAAAAGTTATGTTTTGAAAGTTCATGCATTGAAAATTAAAGTGACCCTCTATACAGCAAAGTTCACAAGTAAAAGGATAAAGGTCACACAATTCTCTAGCAATTTCATTTAAATCTCTGACCCAAGTGATTGTTCTTTCATGCTTATGTTGCTTACAATACTTCTCTTCTTCAATCATAGGCCTTTCACAAGGTCTATCCACTCCACAAAAATTAACATGCTTATATAAAACTTCATTTTTAGGAATTGGATCATGCATGTTGCAATCATCATGAACAATTTCATTTTCTTTGCAATTCTCTTTAAAAGGTTCATGATGCTTGATCCAATCCTCCTTAGGCATATTAAGATGTGAAGCAAAAGATTTGAGGAAATCAACAAGGAGTTGAGAATCAAGTCCAAACTTAGCACTAAACTTATTAAAACTTGTAGTTTCAACAAAGGACTTAATGCAATCATACTCATAAATTATACCTGACTCTTTACCTTTGTCGATCTCCCAATCTTCAGTGTTGCGTTGAATTCTTTCAAGGAGTTCCCATTTAGCATCAGTCTTTTCGTTTGTGAAAGAACCCATAGAGGAAGCACCGAGCAAATCTTTATCCTGTCGAGAAAGCCTCGCATAGAAATTAGTAATAATCATATCTTTGGGGAGCCCATGGTTAGGACATTTTAGCATTAACGTTTTCAGTCTCCCCCAAGCTTGAGCTATGCTCTCTCCGTCATGAGGATAGAAATTATAAACATAATTGCTATTCTCATGGACTTCATGAAGAGGATAAAACTTGGAGTAAAAGAGAGACTGGATCTCTTCCCAATCCAGCAGGTGAGAGTCATCTAGTAGCCTATACCATTCCAATGCTTTTCCTTTCAGTGACAAGGCAAATAATTTCCTCATGACAAACTCCCTTGATACACCTGCAAGCTTAAATAATGAACATAGTTGTGACAGATATAGCAAGAGTTCACCGGGATGTCTGTCTCCTGCATAACGATTAGCCAAAACATAATCGATAATACCAGCTGGTATTTTATAGGGCACAATTTCAATAGGGGGAGGAGCAACCACCACAGGTGTGGGGCGTCTTCCCACAAGCAACGATCCAATAGCACGGTTTTCCATAAACATAACTAGTGAAACTAAAAACAAGAAACGAAAAGATTTAATTGCAAGATCTAAAGATATACCTTCAAGCACTCACTTCCCCGGCAACGGCGCCAGAAATAGCTTGATGTCTACACACGCTTCTACTCTTGTAGACTATGTTGGGCCTCCAAGCGCAGAGGTTTGTAGGACAGCAGCAATTTCCCTCAAGTGGATGACCTAAGGTTTATTGAACTCAGGGAAGTAGAGGTTGAAGGTGGTCTCTCTCAAGCAACCCTGCAACTAAGATACAAGAAGTCTCTTGTGTCCCCAACACACCTAATACAACTAGGAGCTGTATAGGTGCACTAGTTCGGCGAAGAGATGTTAAAATATGGATGATAGGAGTGACAAAGCAAAGTAATATAAATCTGTAATAAAAAGTGCAGCAAGCAAACAAGTGGTAAACGTGAGCACAAATGGTATTGCAATGGTGGAAACAAGGCCTAGGGATCATACTTTCACTAGAGGCAACTCCCAACAACATTAACATAATCGAATCACATGATATTTCCCATAAAACATGCAATGGAGACGCACCCGGAGGTCATTCCTTCGTGGTCAAGAGAGGACGAGAATTATGTAGGGCTACAAAAGCACACCTCAAAGTTCGTAGTTCTCAATATAAGGATTTCCCAATGTCACCGCGGCCATCCAAAGAGAGTCCCACAATCACCACAACATATCTAAAGGATAGTCAAAGACAAGCACCAAGAGACTCTCAATCTTCAATCAACACACAAGAGAGGAAATCACTCATGAAAATATTGTTCTAATCCATGTCCAATAGACCGCTGTCACCTTGGTCTCGGGGATTATACTAGATAAAGACAAGTGAGTACATCAATTCAATACATAGAGGAAGGGGAAATATCATGGGATCACCCTAGATTAACATAGCCTATGATCACAACGAAGATCACATCATGGGAGAGAGAGATAACCACATAGCTACACGTACGAGCCCTCGGCCCTGGAGAAGACTACTCACACATGGACATGGTGAGGAGGAGGTTGATGATGGTGTTGATGGAGAGGTGCAGCCCGGCGAGGAGGAGACGGCCGGCGGCAGCCACGGAGGCGGCGGCGGCGGCCCTTGGGGGCGCGGCGGCGGCGGCGGCCCTAGGGGGCGGCAGCGGCCCTAGGGGGCAGCGGCTCTAGGGGGCAGCGGCTCCTTGGCCCCCCTTCTTCCTTGTGGATGGTGCTGCAACGGTGCTGGTCCTCCCCTCCAAGACGGCGGCTCGGGAGGAGGAAAATTCGTGGCCCTTGGTGACCTAGGTTTCCTCTTTTTATATAGACTCTCGGATTCCCGTCATCAGATTTTGGGCCTCAGTAAAACGGGCTTTACTCGGCCGTCCGGACTCTGATTTGGACGAATTTTATATCCAGAAGCATCGCCTCGAAATTCCCCACAACTTTCGCAACTATACTTTTTCCGTTTGACGTCGTCTTCGGGCCGGAACGTGACCATCTTTAAAAAACGTTCTCAGACAGATTTCAGGAAAGTTAGAGTCCTACTCCAATACGACTCCTTTTGTGTTTTTGTCAATTTCCAAGTAATTCCTACACAATAAAGTGTAAAACAAGAACATTGTGCACTTTTGCAACCATTAGTAGGTTAGTACAAATATGATCAAAAGTGTATGGAAGTGCATAAATATCATAGCAATATCACACAAAAAGAGGCATGAAGCAAGCAGAAATTATAGATACGTTTTGGATGCATCAGAGGGTGATATGATATTCGATCAAGACAACCGAGTTGACGAAGTCCAGCACTATGATTCTGATGACGAAGAAAATGTTGATCTTGAAATAACAGAGACCGGCGAGGTATATTTATATAAGCAGGCATCTGGTGATCATCACATGTTTTAAATGATTTGAAGATATATTAATGAATCGATCTTTCTTCTTTCAGCCCTCTGGATCTAGCAAATCTTATATAGGCAGCAAGACAGTGTGACGCCCGGCCAAAAAGTTGAAGGAGGGAGTAAAGTACAACATAGATGCCATCAAACCTAATGGCGAACCAAGCAAGCCTAAGAACAATGCGAACAAGTTCATTCATCAGTGCGGAGTTCTTGTGAAGGACCAACTTCCGATCTCCATTCAACAATGGAAAGAGCCAGCAAAGCCACGTCCAAATCTTACTTCCGTTGACCAAAGAGAAAAAAATTCGGCTTTGAGAATCTCTCATGGAACATTTCATCCTACCAGATTATTCAATAAGAAAGATTTGCATAAAGTCAAGGACGCTGCTCTTAGGAAGATGAGAATTGCATTCAACAACTAGAAGAAAAATATATGGGCCAACTACGTCGATGAAGGAAAGAAGACTCTAGAATTCAAGGGAACACTGAAGAAACAAAGAGATCACTGGCCCGCTTTCGTGACATTCAAGGAATCAGAATTATATAAGGAACAGTTGAAATGAAACAAGGGCAATGCCACAAAAAATGAGCATTTCCATAGGCCGGGGCCAGGTGGCTACACGATGGCCCGACCTAAGTGGGATCAGTCTGAGCAAGAGATGTTGGATGCAGGGGCCACTCTAGTTATATTGAGCTGCCCCCCCCCCCAGGGTGAGGACTTGGTTCTATGCGCACGGGGGCCGTTGGGCCAGAAGATAGGCAAGGTTTCGAAGAAGGCAAGTTTTAAAGGAGCCGAAGACAAGTTACTTGTTGCAATAGAAGAGGCTCGAACGGGGGTGTTCACGCTCAACAGAGAGAACGATGAGCTTACGCGCGCCCTGGGAAATCCTGAACACACGGGAAGAACACGAGGCAAAGGCGTTTTTCCATGGTATGAGGGGTTTGAGGAATGGAATGCCGACTATAGAAGTCGTGCAAGAAATAAGATGCAGGAGGAGAAGAAGAAGAAGCTGGAGAAGGAGGACAGGAGGTAGCTAGCAGAACACCTTCGCACAGTAGATGCAAAGCACGCGGAGTGGGCACTCCAATTCGAGCGGCAGTAGCAACAGATCAACTCCCTTAGCCAGGAAAGGGGGTCTCAACAACAGCTAATGGATCCAGCATTGTATAGCACTGTCCCATCCATGCTGAGAAGCAGCGTGGGTTCCGCCCCGGGCATTGAGGCACTGCTGCTGGATACATTCCCTGTGGATGACATCATCGAGAACACTAATTGTGAGCTAAACTTCAAAATGAAGAACATATCCATGAAGGTGGTGGATGCCCTTGCTTACACAAATCCCTTGGAGCAACCTACCATTGCAAGCTGATTCCAGCTGGCTATGCTCGTGTCCAGGTAGATGAAGTAGTGGCACAATATTCGGGGCTAGACCTTGACATTCCTGGAGGTGACGACAAGCACACACAGGGAGATGCCATACATCGTATCATCCTATGGAGAAAGGATTGCATCATCTTTCCAAGGCCAACGACACCGCGTCAGCAGACTCCTCCTCGAAGTTCGCCAACGCGTCAGCAGACTCCCGCTCCTCCAAGTCATCATCCACTGCCTCAGCAGAGTGCTGCTCCTCCAAGTCCGGCACCGCGTCAGGCCACTCCTCCTGCTCCAAGTCCGGCACCGCGTCAGCCCACTCCTCCTCCTCCAAGTCAGCCACGTCAGCCATCTTCGCCGCCTCAGCAACATCGTAAGAGAGCCGCCGCAGCTATGGTGCATAGCGGTACAAGTCAAGGTACAGGAGGAGGCAAGCGATTTCAATAGGGTCCAAGCCTCGCGCCTCTTCCGAAGAGGCCTTACGACATGACCGATGAGGAAAACGAAGCCGAAGTGACGGCCCAATTGGATGCCCATTTTGGACAGAAACTACAACCGCCGCAAAAGGAGAAAGTATCTGATAAAGTCGTTGACCACTTTCCTAGTATGGCTAAAGCACCACCTCCCTAGCCTGTTGACTCAGACTATGAGCGCCAAATCAGGAAGGCACATCGAGCACAACAAAAGAAGGAGTCGAGCTCGAGCTCGAGCCAAGCAGCTGCAAAAAAGCGGGACAGACGTTCCCCAGCTGGGAGAACAGGCGGTGCAATCGATCCCCCCGGTCATTGTACCGGCGCCGATCCCTCCACATGCGAGTACCGGCGCTGATGATCGTGTGCTAATAACCGACGATCATATAAGGTAGATTGCAGAGATCGGATGCACTATAGAACTGCGGCGAACCTATGCTAGAGACCAAGGAGGTCAAGAAGCTCTCAACGAGAATGTATGAATTGCATGAATGGTACCTGAAAATTTGCAAGACTAGCAATCATGAGTCCCTCGTTGTGAAAGTCAAGGCAGAGCATTACTTCCATGAGACTGCTCTGTTCATTGAGTATACAAAACTATTTTAGTTATTCAATCAAGACGCACTCGACAAATCTATCGTCAGTTGCTATTGTCTGTAAGTGATTTCTTTCTGTAATTTAAGTCCCAAGGTAGCTTAGTGCTTCTTGATCATTACATGCAATTATCCTCACTATATTCTTTTCTGTTGTATTAATTATGCAGGATGAAGATCTATGAAATGAAAAAAGCTGGACGCTATGGCATTGGGTTCATTGACCCAAATACCGTTAATGAAGAGACATGAATACTTCAATGGTATCGAGATGAGGTAGAGGCAAAGATGCTAGAGTTCTTGAAGCGCCTCAATACCAATTGAGATATATTACTTCCTTACAACTTCAGGTGAGTCACACTGTCTTGTATAGGGTTTAGGGTAGTTGATGTGTGTTATGCACATGCCCGCTTAATTTATACATGCAAATGTGTGCGCATGCAGTTTCCACTAGATCTTGTTAGACATTCAAGTTGAAGAAGGAAAGGTTGAACTACTGGACTCACTACTTAAAGATCCTAGTGACTACTCAATCGTGAAGGGGACAGTCAACATGTAATTTCAATCATTATTGAACTATATGTCGGGATCTTTAGTTTGTCATTTCCTGATATCAACTAATTAATAACTCCTTTATTCATTTTCTTTGCCGGCGGGCATGCCTTGGGAAAAGTTCATCCAAGTGGTTCCAGGCCCGCCATGGAAACAAGATATGTATTGGTATTGACCAAAGGTAATTAACTAAGTAGTACTAGCTAGCTAGCTACCATCTCTTTAATTCTACTTTCAATACCATTAGTTATCATGCTTGATTAATTATTATCTGATTGAATTCTATTCTTGTAAAGGCCATGAAGCAGGCGTCGGAGAATAATTTATGTGCATACTACGCTTGCGAGAATATTCGCATGATGGCGTCCGAAAGGACACTGACTGCTAGATAGCGATGGGTACGTTTGCCAGAACACTACTCACAATTATTACATCCTTATCGATATCTAATAACACAACTAATACATGCATATTGATCTTCTTCTTTGAAGTTCAATGAGATGCGAGATCAGCTCCTACGGAGGATCGTGTACGAGCAATTCAAGAGGAAATAGCGAGATTTTTGCTCGACCAGGTTATAAATCCCAAAGGAGAATACCATTACCAGCTACCGTAGTAATGCCTCCATGTAGGAGAAATTGTATATATATACCAAATTGTAGATATACATGTGTATGCATGTCTGAATGGTGTGCGAGATATTCGATGATATATATAT
>LR738714.1:724166739-724229688 GCA_902687465.1 Secale cereale
TACTGCGAGAAGATTGGCATAAAGAGGTTCCTCACGGCACCTTATACGCCGCAGCAGAACGGGGTTGTTGAAAGGCGCAATCGAACCGTCGTTGACATGGCGAGAAGTTTACTCAAGAGCAAGAACTTGCCAGGGACCTTTTGGGGAGAAGCTGTCTCGACGGCGGTCTATCTTCTCAACCGGGCTCCAACGAAGGCAGTGATCGGCAAGACTCCGTATGAAGCAATATACGGACGTAAGCCGAATGTGTCTCATCTACGGACGTTCGGATGCGTGGCGCATGTGAAGACGGCGGAGCCGCATCTCTCAAAGCTTGCCGATCGTAGCACCAAGATGGTGTTCATCGGGTATGAGAGGAGTTCCGGCACCAAGGCATACCGCTTCTACGATCCACAAACCAAGCGTCTACGGATTTCACGCGACGTTGTGTTTGAAGAAAACAAAGCGTGGAATTGGAGCACAGCAGCCGACGATGCTCCAAACGGTAACATATTCACAGTTGATTTTCCAACTGATGATGATGCAGGGGAAGATATCCAGGTGGTTGGCAAGACGCCCAACCAAGGTGACCACAATGGTAGTGATCATCATGGTGCCGACACCAACGAGGACGCGCATGAGTCGCAAGGTGATAGCGACAACGACGCGCAAGACATGGGAAGAGATCTCGACAACGACATCGACAATGAGGCGCATAGTGATGATGAAAATCAAGATGATGGTCAAGATCACGACGACTACGCCGACGACACGGATGCCAACGACCCGTCATCTACCACGTCTGAGACTCAACCGTCTTCCTCAAGTGCATCGACGCCGACACAATTTGTGTCGCCTCCTTCGCAAGCCACAACAGATTCTTCCGGGCCTCATCGCTACAAGACCCTCAAGAAAGTCTACAAGTACGCAAAGCCAGTTACGCTCGAGTATTCCGATTTGTGTTTACTCGGAGTTGAGGAGCCGGCAAACTTCGTAGAGGCGAGCAAAAGTTCAAGCTGGATGCACGCCATGGATGAGGAGATGAAGGCGATCGAGAGCAATGGCACGTGGACTTTGGTAACCCGACCATCGAACCAAAAGGCCATAGGTTTGAAGTGGGTTTACAAGTTAAAGAAGGACACAAAGGGTGCCATTGTGAAGTACAAGGCAAGACTCGTTGCAAAGGGCTACGTGCAACGTCAAGGAGTTGACTATGAGGAGGTGTTTGCACCGGTTGCTCGAATCGAGACGGTGAGAGTGCTCCTAGCTTTGGCAGCACAAGAAGATTGGAAGGTTCATGATATGGATGTTAAATCCGCTTTCCTCAACGGTGACCTCAAAGAAGAAGTGTATGTGGAACAACCCCTCAGCTACGAGAAGAAAGATGAAGAAGGGAAAGTTTACAAGCTCAAGAAGGCACTTTACGGGCTAAAGCAAGCGCCAAGAGCTTGGAACTCAAAGTTAGACCGAAGTTTGGTCTCACTTGGGTTCAAAAGATGTCACCTCAAGGATGCGAAAGACAGACTACCAAGCACCAATGAACAGGTGAAGGTTGAACACGCGACCAAAGAGGAGCGTTGGTGTCAAGCAATGAACGAGCCGACGACAAGAATGATGATCCCTGAAGTGCAACAAGAAACGGCAAAAGCAATGCCTATGAGTAGCAACACTCGCGTTTGGGATCCAGGTGATAACGAGGATGTCGTGCTTAAGGGGGTGAATGTTAGAGCTAAGCACAAATCCAAGATTGCACGGCACGTGCATATGTGTCTTAGTTTGGTTAGTGTTGCAAACCGAGTAGGATTAGCATTACTACACCGAGTAGGATTAGCAGTAGGCTATATTTAGCATATATATATGCGTCTACCCTGCCCTTTGTAACGATCAGAAAAAGATCAAAGCAATAAGGAAAAAAGCCCAGGAGCGACACGCCCCTGTAGCTATCACCAAAATCAGTTTCGTTCATGTTGTTTCGTTCGCTGCTACGTGAGTCTCGCTGAGTCAATCGATAATATCGAGCCCTAGCTTGCTGAAGCTACCTACACGTACGCAAGTCGCCGGCTAGACATTCATCTAGCTAGCTTTGCACTACGTGTGTGAGATCCTGGGTGATTTGATCTAGGGATCAAAAACCAACAGAGCGGTGGGTGTGCATGCGAGGTCTAGACAGAGCGATTGAGAAGGTGCGCGGTCTCCGGCTCACTATAGGCGAGACGAACTGTTAGGATCGCAACTCACAATTCACTAATTTCACACAATTATAGAGTAATTCCTCTTAGGTACAAGGATCTGGAGGTAGAGGAAAGGGTAAAGGGAGGAGAGAGCCGGAGGTAGAAGAAAAAGAGGGAGCAGCAGTGCCGTGCCTTTGCTTCATTCATCCTGGATGGCCCACGTACTGTCAAAAGGGCGAACCCAAGAGGTCCGTAACACGAACGGACAGAGAGGCCAGAAGGGAAATGACCAAGACAGACAAACTCGTGTGCAGCAAGCGGATCCCTATACAAAAGCTAAATGTTTAGAGTCGGCAGTCCGGCTCCCACGCTCACGCGCCCATGAAAAAATCGTTCACCCACGCTAGAAACTGCTTACCGCTGGCCACACAATTTTTATACCCACCCCCGTGAGTATCCGCTGCCGTACACTTCTGTCTCACCCCTGGCCACCTGCCCCTGCGCTGCTCCGGCGAGCGCTGCTCCCCACCTGCCCCCAGGCCGCTCCGGCGAGCATGCTTCCCACCTGCCCCTACGCTGCTTCGGCGAGCGTCGCTCCTCACCTGCCCCCGCGCTGCTCCGGCGAGCGCCGACTCCACCTGTGCTGGAACGGCTGATGAGCTGCTTCAGCGAGCGCCGCTCCTCACCTACCCGCGCGCTGCTCCGGCGAGCGCCGATTCCACCTGTGCTGGAACGGCTGCTACATTGCGAACGAGCGGATGAAATGCTGGAAAGCCTCGGTGGGAGCTGCAAGCAGGGATTTTTTTTGCTACAACTGGTGTTTTGTTTTGCTGGAATCAACAATGTTTTCTGCTACGATCCAGATTATGGAAGTGTTTTTTCGCCGGAACAGTCTAAATTTTTGCTGGAACCGGCGAACCATTTTGCTACAACCGTGTTTGGTTTTTGTTACTACCGGTGTTTTGTGGATTTATGCTACATCCATCTCCATGACATCGTCTGTTTTTTCAGTCTATTTTTTGCTACAACCATGCTATGATTTTGTTGGAGCCGAAGACAAATTTTGCTACATCCAGCCACGGCGACGACGGTTTTGTTCTTTGATGGGATAGACAACCAATTTTTGATACAAACGGCGAGCAGTTTTGCTTCGACCAACATCTTTTTTAGCTGGAAACATTGGATTTTTTAGCTGGAGCCTATGCTTTTCCAGAGATGCAAAGCTATTTTTGATACAACTGGCAAGAAATTTTGCTTCAACCAATATCTAATTTTGCTGGAACCAGCACTTCCAAAGCTGCGACAAGTGAATCTTTAATTTGTTTTTCATTTTTTGCTACTACCGTTTTCTAGTTTGCTGGAAGCATCACAATTTTTTGCAACCACCGTTGTTTTTGGATGCGAATCATGGCGTCATCGTCATTGATTCTACAAGGGCGAGGGAGAGAGGTGAGGGGATTGGCAGCACCGCCGAGCAGCGGAGCCGCAACCAGCAACACACCGGCGTCGAGCGCCTTGGCCACGTCAACGGTTTTTTTTGCTGCAAACTTCATTGTTTTTTGCTACTACAGGTGATTTTTTTTTGCTACATCCCAACACGCGGAGCACGACCCCTGAGACGACGGCGTTTTTTTTGCTCCAACAGTCATCGAATTTTGCTACCACTGGCGAAGGATTTTGCTACATCCATCATGACGGAGCTGCAACCCCACGACGGCGGCGACCTTTTTGCTGCAACATTTGTCAGATTTTGCTACCACCGGCGAAGGATTTTGCTACATCCATTCAAAGTATCATTTTACTGGTGGCCGTCCGCAATCCCGTGCAGCGAGCGGCGACGGCAAGCGGCGGCGGTGGTGCATCAATGGAGCATCAACTACGGGAGTTGCAACCTATCTCGCCGGAGTTGTAACTGCTTGGGGCGGAGCTGCAATCGAAATCGATGAGCGGGGAAGTTTCTTAGACGAGTTCGACGAGCAGCGGAGGGCCGCGGGGCGTCAGAGCGCGAGCGGCCGGTGGCCGGCGGTCAGCGGCCGTTTTGCTCTCGCGGAGCTGCACACGGGAGTGAGTGACCGGGGACATGTGCGGCGGCGAGCGGAGGTGCGCTGGTGGTGAGCGAAGGCCATGGTTGCAACACCCCGGTGTAAGAAGCTGCCACGACGGTGAAGGGATGAGGCGGCCATGGCCAGGACATGCGCGGCGAAGGGGCGCTGCGGCCATGGCCGGGAGATTTGCGGTTCGTGGCGCGTGTAGCCTGGCCGCTGCGGGTCGTTCCCCTTTTTACTTCTGGCGAGGAGTACGCTCGATCGTGGGGAAGAAGGAGAGAGTTGACTTTTGGTGAAGAGATAAGGCTAATTTGACGGCCAGCAGCGTTTGCATCCGACGGTTCGGACTTGACCGGCCGAACCCCTGGCCGGTCCGCCTGCGCGTAGTACTGGCCTATACAAAAACAGCAAACCAGCACAATCTACAGCTCTCTTTGTTTTTACTGGTACAATCTACTCCCTTCGTCCCACAATGTAAGATGTTTTTACAAGCTTCATACATTTGTGAGGGACTACAACTCAGCAGCGCACATGCACCAATTTGTAGGAACCTTGGGATGGGCACCACGATACCAGAACACTCGTCCGGGACGGCTGTTTTTGTCAATCCGCACGACATTATCAGTAATCTGTGTGATTTTTATTTATTCCTATACTATACTACACATAAAAAAAAACCCTTGGACCTAGAAAGGCAGTTGTGTAGTTTCTGAACCTGCCTACCACAACTCGGTAGGTGGCACCGCGACAGCATCAGCATGAGAATAAAGAAGAACCAGAATGTTTAGAAATGAAAATTGAAAATTTATGGGATCAAGCGGCTAAAAATATAAGCAAAACTAAGTTACCGGAAACCAGACGCCAAGGCTATGCCATCTCACACGTACCAAAAAGGAAGGTTTTTACATTTGACCATTCCTGTTTTGAACAGCACAGCAGCATTACACACAGCGAACCAACCAAAGCACATGCATGTTCTAGAGATAGGCCCGCCACCGCTGTGGCTTATTCCCATTCATATTTTCATCCATTCACTAACAAGTAGTGTAACGAACTAATCGTCAAAAAAAAAAAATGTAGTGTAACGAACAACGGCAGGCTGGTGGGAAGGGGGGACGCTGCGTTGTGCTTTACCGCCAGGTCAGCCGACTGTGCTGAACCAGAGAAGAAGAAAGCCAATAAGATGCCGTGTCGGCCGTTTTGGAAAATCTCTATTTCGAATCATCTGATTATCCGCGGGTTCTCTTCTCTTTCAACTCATCTGATTATCGGCTGGTTCTCTTTGTCACGGTAGGCTCCAATTCAGACTTGTAAAGACTGTGGAACAGCCAATTCAGACTTGTAAAGACTTCTACTAGAGGACATGGTTAGGCGTTAAAAGGACTAAAAAACCGCACATGGACACCTCCTTTGCTGCCATTTCCGTGTTACCTCACTACTACAAGTTTAGTGTTATCAAACTACTACTATTAAGGAAGAAAGATAGCAATAGGCTACTCCCCCGATGAAAACAGGGATGACACAACTGTTGCAATCTTGAAGGACACCTACAACATTGAGCGCGCGGTGGGTTTCAGAGGGTGAATAAGGCTATAAGAGCATCTCCAACAGCCGCGCTATACTAGCGCCGCGCCGCAAAAAACACCATTTTAGCGCGCGCGCAACGCGTCGGACAGCTCCAGCGGGCGCGCAAAAAACGCGCGCGCGCTAAAACGAGTTGGGCGCGCTGGTGAAAGCCCCATCCCGCGCTGTTGATTTGGTGCGTCCACTTCCGCGCGCGGCACACTCGAGCGCGCGCGCGAACTCTCCTTTCTTTCTTCTTCCCACCCGCGCGCGCCGGCTCTCCCGCGCTCGTTCCTCTCTCCCGCGCTCGCTCGCCCCCATCCGGCCGCGCCGCCGCCGCCGCTCGCGCCCCCGGCGACCTCAGCGCTTCCCCGGCCTATCCCGGCGCTTCCCCCGCGCCCGCCGGCGACTCGCGCTTCCCGGTCTGCCTCCGCTGCCGGCCGCCGCCCGCGCCCGCCGGCGACCGTTCAGGCGCTTCGCCGGCCTCCCCGCGCCGCTGCGCTTCCGCCCCACCTCCTCCTAGTCCGACCGGACCTCGCGCGCCTCCGACGTCCGAGGAACAGCGCCCGACGGCTCGCTGCCCCCGCGCCCGCAAGGTGTTCGATAAAACACCTACAAGGTATGTATTGCTCCAAACTGAATTTGGTGCATATTTTGAATTGTAGTTTTGATAGTATAGTATTGAACATTGTAGATGAGTTCGTCGCATGATTCTTCCGAAGATGAATTTGATATGGAAGAGGAGGAGGATCTTGCAATGATCATATCTATGCATATCAATAAAAAACCGAAGCACGGTGGTTCAGTTATGGGTCGGGAATTTTTTTTGGAGAGATAGGATTGATGCCCATAACAGATTGATGAAGAACTATTTCGTGGAGAATCCCACATACCCAGAGTCATATTTTCGTCGCCGGTTTAGGATGAGCACAGACTTGTTCAAGCGCATTGCAGAGAAACTAGCGATTCATGACCGGTTTTTCCAGCAAAGGAGGAATGCTGCTGGAGAGCTCGGGCATAGCACCTTTCTGAAGGTGACAGCCGCTTTGCGTATGTTGGCATACGGTATCCCGGCCGATCTAGTTGATGATCATTTGGCTATGGGTGAGAGCCAAGCCATCATGTGTGTCAAGCGCTTTGCAATGGGAATTGTGCAAGTGTTTGGCGAGGAGTATTTGAGATCTCCCACTGCTGAAGACGCCGCAAGGCTATTGGAGATGAACAAATCTCGCGGCTTTCCTGGCATGCTTGGCTCAATAGATTGCATGCATTGGAGTTGGAAGAATTGCCCAAAGGCATGGCATGGGCAATTCCACGGCCAAAAAAAGGGTTCCACTATAATCCTTGAAGCGGTGGCCGATCAGGAGACTTGGATTTGGCATGCATTCTTTGGAATGCCTGGATCTTTGAATGACATCAATGTTGTCAACCAGTCACCACTGATGAATAAGATTGTGAATGGTGAGTTGCCACCGGTGCAGTTTGTAGCAAATGGCCATACGTACAACTATGGCTATTATCTAGCGGATGGCATCTATCCAAAGTGGCAAACCTTCGTGAAGCCGTTGAAAAACCCAGAAGGTAAGAAAAATCTTGATTTCCACAATGCTCAGGTGGCTGCTAGAAAAGATGTGGAGAGAGCATTTGGGATTTTGCAAGCCCAATTTGCTATTGTGAGAGGACCGGCTAGATTTTGGGATCAAAAAATGCTTTGGTACATCATGCACGCTTGTGTGATCATGCACAACATGATCATCGAGAATGAGCGTGGCCAAGATTTAGACTACTCACAGTATGAGCTCTTGGGACATCCCGTGCGAGTGCGACGGAGGGCTGAAAGGGTAGCCCGTTTTGTTGCCACCTATCATGCCATTCGGCGTCCCGCAACGCACAATGATCTTCAGAAGGATCTGATTGAAGAGTGGTGGGCATGGCATGGACGACAAAGAGCATGATTTCATTGCATTATGTATTGTATTGTTCATGAACTATTGGTTGTGTTTATTGCATTATTTGTTGTACTGAACGATAAACTATTTGTTTGAGTTGTAATAACTATTTATTGTTGATTTATTTTGTTTGTTTGATCGTTTTTCTTTTATTTGTTGAATTGTATATGTCGTTTGTGCTTGTTACGCGCGCTGCATTTTTGGGCACCGCTGAAGCAGCGCGCGCGCGCTGCATTATAGCGCTGCTGCTGCCAGCGCTGCGCGGCGCGGCAAACCAGCCGAAGCGCGCGCGGCAAATGCGTTTTTTGGGCGCGGCGCGTAGCGCGGCTGTTGGAGATGCTCTAAAGCCGAGTCTGGCTCTGATCTTCAGTACAAACTCAAAAGTCCGGACATACAGTCTTCCACCACCTTGGCAAATCAGTGTTAGGTGCAGAGGCCAGTGTGAGTTGGGGAAAATGGAGCAGAGAGCACATGTCTAGTGCAATCACTTTGGAGAAAGGGAAATTAAGGCCCAGGTACGAGTCCTATGACACAAACACTAGGAGTCTAGGACATGATAGCCAAATTGATGGACAAATTGTTAATGTGCTCACCAACCTTCCTCGGTCTAAGCATGGCCGGAACCTATAAAGGAGGAACCACTGCATTGTAGTTTACTTCTTCTAGCATATAGTTACGTTGTACAAACAATATTAGCAGCCAAACTAAAAAAAAGGCAGCCTGGTGCAAGTAGCTCCCCCTTGTGCAGGGTGGGGGAAGGGTCCGACTACTTTGCGTCTATTTTACACAACTTTCCCTACATTTCTGTAAGAGGCTATTTTCAGGACTCGAACCCGTGACCTCATGGTCACAAGGCAAACTAACAGGAACATATTTGAGGCTCCAGAACGGGAGAGTGCAGTGACATTGATGATGGGTTGGACCGAAGCTTTCATTATGAAATATGAATGGGAGACATATGGAAACACATCATGCTGAAAAATCAGACTGGGCGTAGAGACAAGCTAACAATCTGTATTTCCTAGGACGCAAGATAGCAGCAACACTTAGGTACTCAGTGGGGAAGGCGAGTAGTACATGTGTGTGCAGTACCTTAGCAACAACTGGCAGGGGTAGAGAGAGAAGATCATCCGGTGGAGGTAGCAATGATTGAGATGGTCTGCCGTCTCTGGCTAGCTTCCGGCGAGAACGGACAGAGAGACCGGAAGCAAACTAGCCAAGACAGAGAGAAAGGCACTCCTATGTAAACTCGTGTGCAGAAAGTGGATCCCTCCAGTACACAACACATGAACATGCAACCAACAAAATCTACAACTTAGCAATGCATATGCACTAATTCATCTATATAGGCAACTTTTTAGTTTCGGTTGGGGTCTCTAAAACCGGACTGAAGACAGACCTTTAGTTCCGGTTTCACACACCAACCGGGACAAAAGGGTATCGCGCCTGCCGCAAACCCTTTAGTCCCGTTTGGTGTCTGGAACCAGGACTAAAGGTCCCATTCGAACCGGGACTGATGCCCGTCGAGCCCTGGCCGGCGTCCTAGCTGCTCGAACCGGGGCTATTGATCCGATCTGGCTAGAACCAAAGCCCTATTTTCTAATAGTGTGGTCTTTAAGAAAATAAATGGTGGAAGGAACCTCTGAATTTTGGTGGCAGCTCGGAGGTTGGTGCAGGTTGATGTGCTGTCAACTAAGGTTGTTTAGTAGCATAGTAGATAATACCTATCTTGTGCGTACTCAGCCTTGCTCATGGCACTATTTCCTTAAGTACATGTTGGTACCAAGGTGAGTTCTTTTGTGCCCACTGCCCAGTGATGTTAAGGTATTACCTTTTTTTTCTAGCTGTTTAAATATGATGCCATCTACTTGCATGGTATAGCATCATACTGCCAACTATATCCAATATAATGGATTTCGAAACAGTGGTACTTGGAGTAGTACTTAGTACATTCAGTAAAGAACAAAACCCCACTTAAACCTTTTGTGCTCGAGTTTATTGATTTATCATATGAACAAACTCTGTTCAGCAGATAGTAATTTAGGATGCTTAAATGCTTAGAGGAGATTGTCCTGCTAAGTTTACCTTTTCTCAAATCCATTTCCATGGAATTATTGAGGCTAGACTATGCCAGAGCAGCTTCAGGACATACAAACCCTCTCAACCACTTTTGATTCGACATAAGGCATTGATCTTCGGTGTAGATTTTTTTCTATGTGATATGTTGTTCCTCTCAAGTCTTACCTCTTGCATTCTGGTAACTTTTTCGAAATTATCATGGTTGATTTTGCATTCAATTTCGACAAAATAAATCTTTAAATTGATGTTATTTACTTCCAGGTTAGTATGGAATCAGAACTTTCAAGTTTGTGAAATGCAAGTCCAGGGAGTGTTGAGCATGTGTTGGAAGCATTGTAGCAACACGTACAGGCAACATATGATATTCATAAATTCAGCTACAATAGGTGTTTCCCTATTATTGTAAACAAAAAATTGTGACACACATTAGGGAATTTTATACGTTTTGTATTGAGTTGTCTATAGCAAATGCATTTCTTAATGACTTGCAGGTAGAACTTGCAAAATTCCGTTGATTCTGTGAGCTTAATTCTCCTATCTTCTTAAGTTGTGTCATGAAGATATGCTTATGAAGAGGAATAGGTTCTGGTCCACATGGATTTGACACATGCTACCCATCTTTTGGTATCCTGAATTTTGTAACACCATAAAAAAAATAACTGCACAGCAAAGCGTGCGCCTTTGGTTCTAGTATTTTGAAAATAATAAGTAGAGATTACCACCATAATATTCGATATAAAGTAAACCACATAATACAAGAAACAAATTGTAGATATTTAGAAAACTATGATACATTATTTCACTGGTATATATCTGGTAGCCCGCACCTCGCTGGGATGGTTTAAAGTGGTGGAGACAACACACTATGATTTCGATTTGGTGGTGCCACTCGAGTACCTAGTCTCGACACTACTACGGATAACCCTAGTAGTTGGGCAGGATAGTAGTAGCGCGGGTGGCCGCACTACCACTATGGCGCTACAGCTAAGTCGTAGCAGTAGCGCTTGTTGAAAGGCGCTACTGCTATCTCTAGCTACCGGTACCGTTTGTTGGCCCAGCGCTACTGCTAATCCTACATAGAAGTAGCGTGTGTTGTCCAACGCTACTACTATTTGTTGGTAGAGCTGTTGCCCACCAGCGCTACTGCTAAACCAGCACTACTGCTTGTTTGTAGATCAGCGCTACTGCTAACTTTACATGTATTTTTTCCACTACGTATTTGCGCTGTATTTGTACAGGTTTTGTACATTAGTGTAGCCATATTATAAACATACAATATTCTCATCGTATCATACACATAATGGTCTCATCACATCATCCAACACAAATGATCAATGCCGCCTCTTATCATAATCTCGATATAACAAGTTAAGTGACATGTCTTGAATACAAGCAACTTCATGTTCATCACATACGAATGTTTCATCATCTATATCTAAACTAATATATAGAAGAGAAGAGTGATCACAGTGTGCAAGAGCGCGATAATGCAGTAGTTCTTGAGGTGCCGGTTACGATCCCTCTCTCGCGCTAGCGTGAACCTCAAGTAACTAGCTTCCTCCTCGTGGCTGGTCTTGAACACCTTCGGGGTGCCGCCCGAGTACCCCGACACCTGGGCCTTACATCAAGCCACTACTCGTATACTCCTGAAACCTTCCCTCCATACACTGCGTAGCACTTATAGGCCATCGATGGTCTATAAACCTGCATCATGACATATGAAATCAATGATAATATGCAACACAATATAGTTGAGCAACAGAAAGAGACGGAGTTATAAAAAATAGAAGCAACATATCATAAACATAAATAACAAAGTTCATCGTACCAAAACTGCCCTAACTAGAGAGATCTTCGCTAGTTGAGGAGGATGGTTTATTTACATCACAAAGTTTCATCGTGCATAAATTCAAAGTTTCATCATAGACACATTGTCATATATCTTGCTTCAATCACTCCAACATGTCGTGCCATCCTTCCAAATCAGGGAGGTAGTCCCCGAGCGAAGTGAAAGGCTTCATGTCGAGATGCTGAGCGGCTACCATGTTCGAACGTCTTGCCGCGACATTTGCCCGTCTTCGTAGAACATCCCTATTTTTTTGAGGACCTCCTTCATGATGACTTGGGCAAGCTCACGCTGGATGTGATATAGCTCAGCTTGGAGTCGATGATCCGGTACATTTCCTAGTTTCTTGGCCCATTGCAGAATATGGTCATCGCAAAATTTAGGCGACACGTGAAGGTTCTAGCGATCCCTATGTACTCCAACATGTGGTGGATCACATAGAATCCATCACTAAGAGTGCCTAGTGGTTCCGGGATGCAGTAGAAGTCGGTCTTATGGCCGAAGCAGGGCGCATGCTTCCTTGTCTTCTTGACCGTGATCTCTCCATCCAGGTGGCCATAGCTTATGATAGCATTGTCGAGGACAACCTTGATTTGGGTGTAATCCTTTTTCTGTATGTTCTTCGATGAGTCCAAGTAAAGAGTTTGTGAGAATCGTGGGTAAAGAATGATGAGGACAGCGCACCCCTCACTGCGCAAAATAAGTACACCTCAAATTAGCCTCCACGCGTGCAAATGAATGATTGTAATCGAAGGAAGGATATCCGCGTATGACTTACATGGGATGGTAAGGTAGGAGAATCGCCTCCTTTTCCTTATTAGCGACCATGAAATAGACAATGTAGTCGCTCGCATATTCGCGGTGCTTTGAGCAGACTGCCAAGAAGCTCTCGTGCATAAAGTACGAGTCAACGACACAGATATAAGATATTTGCTCACGCCTGATTGATACGTCTCCGACGTATTTATAATTTTTAATTGTTCCATTCTATTATACTATCAACTTGGGATGTTGTATATGCACTAATTAATATGCTATTTCATACTATTTTTGGGACTAACGTATTAACCTAGAGCCCAGTGCAAGTTTCTGTTTTTTCCTTGTTTTTGAGTTTCGCAGGAAAGGTATATCAAAGGGAGTCAAACAGAATAAAACTTTTGTGATGATTTTTCTTGGACCAGAAGACACCCAGGGGACTTGGGGTGCATGTCAGAAGATTCCCGAGGAGATGACAAGCCTCAGGGGAGCGCCCTAGGGGGGCGACCCCCTAGGCTTGTGGCCAACTCGAGGATCCCCTAACCGCCTACCTTGGACTATAAATTCACATATATTCCAAAAACCCTATAGGCATCCACAAAAACACTTTTCCACCGCCAAAGGTGTCTGACCTCGTGAGATCCCATCTGGAGGCCTTTTTCCAGTACTCTGCCAGAGGTGGATTCGATCACGGAGGGCCTCTACATCAACCTTGCTACCCCTCGATGATTCATGAGTAGCTTACCTTTGACCTATGGTTCCATAGCTAGTAGCTAGATGGCTTCTTCTCTCTCTATGATCTTCAATACAATGTTCTCCTTGATGTTCTTGGAGATCTATTCAATGTAATCATCTTTTTCGGTGTGTTTGTCGAGATCCGGTGAATTGTGTATTTATGATCAGATTATCTATGAATATTATTTGAGAATTCTATGAATTCTTATATGCATGATTTGATAGCTTTGTATTTCTCTTCGATCTATCGATTTGGTTTGACCAACTAGATTGGTTTAATTATCTTGCAACGGGAGGGGTGCTTTGTGATGGGCTCAATCTTGCGGTGTCCTCACCAAGTGACAGAAGGGGTAGCGAGGCACGTATTGTATTGTTTTCATTATGGGTAACAAGATGGGGTTTATATCATATTGCTTGAGTTTATCCCTCTACATCATGTCATCTTGCTTAAGGTGTTACTCTATTTTTAACTTAATGCTCTAGATGCATGCTAGATAGCGTTCGATGGGTGGAGTAATAGTGGTAGATGCAGGCAGGAGTCGGTCTACTTGTCACGGACGTGATGCCTATATTCATGATCATCTCTACTCCTAATGGAGCAGTTGGTAGTCTCTGTTTCAAGGGTTTTTTCGTCCCACCTCCCACCCTTCGTCTGGTTTATTTTCGTCTCTCCTCCCACCTCCCACATCCCCATGGGTAACGATCCCCTCGAGAAAACCCCAACCAAAACCACTTTAGGAGGCAGCGATGCCTCTAGAAAACCGATGACTCGCACACATGAGAATCGAACAAAAAAAGCCTGCAAAAAAACTACGAAAAAAACCTACAAAAAAAATCGACGACTCACACGCACGAGCGAGCGAGGCGATCAGAGTGCCCTCGATCCCCATCAAAGGTCACAACAGATCCCTTCGGGGTCGCCCTCGCACTCGCATCAAGCGCCCTCGATCCATGCGCTACCTCCCTTCGCCGTCGGTGATCCCTTCGAGTATATTTGATCTTGTGGCTCGCGCCGCCGAAGTCCGAGAGGAGCCACTGCCGACTTCATTTTGGCCAGATCACCGTAGGGACACACCACCGAGGACTGCAATCACCGCAGTCGAGGTCCTAGAGGAGGTACCGCTGCCTTCTCGCATCAGAGGATTTGATCAACTTCTCCTCTCCTTTCTTTCCAACTCTCATCGTCGTCGGATCCTCGCGAGGCATGCCCAAATCCGTCCGCAAACTGCCGGCGATGAGCCGTATGGCACTGCCACGGCCGAGCTCGAGTGCCTCCAGGAACCCGCATAGGAGAATCGAGGTGTGGCGCCTCCTGGACTCTGTCCGTCGCCACTTTGCTTACGACGTCCCCGCCGCCGGGCAGGAAGATTTTTTCCACGCCTTCAACCTCCGTGTCCACGATGTCATACTCGATGCCCACCTGCAATGTCAGCCCCCCCCATCCTCTCGGTCGTTCCCAGCAAATCCATCTGGTAAAATTTGAATATTGATCTGGACTTCAACGATGAATTAAACGTCCTGATCTTTAACGGGAACTTTTTTGTTACTGAACTTAGTAATTGGTTTGCATAAAATCTGAAGTTTGTCTGACATATTTTACTTGACCACAGTTCGCTTCAGAATTCTACTTTATGTGAGCATTACTTTCTTAGGGTATCTGATTTACTTGGAGGAGTATTTAATTACACGTATGTGTAGCACAAGTTGTTATTTCCCAATAATTTTGATGTCCTCTAAACATCGTTGCTCATGTCTATTATTATTTATGAAAGGTACATGTCTTGGAGGGAATGAGCTCCCATTCTCTCAATTTCTTTGCATGGCCATGCTTGCAGTACTGATAAGGCATGCTTCAAAAATGGAGGAGGGAGGACGTGAGCTGCTGCCTTGGTTCCTGTCCGCACCAGCTATCACAATAATCAGGCCTCCACTATGGTCCTCTGAATTTTGGATTACATGCATCTACAAGAGCGTGAGAGCGTGAGAGCTTGAGAGGCTAGCACAATGCTACGTAGAAGTTATTTTTCTCAATGAAGTTGATCTGATGCGGAGCTGGTGCTAGATAGAATGTTAATTGAGTTCTCATCTCCAAAATGTTTGCATTCTAAGTATCCTCTTTGAATCTGTAGTTCCATGATGCTACGGTTCACTTGTTTTTCACCTCTTGATGCTACTATACACAGAAGGTGTTTGCTAAATTGCACATTAAATTTTCTGATAAACTATGCCAATATCACATGCATATGCATTTTTTTAGTGATGTCCGATCATTAATCCATGCTAGAATAGAACATGCCCACATAAGAAGTTTTTCCGCAATCTTCGCAAGCAAGTATTTATTTGTCTACGTGGAATAACAAGATCCACTGTGTGTGTGCAATGGCAACAATAAATACCCTCTCATTAGGGAGACTGATAATTCTACTCTGCATTTTTTTTCTTTCGTACAAGTGTTCTACCGCATTGTTCAACTATGATTGACAAATATGATATACCCGCTTGACAAATATATATATATATATATATATATATATATATATATATATATATATATATATATATATATATATATATATATATATATATATATATATATATATGGACTTAATTAATTCAGGTTTTATTGTCAAGCGGGTATACTTATTGGGCATCAAAGTAGACGACAAAGGATGACAAACGATTATGTTCTGCACCTTAGTCCGCTTACAACTTAAAGGTTGATTGATACTTTTCATTTTATATTGATGTGCTTCCAATGAGATTTTTTTTTCTCCGGATGTGTTTCATTACATATGCCATTTTATTTGTGTGAAGTCGTTCACACTTTATTTTGATTCTTTATTTTAACGGCGTGAAAAAGGAGTATGAGTAATGTTGGGTTCCAGACAGGACAAAGGAAGGAAGAGAAGAAAATCATAACCTTTAGGTTCATGGTCTAGTAGCAGGAAAGTACATGTCCATCTTTGTGATATTCTCTTATGAATAAGCATAATTCTAAGTACATACTCTCAATTGTGTAGACAGGTCATCAAGCAATGGTTAGTAATTCATAATTCTTCTTCACCTTTTAGTTAATGATCCATTTTTAAGTGTTTGTTGCCAAAGTGAGCATCAAATTGCAGGAATCTCAATTTTTTTCTATATTTCTCGCAAGGCTCGTGTACGGTAGATATTTTTGCTTGGTTATAAATGAATTAGTTCCATGCTTTGAAAGTAAGAGAATGGAGCTAGGTGGAATAACATCGGCATTGATGCCAAGATTATCTGACATCTTTCTGTAGCAGTGTCTTAATTGGATATGTTTCCAGTTCTAAAATCAATGTTCATCAGCAGCCATCCTTCTAACTAAAAAGTACTTTTGCAAGGGCTTCTCTGCACCGATACGCTCTCTCGTTGGTAAGCGATTTGAGGCATAGGAGCGAGGGGCACGTTGCGAGGTCGTCTTCGGTCACGGCTACAACTTATGAGGAGAAGGGGATTTCTGCTTGGTAGGCTGCCCCGTGGTTAGCAAGTCATTGTCGCCGCCTCCGCCTCCCAGTTTGCCTCGGCTTGCTGTTGGTGTGTGCTGCTGCAACGGCCCCTGCCGGCAGCCTCTGAGGGTGGGCAATGTGGCCACTGATGTCAAAGGCGTCGTGATCTTACTTGCAAGGCACAAATTGCACCGCAGGCAACATCTTACTATGCATGGCCACTGATGTCAAAGGTGGATTCCAGTTTGACGACCTCTCTACCAAGTCTCCATGCATGATCTGCTTCTTTCATGTACTTTCTCCATTTGATGTTATACTATCTTGCAAGTATGGCTTATCCTGCTTGATGTCATGTTGCTTCGATGGTTGTTTACTGCTCCTAACTGTGGCATATCCTACATCCATCTGTTGATTTGGTCCAGGATGATTCCTGTCATAGATGAACTAATTTTAGCTCTAAATATCATAGATAAACTCTATTTTTCTGATCTGCCTTTTCCCCATAGATGGAAGGAATGATTAGTAGTACTGTGAGTGTCGTTTCTCTTCTTGGTATTCAAACAAGAACAGATCACTGCTGATGTTTAAACTCTCTAGCATCTCCTAAGTTATATTATTTCACTTAAACTTCTGATACAAAATCAGAGCTATGAATTCGTTTAGTTCCTTAGCACCCTGGTTGTTTGAATCATGATCTTTTTTATTTTTACATTTGTCAGAATGCTTAATTGTTAAGTATAGTAGTAATATGAATAACATGATTTAATTGAGGTTTTGATAAATTTTAAATTTTTAGAACGAATTGCGTGAAATGCCATACTGCTTAGTTTGACATAACAGAGCCACAAAACATACTATACTCCACAACTTTATAGATGTTATTTGATGTACATGTCATCCTTAGCTCTCCATGGTTTTCTTTGATGTCCTGTTCCCATGGGTGGATTTACATAGAGCCATATAACCATTCCATTCTTCTAACTATTCATTCTAGCTGCGAGAGTTATTCTAGCAGCATAGTTGTTGACCTTTATTTGTTTGAAATAATGGAATAATTATCTCCCGTTACATTTTTACATGCATGGTGGTGTCTAATTCAAATTGTATGATTGTAGAGAACCAAGTGCCTTGATGTACTCTATAAAGGGATCATGTGAAAACAAAGTTGAAGTTCTTGATCAGGATGAGAAGGAAAGTGGTCTTCGAGCAACACTAACCCTGGTTCATACATTTGGTCATGTACATAATATCTTTGATCATTGTTGTTTTTTATGTTGGGTTTATCTGTCTTGCATTACGATGGTCAATGTGAACATATTAGGATGAATTGACATCCCATTAAGAAGTTTGCTTTATTTTTATTGCCACTGCCTACTTCGTTCAAGCATTTGATGGGGATGAATCATTTACTCACTTTTGTTGCTTGCTAAAATAGAAAAGAAACAACAAAGAATATTATTTATTTGTTTTAAATCGTCAAATATTTTACATTGTGATCTGTAATTCGTTTTATTGTTGAATGCATCTTTAGGTAGCATTATCCTTTTATCTAGAATTTTTTTATAGGCCTGCAATGAATAACAACTGAAGGTGGTTGTTGCACTTGTCGCTTGCTGCTGGCCTATCACGATGGCGTTGACCACTGGCTCATTTTGAACACGAGTTAGTGGATTTTTTAATAAGAGTGATGGTTGAGAGTGAATAGGACGGTGTTGGGATTGGTCTGTTACGTTATGGCCGTCTGAGTGGAATAATTTTCGTACTTTAAAATGTGGTAAATTGTACTTCCTCCGTCCCATAATATAGGACATTTTTTGACACTAGTGTAATGTCAAAAAACGTCTTACATTGTGGGACGGAGGGAGTACTTCATTAGAGATGGTTTTGCAGCAAATTGCATGAGCAAGCGGTTCATATTTTTTTCATCAAGTCATGCAATTTATTGGTTGGGATGGAAGAGTAAATGCATTGGTTAGTTACTTCAAGAGTTAATAACCGACAAGGTGACGTGCCTCAGAGGAAAACATAGCTAGTCGAAATTATGGTTGAGGTTTTGGTTGCATGTAACTTAGAACATTGGCCAAGGGAAGAAACCAGAGTTTGACAAATAGTATTCATATATTGCAAGAAGTTGACAACCAACCAAACAAAAACAGATTGTTTTTTTTGGTCAAAGCAACAATGGTGTGGTATACCTTTGTCACAATCCAAACATACCCCAAGACTCTTAAAATGTGTTCATCCTGTCGGCAAAAGACTAGTAGAAAACAGGGCTTTGGTCCAAGCTCAATCTATACATTAGTCACGGTTGCATGACGAACCAGGACTAATGTGAGCATTAATTAGTCCCGGTTCGAGCGGCTAGCGCGCCGGGCAGGCATTATCCCGGTTCGAATGGGATCTTTAGTCCCGGTTGGAGCCACAAACCAGGACTAAAGGGTGCGATGCCCTTTAGTCCCGGTTCGTGGCTCCAACCGGGACTAAAGGTTACAAATTTGTTTTTTGTTTTTTGTTTATATAGTTGTTTTAGTCCTTTAATTGTTTTAGTCCCGGTTTGACGGCACATTGGCTAGTTCTTTCTGGGTGCTTTTTTCTTGTGATTCTCCGTCATTTCCATTTTGGAGCTCTCTCATGCTAACTTGGACTTTAATTATCGTCATGCTTTAGCACCTGAAGAGTTGGATGACTGGCATCATCTCACTACCCTACTCCCATCGCTCTCGGAGAACAAGGACATGATCTCCTAGCCCCATACTTCTTCTGGCTTGTTTTCGGTCAAGTCACCTTATTCAAAAATGATTTCAGTAAACCCTACTAATAGGATTAAGGTTGTTTGGCATGCCCATGCCCCCCCCCCCCCCAAGTTAAGATCTATTTATGGCAAGCGATTCCTGGGAAGCTTCCGGTGGTAGACCAAAATAAGAAAAGAAATGGCCCGGGCTCCCACAACTCTGCCCTGTGTGGTTTGGTGGAGGACTCACACCACATTTTTTTTCATCTATCGCCTCGCTTTTGTGTTGCGGTGTTGCATCAGGTCGTGGCTTGGGGTTTCCTGGGCTCCTACCTCTTTTGATGAGCTGCGACCTCAGGTGTTCGAGCCACAATAGGCGCCTTTTTAGTTTTGGTTCATTGCTATGTGTTGGAATTTATGCACTACTCGGAATAAATTCATTATCGAGCATGTCTTCCCTAACAGACCAGCTGAATGCATTTTCAAATTTCTCATTATTTTATAGCAGTTGATATCATTGACTAAGGAATGCGTCAAGGAGTCCAACGACGCACTGATCCACCGCGTCTTCTCTTGCTCGTCAAGATCGTGGGCTTGTGTCTTAGGCAGGGTGGTGTCTCTCCTTGGTGGCCGCATTCATTGCATTCTTTTTGGTAGTTTGCTCACGTGTGTGCATAGTTTGGGAACTTATTGTTGCGGTGGCAGCTTATCTTCCTAGTTGTTTATCTGTTTGTCGTATGTGGATGTTCTTAACCTTGCTGTGCTGGTTGGCTTTATTTATAAAGTCGGGTAACAGCCTTTTTTCTTCAAAAATAACTGTCATCTTCCTAAATTCTTCAAAGGACGGTCCAAACATATGTCTTTGTGCGTGCAAACAAGAAAAGCACAGGCTCGTTGCTCTGATTGACACCTTAGTGGCACACTCCGATGGCACATGACATGTCATGTACTGTATAACACATTGTGTTTAGCTCTGTTCTATAAGGACTTCTCGTTTTGGTGACCAACAAAAATAGTGCTTTCTTTTCTTTCAGTAAGAAATGAGAAGTTAGCATGTCCAATCCATATAGGGGTAATGCTGCCCCTGAACATTTGGTACTACTTTGTTAGAGTTCTGATCTTTGGAGCACACCTTAAAATAAAATAATGTCCTCTTTTAGGTAAACCGGTGAGAAAATGGCAGAAAAAGATGCTCAAGGAGATATGCTTAAAATCAAATAGAAGTAGGAGGAAAAAATGGCCCTCCAATCAGGATGAAAGTGAGGACTTAACTCAGACACCAATTAGTACCTCACCTCGTAGGGGAGGTCATGCATTTCATCAACCTATGTCACAAGATACAATCCTAATGTGAGGTGAACTTTACCCGACTCCCTGTCTAAAGAAAAAAATTTGGACAAAAAGTCACTACTGCTCGTCTCGCCTTTGGAGTCATGCCTACATAAACGAATAAGTATGTTATATGAAGCTCATGCCAGCACTAGCCAGATAGAAAACACTGTTTTGTCAAATGCGGCAAGACCATGTATATAAAATGGAAACAAAAAAAGCCCTACTTGTCCAGCATTAACACACTCGACAACTAAGGAAGGACTAAGGCGCTGAGCTTCAAAATTTAGCAGCCCTCTGCCGAATACATGGAAGAACCGTAGTAGCCAAAGGTGTCGCCTAGTTTGAGGACCATGAGGATGTGTAGGTATTGTCGCTGTTCATGTGGAGCTGCTCGTGAACACCACCAATCCAGGCTGAATCATCTATCGTACAAACCCAACAGACATGTTCCAAAGGCACAGACACCTCAAGCCAAACTGAATGACGCAGAATGCAACCTACCATGACGTGAACAGTAGTCTCCTCGTGTTGATCAAATAACAGGCTGGTGAGGAAGTCCACAACACGCCAGCGTACATAACCAGCACGAGTGCAGGGCTAGATTCACTGCAGGTTTGGGTAGTCCATCACAATGCCGCCATGTGCAAATATTGTCCACTCTATCCACAATTTCTGTCGGTACGTACAAAGACTTCATCGCATAGATAGGACAGGCAGGACAGGCGGCTAGAACCGTGCGGGTAACGGTGCGGCTGGCCGTGATCCGTTGTTGGCGCATGCAAGGCCCAGCCCGTTCATGGCCTGGCTTCTTCCCTGACGCTCCTTCTGCCCTTGCTTCAGCCCTGATGCGAGTCCAGTACATAGCCTGGCGATGCGGCAGCTGGACGGACAGTTGGTAGACGCCATTGGTGTTGGTCTTTGTTGATCGAGCTTTGCTAGTGTTACGGACAAATTTCATGGAATAAATCCTACACGCTGATGTAGCAATGCTTTGATTGGAAATAGGGTGGACCCACAGCTGAATCACCGGGAAAGGGAGCGATTAACCAGAGGACACGTCTGTCCGTAGGCGGTTCCTGTAAGGCACTGTCCGTAGGTGTAGGATTTTTGTTGTTGATCACTACATCCTGCGGTGGCATAGGCAAATTGCAAGAGCCGTTGAGTGGTCCATGTGATAGTTTCTCATCGGATCCGGAGGTTGACTTCGACAGGGAGATGCAAACTATGAATAACGGCTTGACACAGAGGAATGGTTGTGCAGCGGCGGCAGATACAAATCGCGTGTAGCCGCTGGGATCGTGCAAAAGAGGTGGCGACAAGACATAAAGGATATCGATGGTGGTGCTACTCGAGCACCCAGTTTCGAGCTCTGGGGTGAAAACCTAGGTATGGCCCAAGTTGGTTATATCTAGCAATGGTGATGTTTTTACATCATTGCCTTGTTGAAGGCATTGCTCGGGTAAGTTCGGAATGGTTCTTCAGGGTGAAAACCAAGATTCTAGCCTTGGATGGCTGGATCCGGTGACGATGTCGTTTGGGCGTCGCTTCCTTCCTGAAGGTGTTGCTGTTGAAGAGCCTTGTCGTCCATGTGGTGTCATAAGATGGCCGGTGCGGATATGGTAATTGTTTTGTTTGTTGATCATGTAACTTCTTTTTCTTTCTTGCATGTGCATAGCTTTGGTCTTGTATGACTTTGCTATTTGCCAGGTGTTTTTTTTTGCGTGTGTTGATGTTGACTGTGTGCATCTTAGCTATGCAGAGGCTGGATGTGTGCTCATTATGTTTGTATCCTCTTGATGCTTTATTTTGAGTTAATAAAATCCACCCTTTATCGGAAAAAAGGCGGCTAGAACCATCTTCACCAAAATTAACCTACCGCCGTTTGATGGATTCTCTACCCTTCTCAATGTCAACATGTTTGTCATCTTGTCTGACATGCATTGGAACTGAATCGCGTATTTCTAGCTGATGCACGGAAAAGATCCGACTAGGCAGTGGAGGACACCAGATACCAACTAGGTTTGCTCTAGTTAACATCTGATTAGAAGAGTTGTCGAGATGTTGAGATTAATGTGAAGGACAAAACCATACCAAAGTACTCCAAGTTTCCCATGCATGCCCTCACCCCGAGCTTAAACGGCTCCAAGAAGACCAAGACCATGCATAGCATCGTCTCTGAAATGGGAAAGACGTTGATGCATCCCAACAAAAGCCAGAGGCCTATGAGACAACCAACATGTCTACCGCACGGACGAGGAAGTGATGCAACACAACCATAGTGAGGAGGAATCTAAACAATGGATGATTCTCATACTTCTAAGCTTTTTTTTGCGGGTGATCATACTTCTAAGCTTTGACTTTGAGAATTATATATATACGTAGATTCGTCTCCAAACATATTTTAGTACTCTTACATCAATAGGATTTCGCATATGCATAAACGTACATTTCACATTTTGACGAAGGATAGGAGGTACTTAAAATGTCCACCAACATTCTGTTATTGCCATCCCTATAAAGCCCACTACACATGACTGCCTTCTATATATCCTTTCATGTAGTCTTCTTATATACCCTATTATCTTAGCCTCTTTTACCTGGGCTACCAATGCTGATCAAAAGATACCCAAACTAGTAGTACTACTTTGTTGTACTGGATAGTGTGTGTTGGGAATGAAAGGTGTTCGGAAAGATATCCTTCGTCAAAGTCCTCATTCAAGTCACCTCACTTGCTGCAGGATTAGTGTGCCGGGAACATTAAGTGCTGCAAGGGACATCCTCAAGGGAAACAAAGGGGAAGCAGTTGCCGAATGAGAATGCTCATTTAGTCGGGTGAGAGTGTAAATGTGATCTGAAAAACACTAGCATGCTAGGACACACACGATTTATATATCACAATCCTTAAAGCACGCCTATGTCATCAATCTCTCACTAGAAACTCCACGGCCATGCTTCTCTTGAACAGCACCAGGGCACCTTAAACCTAGCGACTCTCCAGTCCCACTCTCTCCATCTTGCCCTCATCATCGACGGAGGGTCCCATTGGACAAAGCATGTGCAGCGCTGTTGGTAGTGCGGTTTTTTATCGTGGCGCGGCAAGCATGATGTGGGACATGCATGTATAGAATCAATCATATAAGAGTGGAATTCACAAAACATTACACCTTGCATGTTCTCTAATCATGTAGCCATGTGTTCCATAGATAGTTGAATGTGTTTATTTCTAAGAACGTGTCCAACATCTTTTGTCCTACACTCCCATGTCACCAGGATCAAAATTGAAATGAATGGTAATCAAGGTTGAAAGGATCGATATGGTTGACTAGAGGGGGGGGGGGTGAATAGGCAACTAACAATTTTTAGCTTTTCTTAACCACTTTAAAATAAGCAACAAAGTAAGTTGTCTAGATATGCTAATATGGTGACAACTTATAGGAAGCAAAGATAACAACCTCACAAGCAAGCTATATAAGATAAACAAGTAAAGCTTGCACAAGTAAAGGGAAGAAATAACCACAAGTGGAACCGGTGAAGACGAGGATGTGTTACCGAAGTTCCTTCCCTTTGAGGGGATGTACGTCTCCATTGAAGCGGCGTGGAGGCACAATGCTACCCAAGAAGCCACTAGGGCCACCGTATTCTCCTCACGCCCTCACACAATGCAAGGTGCCGTGATTCCACTAGTGGTGCCCTTGAAGGCGGCAACCGAACTTTTACAAACAAGGTTGGGGCTATCTCCACAACCGAATTGGAGGCTCCCAACGACACCACGAAGCTTCACCACAATGGAATATGGCTCCGAGGTGACCTCAACCGTCTAGGGTGCTCAAACACCCAAGAGTAACAAGATCTGCAAGGATTAGTGGGGGGAATCAAATATCTCTTGGTGGAAGTGTAGATCGATGCCTTCTCAAGCAATCCCGAGGAAATCAACAAGTTTGATTGGCTAGGGAGAGAGATCAGGCGGAAATGGAGCTTTGAGCAACAATGGAGCTTTGGGGTGGAAGAGGCAAGTTTTCTCGGAGAAGAAGACTTCCTATATATAGTGGGAGAACAAATCCAACCATTATCCCACATTTCTACCCGCAGAGCGCGGTACTACCGCGCGTAAGTTGCGCTACTAACGCTCGGCCCAGCGGTACTACCGCTCTGGATGCGGTACTACCGCTGGTGCGGTACTACCGCTGGTGCGGTACTAGCCCATACTTAACTCTATGCGCTGACACAACGGGCGGTAGTACTGCCTGAGAGGTACTACCGCAAGTCCCTACGGTACTACCGCAAGGTAGAGATAAGCGAGCCGTGGACATGTGCGGATGAAATAAAATACATCTGTAGCGACATCCGCAGAAATACGATAGTAGCAAAACACGACACGGTACTACCGCTTGACCCAAGCGGTACTACCGCGTAGGGTGCGGAAGTAAAAAATTACTTTCGCACCTACTACCGTACTAGTTACGACACCGGGCCAGCTACACGGTACTACCGTGCTCAGGATACGGTACTACCGCTCTGTGCGGTACTACCGCTGTCCGGAGGCGGTACTACCGTGTGGCTGTGCGGTACTACCGCTTACTATGAGCGGTACTACCGCATGCCAGGCAGTAGTATTAGTAGGAAGCCATGGTTTTGTACTTACGAGGAAAACAGCCGGAGCTCCAGAGAAGCAAAGGAAAGGTGGTGCGAAAGTATAGACGTGTACGTGTTGATTCCACCCAAACCATTCCGAGGCGGACCCCCTCTTAATAGTACGGCTTTCCTATTACTCAAATCCACCGAAAAAGAAGCAAAAGGAAACACCGTCTACCATAGATTCCGAGGGGCACATAATCGTCTTGTGCCTAGGTGAGATATATCTGAAAGAGGTTAGAGCACACGATTAGTACGCAAATACATTGTCATCAATCACCAAAACTACTTAGGGAGAAATATGCCCTTACAATCTCCCCCTTTTTGGTGGATTGATGACAATACGAGATTTGCTCAAGGATATATAAGAAAGTATGCAATCCTAGAAGAGCACTAGAATATAGGTAAGCCCCCCCTAGATGTGTGCACATGGGAGAGTTCTTTGGACTGCACAACACACATACTAGGATCAATGCTCCCCCTATATTCTACAAACAATATACTCCTTGCATACGAAGGGTAAGAAACTATGCACATAGTAAGGAGGATAAGGTGAGCACATATAAAGGGTAATTAAAACAACTGCTCACAACCTAATATAGCAAAGGCATAATAACGAGTTCAACAAGGGGAGCATATGTCTTACACCATACGAAAGTTTCACACACACGACACAAACACAAACAAGCAAACAGAGTTCGACCAACGAAAAGCAAATAGAAACGACACAAGACGCAAATCGCACTCTCTCCCCCTTTGGCATCGAGACACCACAAAGGGAAAGAGGACAACTAAGAGAGGTGGTAGCTCTGGCAGAAGATCTCAGTCGTCATGCTCTCCATCAGACTCCTGCTGCTCCTCGTCAGATTCAAACCACTTGTAACCCTGTTGGGCCATCCACTCTTCCTCTGGAGTTATGTTCTCCTCGGATCCATTCGACAAATGCTCACCAAAGATCCTCATGATCTTCTTGTCACGCTGGTGAGATTGCTTGTGAGTGACATGTGCCTTGTACTGACCCTGAGCTTGCATACAGAAAAGGGCCTTCATCTTCCTCTTCAGCTTCTTAGCCCAAGAGGGCTCAGACGAGGGAGGAGCATATCCTCCAGAACTATCCTCAGCTGGCTCCTCCTCCACAGGCTCCTCATCAGTACCCATCTGTGTTGCAGCAGCTTGTGCACGAGTAGCAGTGTTGGCCCAACGAGTCTTGATGCGAAGACGGATGGGGTCATGGCGAATACACTGCGGGGCCTTGAACTCCTCATCAGGGTAAAGGTGCTCCCAAGTCTTGGAGATAAGCGGAAACAGAAACGGACCGTAGATGGGCACTTTGCGAGTGTAGATCGCAAAGCGAAGCTCACACCACATGATGTGGGAGATGTCAAGTGGTGGAGTCTGAGCAGTGCGAGCCTCCTCACACATCAGCATCATGTCAATGAGGTATGAATGAATCTTGTCCTTGTCCCCAACTCGAGGAAACAAGGTATTGCGGAAGATCCTATGCATGATGTCTAGAAAGGGGTTCAACACCCATGTCTTCTTGCCACTCACAAGTGTCTTCTCCACATAAAAAGGTAACAGACGGTCTTTGCTGGCAGCTTCTGCGTTGGCATGAGGCCGAGCTCCAATAGGGTTGTGGAGTCCCTCGTCAGCAACCTGAATCAGATCCATGAAGTCCTTCCAAGTAGCAGTCATCTTGTGACCATTTGTCACCAAGTCATGGTGCGGTCTTCCTTGGTATGGAAGTGCACCGAAGCATAGAACTGAGCCACGATTTCTGGGTCAAAATTATTCTCAAAAGACATGATGTGCTCAAGCCCAAACTGCTCTACCAGATCCAGAGCCTCGGCAAAGTAGGCCCGGTTATCATCCCGCCGCATGTGTTCCATGTTAATCGAATGAGCATCCACATAGAGGTTGTGCTTACTCTTGAGGACCTCTATGTAGATACGATACTGTTGCTTGGTCCAGAATAGTTCATCTCCAGGAAATTGACCCCGGGGTCCTCCATAAGGATTGAGCTTCCTCCTTGCCATGAACTCAGTAGATGGCATCTCCTCCATGGTCATAGAAGTTTCCTTGTGCTTGTTGGTTGTGGTCTTGAACTTGCATTGGGGATTGGAGCCCTCTGGCACATCACTAGGGGTGCGCAGACGCTTGGACCCGGTGTCACGGCTGGGATTGGTGCGACGAACATTGGAACCGGAGCCACCACCTAAGACACAAACACAAGAACACGATGGAAACACAAAGAGAATCAATGCAAAAGCCACAAAAAGGCATACGAAACATGTAGAAAGGATAATATGCATGTGCTACGAAGAAAATATGAACCAAGCGGTAGTACTGCTTGACGAACACAGAAGAAAATTTTAGTACCGCTTAGGGAGCGTTAGTACCGCTTGGAAGTTGCGGTAGTACCACGCAGAACGCGGTAGTAAAAATTTACTTCCGCGTCGTCACGGTAGTACCGCTCAGCGGAGCGGTAGTACCGTTACGCGACAGAGTGGTAGTACCGCGGTTAGCCAGCGGTAGTACCGCTCGGGTCAGATCTGAAAGAACGGATCTAGACTAGAATGCGTAGAATGACAAACGGTACTACGGCTGATCATAGTAACTTAGTAGCAGCATACTTACTAGCATTTCTATTGCATAACCACTCTCCTACATCCTAATCTTCCATGGATAAGATCAAGAAGAACACTTAGAACAACATGCATCTCCCCAAAACCTAAAAACAACAACCGGGCAAAAAGAAGAGGGGATTTGAAGAGAAACCTTCATCTATGGCAAGAAGTCGAGGTGGGGAACGATCCCACCGGTCGGAATGCGAGGAGAGTGACCGAGGGAGGAGATCCGACGAGATCCTCCGGTGGCGTTCTTGAGAGGGAGAGAGAGAGGCGACGTGGGAGATATGAGACGAATGGGTATGGGGGAGTTAGAACCCCCCTGCCTGCTTATAACCCCCAGCCGTTCGGATAAGTGCGGTAGTACCGCAGTCATCGCGGTAGTACCGCCCGGGCGGAAGTACCGCCCACGGAGCGGTAGTACCGCTCGTCCAGCGGCAGTAAAAAATTACTGTTGTGCTGGTTGCGGTAGTACCGCATTATCTTCGCGGTAGTACCGTGACTACTCATGGTAGTACCGTCCCTCCAAGAAAATGCAGGTTTCGACAAGAGGCTTTTAGCAAAGTAAAAACGCACACGCAAGGCATACGGAAAGAGAGACAACACACACTAAAAAAACAGCACACAAGACACTTCTCCAAGGAGGAGGTCAGTGGCCGAAGCCACCTATGTTTGAGTTATTTAGTATGGTACCGCAAAGAACTATCCTTGGGCCCATGACCAACACTCGTCTTGAAGCACTTATACCATCTAATCTTGGCAAATAACAAAGACTTGATCGATTTATGCATAATGGGGGGAGGGATAGTTCATTGAGAGAACAATACTCCCCCTATGTCCATGCCTACATCTAGACAAGATAACTATATTGAGTGGGAGATGTGTGTGCAAAGTCTCAAGACACATTGCTCAAATCGATGATATTTAGCTCATGCCTTAACTCGCGAAATCTTCCTTCATCCAACGGCTTCATGAAGATATCTGCAAGGTTATCATGAGTGTTGACATAGTGAAGCTCGATCTCTCCTTGCCGTATATGATCCCGGATGAAGTGATACCGAATCTCTATACGCTTCGTCTTGAAGTGTTGCAACGGGTTGAGAGAAATCTTGATGGCACTTTCATTGTCACACCAAAGAGGCACTTTGTCACAAGTGACACCATAATCCTTTAAAGTTTGCCTTATCCATAGGAGTTGAGCACAACAACTGCCAGCTGCCACATACTCAGCTTTGGTGGACGAGAGAGACACACAACTTTGCTTTTTGGAAGACCAACTAACCAGAGAGCAATCAAGGAATTGGCACCCTCCGGAAGTGGACTTCCTATCCACTTTGTCTCCCGCCCAGTCCGAATCAGAGAAACCTACAAGGTTGAAGTTTACTCCTCTTAGGTACCATAAGCCAAAGTTTGGGGTATGAGCCAAATATCGAAAGATTCGCTTGACTGCCACAAAGTCACTTTCCTTAGGTGAGGCTTGAAACCGTGCAGTGATTCCCACACTCAACACAATATCCGGTCTAGATGCACAAAGGTAAAGCAAGGATCCAATCATAGAGCGATATACCTTTTGATCCACCGCTTTACCATTGGGATCAATGTCAAGTTGGCACTTGGTTGGCATTGGAGTAGTAGCCGGCTTGACATCACTTAGATTGAACCTCTTGAGCATGTCTTGAGTATACTTGGATTGTTTGATGAAGATTCCTTCTCTTCTTTGCTTGATCTCAAACCCAAGGAAGTACTTCAACTCTCCCATCATGGACATCTCAAAATGTGTGGTCATGAGTGCGGTGAACTCATCATTGAAAGCTTTGTTAGGAGAACCAAAGATAATATCATCAACATATAGTTGGCGGACAAACAACTCCCCTTTGACCTTCTTAGTAAAAAGAGTAGGGTCGATTTTCCCAATTTCAAACCCACGATCTTGTAACAACTCGGTAAGATGCTCATACCATGCACGTGGGGCTTGTTTTAGGCCATAGAGTGCCTTATCGAGTTGATACACGTGATTGGGGAACTTGGGATCCTCAAACCCCCGGGGTTGTTTGACGTACACCAACTCATTAATAGGACCATTAAGAAATGCACTTTTCACATCCATTTGTTGTAACTTAAAATTATGATGAGAAGCATAGGCAAGCAACAAACGAATAGATTCAAGGCGAGCAACGGGGGCAAAGGTTTCACCGTAGTCGATACCCTCGACTTGGGAGTAGCCTTGAGCCACTAGACGCGCCTTGTTGCGGATGACAATGCCGTGAGCATCTTGCTTGTTCTTAAAGATCCACTTGGTTCCAATGACATTATGGTCGTCCTTTGGCCTCGGCACTAGACGCCACACTTTTTTGCGCTCGAAGTTGTGGAGTTCTTCATGCATGGCATTAAGCCAATCAGGGTCTTCGAGCGCCTCATAGACCTTCTGAGGTTCAACACAGGAGACAAAGGCTTGATGAGCACAATAGTTTGCTAATTGTCTACGAGTGCTTACCCCCCTTTTGATGCTTCCAAGAATATTCTCCATGTGATGTTCTCTGGAAGCAAGCCTGGAGGCAACTTTTGCAGCACGACGCTCCAATTGCTCTTCAAGAGATAATTGAGGAGCACTGAGTTGATCATCTTGAGTGACGTCAGGAGATTGATCTTGATCTTGAGCTTCCTCTTGATCTTGATCTTGCTCAGAGGATATAACTTGGCCTTGTGCATCATTTGGTGGCTCCCCACCATCTTGTGATTGATCTTGCACTTGGCCTTGTTCGTCCGGTTGAGGGCCTTCACATTGTTCTTCGGAACCGTGTGGGTCTTGGGTTGGTGATGGTTCCACATGTGTGGAACATTGTCCTTCTCCATCGGCCACAAGGGGTTCCTCAACGGGTAGGATATATCCAACACCCATTCTTCTTATGGCTTGAGGAGGAATTTCATCACCTACATCACAAGTACCACTTTGCTCCACTTGGGAGCCGTTATTCTAATCAAACTCTACGTTACTCGTCTCCTCAATGAGTCCATTGGACTTGTTGAGGACACGGTAAGCATGAGAGTTTGTAGCATAACCAACAAATATGCCCTCATGAGCTCTAGATTCAAATTTAGACAAACGAACACCTTTCTTGAGGATGAAACACTTACACCCGAACACCCGGAAGTACTTGAGGTTGGGCTTGTTACCGGTAAGAATCTCATATGGAGTTTTGTTCAAGCCTTTGCGGAGATAGAGCCAATTGGATACATGGCATGCTGTGTTGATGGCTTCGGCCCAAAAGTTGTATGGAGATTTGAATTCCGCCATCATGGTCCTTGCCGCATCCATCAGTGTCCGATTCTTTCTCTCCGCTACACCATTTTGTTGAGGGGTATAGGGTGCTGCATATTGATGTTTGATCCCCTCATCACTAAGAAACTCATTCAAGGTGTAGTTCTTGAACTCGGTGCCGTTGTCACTTTGGATCATCAAAATCTTTGCTTCATGTTGTCGTTGAGCTTCATTTGCAAAGTTGATTACGGTTTGTTGGGTCTCACTCTTCTTCTTGAAGAAGTATACCCATGTGTATCTTGAATAGTCATCCACAATCACCAAGCAATACTTTCTACCCCCAAGACTATCAAAAGATGGAGGCCCAAAGAGATCCATGTGAAGGAGCTCTAGGGGTCTTTTTGAGTAGATGATAGTAGTGGGAGGGTGAGTCGTCTCATGTAACTTCCCTTCAATACAAGCCCTGCAAGCACGATCTTTTGCAAAAGTAACATTTGTTAGTCCACGGACATGGTCCCCCTTGAGAAGACTTTGCAAATATCTCATATTTACGTGGGCTAACCGGCGATGCCAAAGCCATCCCACATCAACTTTAGCCATTAGGCATGTCGCGGTCTTAGTGGGTTGCTTCGAGAAGTTAACCACATAAGGACCGTTCTCGACATGTCCAACATAGGCTACTTTAAGAGTCTTGCTCCACAAGAGGGCCACGGTATCAATATCAAAGAATGTAGCAAAGCCCATGAGTGCAAGTTGGCGAACTAAAAGTAAATTATATGCAAGGGACTCAACAAGCATGACTTTCTCGATCGTGAGATCATGAGAGACAACAACCTTGCCAAGCCCCAATACCTTAGAAGATGAAGCATCACCCCTTTCCACGTTGGTGGCCATAGATGAACCTAGATGCACGTCCACCACCAAGTCTTTGCTTCCGGTCATATGATTTGTGGCTCCACTATCGAGCAACCATGATCCCCCACCGGAAGCAAACTCCTACAAGAGATCAATGCTTGGATTTAGGTACCCATTTGGTAATGGGTCCTTTGAGGTTAGTAACAAGGGTCTTAGGAACCCAAATAGACCAGTTGAATGATCTCATAAGAAGAACCAACAAATTTAGCAAAGACATGACCATCACTAGCACGACATAAAACATATGAAGGATTAAAGTCGCCGGCCATGTTTGATGGTATGGTGGGGTTTTTCTTGACCCCACCACCCTTCACATTGTTCTTCTTCTTAGAGGCGCCCTCTACCTCTTTCACAAAGGTTTGTCGGAGAGGGGGAGGTAGCTTGGTCTTGTCATTCTTCTTCTTCTTGAGTTTGGGAACAAACCCAATTCCTTCCTTTGCCACAACCTCCTTTTGATTACTCAAAAGATTGTTGAGGTTCTTCTCACCTTGTATGCATGTCACAAGGCCTTTCTCAAGTTTCTTCTTCAACTTGGCATTTTCTTCAACAAGATGCACATGCTCGCAACATGGGTTAGTAGCATTTGCACTATCAATCAACACCATGCGAGGAAAGATAGCCTTTTCCTTGGTTAGCGACACTTGGAGTTGATCATGAGACTCCTTGAGAGAAGCATGCATACCTTTCAAGGCCTTGTGAGCCTTGTCAAGTGTAACAAACTCCTCCTTGAGTCTAGCATGGTCAACCCCAAGTTTTTCCTTCTCGGAGTTAAGCATACGAGAGACAACTAAAGCATGATCGAGATATTTCTTTAATTTAGCATGATCATCGTTGTGTGACTCCTCAAGAGCAAAACGAAGACCACGCTCTTCCTCTAGAGCATTAGAGAGATCCGATATTTCATCGACATAGTCTCGACTATGTCCTTCCATTTTAGCAATGGTCTCCTCGTGAGCCTCGATCATGTCATTGGCCTCACCGAGTTGTTCCAAGAGAGCAACAAAATGCTTCTTGGGTTTGCCCTTGAGTTTGCTCATAAACAACTCAAACTCATTCTCTTCCTCCTTGGCTCCCTCACTCTCATCAATACAATCCATTAATGAAGGATTAGAGATGATGGTAGTGTTGATGTTTGGAGTTACCTTGTTGGTGGCCTTAGCCATGAGACACTTGGCGGTGATGTTCTCATTTGGAGAGTCGAAGAGAGATGTGCGTGGAGTAGTAGCAATAGCAATTGTGGCCATGGTGACCATCTCATCATCTTCATCATTATCATCATCCTCAACATATTCTTCTTGGGTCACCAACCCTTTGGGAGGAGTCTTCTTGTTGAAGTTGTTCTTGTTGGGATAAGACTTGGCCTTGTCCTTCCGGATAAGCTTGCCTCCAAAGTCTTCTCTTTTCTCATATGGGAAATCTGCAACGAAGTGGCTTACATTTCCATAGTTGAAGCATGTCCTCACCCGTTGCTTGCCCTTGTTGCCACTTGAGAGTTGTTCTTGTTGAAGTTGGGCCTTGAGTTCTTCTTGTTGCCCCAAAATTGCCGCGAAGCAAGAGCCATGTGCTCATGATAAGCATATTTGGTGTCCTCGGGGCAACACTCATCGTCATCCTCCTCCTCCTCTTCTTCCACACAAGCCTGGGCCTTCAAGGCAAGGTTAGGCTTCTTTGACTGTCGAGCTCTTAAAACCGCATTGTCTGCGGTCTTGTCCAAAATCCTCATGGCAACGAACTCATCCAACACTTCATTTGATGACAAAGTGTGGAAGTCCGGTCTTTGGCGAATGACGGAGGACATGGCCTTGTAGTATGGCATCATGCCCTTGAGAAACTTGCGCTTGATCCAATTGTCATCCGTGTCCTTGCTTCCATGATCTCGAAGAGAGAACGCAAGAGTGGTTAATCTCCGATAAAGTTCACGAGGATCTTCTTCTTCGATCATAGCAAACTCATCGGCTTCATCTTGCACAACTTCATAGTTAGAGTGTTGAATGCTTGCGCTCCCCTTGTACATGGAGCCAACATGCTCCCAAGCTTCCTTGGCCACGGTGAAGGGTCGAAGATGTGCAATGTCTTCGGGTGGGATAGCATCTTGAAGTATGCAAAGAACGGACTCATTGAATTGATGATCCACAGCTTCTCTCGGAGTTAAGTTGTTGGGATCACGTGGATAAAAACCTTGCTCAATGATTCTCCAAAGATTAGTAGAGCAATGATTTAAATGACGTTTGAAGCGAAACATCCAAGTAGCAAAATCGGAATTTTTTATAAACTTAGGAGGAGGCCCAACGGAATTTAAATGCGGTGTGGGAACGGGTCCTCCATAGTGAGTAGGAGGAGTGGAGTGGGCAAAGATCCCATTCCTATTCTTAGTAACCGGGGCTTGTTCACTACTAGCTTCTCCCTTGTCGGGAGTAGCCTCCGACACAATGGTAGCGGGATGAACCACTTCCAACGGTGTGGTGGATAATTTAAGCCCCTTAAGAAAATCTTTAAACATTCCTTTGACCTCGGTCGCTAGTGATTCTTTCAATGTGGTCATAGCCACATTGAAATCCTCAAGAGAGATCGAGGATCCCCCATTGGACGTAGTCAAGGACAGAGTTCCATTGGAATGTTCCCCCGTCTTGACTACGTTGTAACCCATACTCTTTGGACGGTAAAGTCCTTAAAAAGAGACGAGGCTCTGATACCAATTGAAAGGATCGATATGGTTGACTAGAGGGGGGTGAATAGGCAACTAACAATTTTTAGCTTTTCTTAACCACTTTAAAATAAGCAACAAAGTAAGTTGTCTTGATATGCTACTATGATGACAACTTATAGGAAGCAAAGATAACAACCTCACAAGCAAGCTATATAAGATAAAAAAGTAAAGCTTGCACAAGTAAAGGGAAGAAATAACCACAAGTGGAACCGGTGAAGACGAGGATGTGTTATCGAAGTTCCTTCCCTTTGAGGGGAAGTACGTCTCCGTTGGAGCGGTGTGGAGGCACAATGCTCCCCAAGAAGCCACTAGGGCCACCGTATTCTCCTCACGCCCTCACACAATGCAAGGTGCCTGGTGGTGCCCTTGAAGGCGGCAACCGAACCTTTACAAACAAGGTTGGGGCTATCTCCACAACCGAATTGGAGGCTCCCAACGACACCACGAAGCTTCACCACAATGGAATATGGCTCCGAGGTGACCTCAACCGTCTAGGATGCTCAAACACCCAAGAGTACCAAGATCCGCAAGGATTAGTGGGGGGGAATCAAATATCTCTTGGTGGAAGTGTAGATCGATGCCTTCTCAAGCAATCCCGAGGAAATCAACAAGTTTGATTGGCTAGGGAGAGAGATCGGGCGGAAATGGAGCTTTGAGAAACAATGAAGCTTTGGGGAGGAAGTGGCAAGTCTTCTTGGAGAAGAAGACTCCCTATATATAGTGGGAGAAAAAATCCAACTGTTATCCCACATTTCTGCCCACAGAGCGAGGTACTACCGCACGTAAGTTGCGGTACTACCGCTCGGCAGCGGTACTACCGCTCTGGATGCGGTACTACCTCTGGTGCGGTACTAGCCCAGACTTAACTATGTGCATTGACACAACGGGCGGTAGTACTGCCTGCGCGGTACTACCGCACGTCCCTGCGGTACTACCGCAAGGCAGAGATAAGCAAGCCGTGGACATGTGCGGATGAAATAAAATACATCCGTAGCTACATCTGCAGAAATACGGTAGTAGCAAAACACGACACGGTACTACCGCTTGAACCAAGTGGTACTACCGCGTAGGATGCGGAAGTAAAAAATTACTTCCGCACCTACTACCGTACTAGTTACGACACCGGGCCAGCTACACGGTACTACCGTGCTCAGGATACGGTACTACCGCTCTGTGCGGTACTACCGCTGCCCAGAGGCGGTACTACCGTGTGGCTGTGTGGTACTACCGCTTACTATGAGCGGTACTACCACATGCCAGGCAGTAGTATTAGTAGGAAGCCATGGTTTGGTACTTACGAGGAAAACAGCCGGAGCTCCAGAGAAGCAAAGGAAAGGTGGTGCGAAAGTATAGACGTGTACATGTTGATTCCACCCAAACCTTTCCGAAGCGGACCCTCTCTTAATAGTACGGCTTTCCTATTACTCAAATCCACCGAAAAAGAAGCAAAAGGAAACACCGTCTTCCATAGATTCCGAGGGGCACATAATCGTCTTGTGCCTAGGTGAGATATATCTGAAAGAGCTTAGAGCACACGATTAATTCGCAAATGCATTGTCATAAATCACCAAAAGTACATAGGGAGAAATATGTCCTTACAAAGGTGCCATTGTTCAAGGTAGGTGACACAAAGCATTAAAAATGTATGAACAAATATAATCCTTAGAACATAACTCCCGTTGGTATCATCACCCTCGAGCTCTCTTTTGCAAAATGATAACGGTTGCATATAACTTGCAGGTATAATCAAAACACATAGATATTTATGAAAGAAGTATGTTTCGGATATGAGATCATACCACTTGGCCCTAGTGAGAAACATTAAACATAGCAAAGTCATATCAACATCAATAATAGAACAACCGTGGCAACCTTATTAATTCTCTATGAGTGTGAACACTACTATATAATGGATGTCATCCATCCCATGTGTCTGTATTGGATTACTAGCAGATGGATATATAAGGGATACATGATAGAGATGATGGAGGAAGGACGGGGTTGGTGGAGTTGATGTTAATGAAGCCCTCTCTTCAGAGGCAACAACTTCCAGTAGACAAATTTCTAAAAAGAAAAACCGAGGTGGTGGCAGTTTCCACCTCAAGGAAAAATACAGGGAAAAATGTCTCGAGGGTTTTGGGTATAAGAGATATATAGGCGAAAGATGGAAACAAGGGGTGCAAGTGGGACCCTCATGCCGCCTCCATTCGCTTGAAGGCTAGAGCGTGTGGGGCATGTGCGCCAACCCTTACCCAACCTATGACATCTAGGTTTCATTTGTATTTATATATTTCCAATTTTCCAGCGAAGTTTATTTTTCCACATGAAATAGTTAACTCCGGGGCTATTATGCTGAAAACATCACCAGTCCAATTAGTTCACATTCAGTTGTGTGGGTCTAGAGGATAAAAGTTACCTAAAACGTGTTCGGAAAAGATGGTATGTTTAAGATGTATCAATGCAGGATGTCGTCACGGCGGTCATGGCTGCGGCCAGTGGAAGGTGGTGGTGGTGGTGTGAGTGCTTATATAGTGAACGGTGAGAGAGATCGGGGGTCGCAACTAAGGTTGAGATAGTCAGCTCTTTCGTGTGTTCACGGGTATCATCTTGGGTTGTTTTTTGTTCGAAGTCGGAGCTAAATGGCGTGGCCCGGGTGGGAGAATGACGGGTGGCAAGCGGTCATTTCAGTGATCTTCCGCCGCACCATGACCATCCTTACATACTTCATCTTCGTACCTCATCATTATAATAGTAGTTCTGAAGTCGGCAACACGGGATGATTGCTTCGCATGGATCTTCGTGTGGCTTCTACGGTCTGGGTTCGGTTGCCAGTCATTATTGGTGATTTTGGAGTCACCTGTTTGGGAAGAAGTGATGGCTATGATGCCAATGTGCAACCTCAACAACATTTTCTTCCCAATGGTGTGTGATGTGTATCTTGTGTGTGCCAAAGCCCGATCAGCAGGTTGTGATAGTTTTCTTCCGGGTTTCCATTTATAAACTACAAAACTCTCTTCTTAATTAATGGAGAGGCCTAAGGGCTCAATTTTCATAAATTATCTATCTGACTACGCATTAATCATATGTCTTTGCATCTCTCCCTCTTCTCTCCATTACACAAACGAGTACACAGTTGCACTGTGATTTGCACCTAGGCTGGGAACCATCTTGAGACGCGAAAGTCTTGCGAACAATCTCGTCCTGTCTAGCTGTAGAGGCATGAATAAGTCGAAGCTCAACGTGGCCACCAAGGGTGGCAGGTACAATCTATATGGATGCAGAAACAACTCAGCACCACTGATTTCTGAGAAGAAGAGGAGATATTAGCAGTGTAGCATAATATCAAGGGGTATGGAATTGGAACCTTGGAAGTACCCTTTAGAGGAGTGTTGATACTAACGAGTAGTAGCTCAGTTTGATAGAGAAAAGGTAGTGTGGTGGGTGGGCAGAAAGGGACTGAGGACGTTGGTGCCAGCTGCCCACGGTCTCTTTGCCATTGGAGCAAATATGTGGACTAAGACGTAAATACAGCCTAAAGGAAAATCGTATTTTCTTGCATCAGGAGGCTTGTTGACTCCAAAGTGATTTGTCAGAGAAAAATCCTTGGTTTTCCAATAACCTGTAATGAAAAATACAATATATTATTATCAAGTATTCTGTAAATTATTTATTTTATTGCGAAGAGTGTTAAAAAAATTTGCATACGGATACTACAATAGTTGTAGTCAGGAATAAAATGCTAAAGCTAGAACGACATTTTCAAACGCATGGAGAAGCGATGCATCATGCATTTGTAAACAAAATCTTGAAGGCTATGGGACAGCCGATTCAGACTTCAACAAGAGGACATGGTCGGACGTTAAAAAAATGGAAAACCTACATTCCAATAGCTCAAGATGACATGACAAAAGGCTCCTATCCAGCCCGTCCATCCTATAGCAAATGCTAACAACATGTATGATCTAGCTACCATGGAACCACTGTCAGACCCACCACCACTATAGGTCACCCTAGTCTCTACATTAAACACGTATTTGACAAGCTAGTGAGAGACGTTCGGAGCCTCAGCTGAAAACCAAAGCCGTGCACAACATTACAGCTTTGTACACCATACGAAATTCGCGCAAGTAGCAAACTCTTGAATCTTCTGTGACACCACACCTCCCGCTCTTGGCAGTCGATCGCATCCGTCCCTCAACGCAAATGACACATCACCCCTGTTTACATTGATAGAATAGCCTACTGACAGAGTCTAATCCCACAGATCTCGGGCAGGGGGTCCCTAGCTAGTAGCCTAGATGCGATGGTAACAAGTACATTAGGTTTACTCAGGTTCAGGCCTCCAAAGAGATAAAACCTTCCTGCTTGTGTTCTATTAATTTGGATGGAGTACAAAATACAGTTTGATCTACCACGAGATCACTGTGTGTCTGTCGTCTACGAGCCCTTCCCCACTGGTTTATATACGTACAAGGGACTTTAGGGTTACAATTAAGTCGGCTATTTAGATCGTAAAACGTGTTCTAGACGACCTCTAAATCTTGGAGATTGTTCCAAGTCTTTGTGAATATCTCTTCTACGGGTCATGGGCCTCCTGGAGATGGCCTACTGGTGGAACGCCATGGGGTCCTTGGCCCGGCCCACCTGGCAGGGAGAGGACCTGGTGAGTGACCCCCATTCCAGGACACCATCACCTACTGCTATCTTTCTTCTGTGTAACCTCTATTTTCCTTTTTGATCTGTGCTATATTGTAAATCTTATCCGTTCGTCATTCAATTCCAATCTGAAATAAACATAGAATATAGCATAATAATAAAAAAATCTAAATATCATGCTGCTTCAAATTAAAGGTTTCTGCATCTAAGGAAAATCGTGAAGTTCATGTAGCATGATGCCAGTGGGGCAGTGGAGCAAATGCACACATATATAACCATATCTCTTTGGAGGAATGGCAATTAAGGCTTAGGTATAACATGGACTGCAAGATTTGGATTAGCTACAACATATGTTAGATAATGTGCACACCAACCTTATGCCACTTATAAATGAAGCATTGCTCTCCGCAGTCTCGTGTAGCCTCTACCTTTGTTATCTGTATAGTACTAGAACCTAAACAAACATGAACATGGAGAGAGAGAGATGGGGAGGGAGTGAGAGAGAGAGAGAGAGAGAGAGACCTGACAATAGACAACGTAATCCTCTATGAAATATGAATGGAAGGCATATGGAAACACGTCATATGGAGATATCATATGAAATGTTACGAGCGGGTGCCTCCCTGTATTTTTCAGGAGGGAAGGCAGCGCCAAACCTGATGTCCTTGCGGAGGAGCCAACATAAGAAGACGACGGTGCAGTTATGCAAAAAAAGTGACACTCGGCTTTGCAGCGACATGCAAATATTGAAAAATGGGAAACCAATTTTGCTTTGTAACCCCATAGCATTTGTGCACATTCAGAATCAGGAACACGATTTTTAAAGTACATGAGCAAGGAGGGAGAATGGGGACTTGGGAAGTGTACCTTGCTAGATCATTGGTTGCCAGAATCGTTGTGCCACTCCAAAGCAACGGTGGTGGTAGAGAGAGGAAGCGCAGTTGGTCGCCTCACGGGGTGTAGGCAGTTGCGATTCATTGGGGGTACTGTCTCCGGCTCGCCGTTGGGGCAACTGAAGGAGAGACGAGACAGATGGGAGACAAACGGGCCAAGAAAGAGAAAGGTTCATGTACTACACGACACATTAAGATCATCAGTCTATAGTTCTCTCCTTTTCTCCAGTAGTACAATTTTACAACCTTTTTTTACGGGAGGACATTTTATAGCTTAGCATTACATACACATCAAAAGTTCAAAACTGACTCGAAAAAAACAAGATACCTGGGTTCAATTTAAAAAAAGGGTATGTGCGATGTCGATGGATGGTCCATGTCAACTGGTCATCCACCACACCGTTGGCACCATGTTTGTCTATGATATCATCTTTCAGCATGTCGAAATCACCAATCAAGATGTATTGGCTTGTCGACGAGGCATCTACCATACCACCGGTGTCGTGTTCGTCCTCCACACTAAACTCATAGTCACATCCATGATCTGCGATGATATCTCGGCCATAACACCGACGTCTTGTTCCCTCAACAGCGATTGCCAATGCCACCATGACACAAGCATTGTTCCTCGTTCTATACGGCATTTCCGTCACGTACTTCTCCATCAATCACATCTACCAAATCCATGTTTACTGGCTGCGCCAGAAACTCGAACTCGTCTTCTTTGCTACTTATTGTACCACGGCAGAGGAGTTTGATGGGATGTAGACAAGTGGCACCGCCGTCATTCTCATCACGAAGAACAAAAGAATCTATGGGAATGGCTCTGAGCTGCTCATGCATCTGAGACGATAATTGCAGAACGGTATGGAGAGGAGGAATTTCGTCGGTGGCCCTATATTGGGGAATTTTTTAGATTTTGTGGATGCAATGTATACCGAAATTGGGGGTGGGGGATATCTTAAAACTATGGCATATTTGTTATATGATCTTACATTTCACACTTTAGAAACTAGGATTTTTTCACCTTTTCAGAAATCGGAGCTAGTTAACATGCCCACGAACCTTTGTGTAGCGCGACACTTATAAAGCCCAAAGTATCCATGCCTTCTTCCTACCTTCGCAAGTTGTCTTCTTATATACACTCTTACCTACATTAGACTACTCCTTTATCTGCGCTACCAAAGGAGATGAATATCAGATACGCAAACATGTACTCCCTCCGTTCGGAATTACTTGTCGCCGAAATGGATGTATGTAGACGTATTTTAGTTCTAGATATATCCATTTTCGAGACAAGTAATTCCGAACGGAGGGAGTAGTACTAATTTGGTATATTGGATAAGTGTGCGCTGGGAATGAGAGGTGCTCAGAAAGATACTCTTCCACAAGCCGTCCCTTCCAATTAACTCACTTCGTGCAGTACTAGTGGGTTGGCAATCCATTGTACTCCCAAAAGTCCATGGAGGATTTCCTTGCAGTCGCCCCAGGTCCTCGACGGCTACAATTGCACATGAAGCAGAGGGGTGACGCAAGTTGCTAAAGAAGAGCGTTGTTTATAGTGCGGACCAAAGGGTGAATTGTCTTTGGGAAATATCGATGTGTAGAGAGACACAAACAAGCAACATCTACACCGAATGATTCTGCTGGTGTCTCATATTGCTTCAGCATGTTGGTATATACCTCATTGCACGGATGTGTTAGAAGCAAAAATGTATAGCCACGAGAGAAGGAATCAAAATGGCCATAGAGCATCGAATAAGTGTTTTTACCGGTGCCGGGAGGTACCGGTGTTGGATCCACCATCCACCAATGCTTCTAGATCCGTGCGGCTGGGTCCCACACGATTTCTTTTTCCACCTCCGATTCAGGATACGGGAGCCTATACAGATGCAATACGAGACCCCACGACAGATATTATCCACCCCACGCCGTTGTTTCTTTCCCACATCGAGCTCTCTTCCCCCCTCTCTTTCTTTCTCGTGATTTCCACGCCGGTCACCGCCGGTAGTAGATCCGGCTTCTCCACCAACCTCCCGCAGCGAATCCGGCTTCCGCGGCTGTCACTGCCACCGGGGGACACATGCAAGACCGACGGCGGCGCGGCTGTACCATGAGGCTGGCGACGAGCGGCGCCGGATCAAGCTGGCCGACGACGGATACGCAGCGTGGGCGTTGGGGATAGCTACTCCGGCAAGGTTCCACGACGATGGGTCACCGAGCACGGGCGTCGTTGGATCCGGTGACTCCAAGTAACCGCAACCAGATCTGGTGAGTATGGAAGCCCATCTCCCGTAACCTATCTCCATCTATACTTAATGATTTTCGTTTTATTTTGCATGATTTGAACGTATCTTGCTTCTTTACCAGATGGATGGCCTCCTCTGCTCCTTCAATTTCATATGTTTATATGTTTCTGCCAGAGAGCCTCGGTTATTGTTGTGGAATGTGTGTGAAATACATTGAAACTGATTTGAACGACATGATTTATGAATTGTAGGATCCAGTGAAATCAATTGATATAATTGAGAAGTTGATGACTAATCAATTTGTGTGTCATTTGGTTTTGTGATCTGAAATTGTGCACAATAGTGTGCACATATGTGAAATTGATAATATGTGAAATATGAATGTAGTCTTTTGTAAAAATGTGGTAGTGAAATTTGATTTTGAAAGGATTGAAATCAGTTCTTTGATGATTGAGATAATGAGTTTCAATCGTTTTGAAATATGGCATTGGCATTCAAATAACTGAAATCACACTGTAAGAAAAAGAAAATGTTTCTGCCACTCATTTCTAATAGTAAGTTTCACTTTTTGAAATATGAAATGTATGAAACTGCTATTTCTAATATATGTATCTTGTTATTTCAATGAGATACGTATTGAAATGGTTTCCGCCACTTCTGGAATATTCAATTTCGATCTTCTTTGAAGAATATGAGATTTCAATAACTGAAATCACCTTTTAAATAAATTTAAATTATATATTTTTCAAATTGATTGAAATACTTTTAGAAAGAATTGAAATAATATTTCAGTGAGATATGTATTGAAAAAGCTATGTGTAGTTGCAAGTTGTGAAACTGAGATTTCAATTGGTTGTTCAAGCTGTGAAACTAACTTCTCTGAAAAAACATGAAATTACTTCTCTAAAATATATGAAATTGTTATTTCTCATATCTGTAACTTTTTATTTCAGTGTAATATGTATTGAAACAGCTGTTTCAATATATATTGAAATTCTTTGTGCCACTTTTGGAATGTTGAATTTCAATCTTTTTTGAAAAATATGAAATTTTAATAACTGAAATCACCCTTTAAATAAATTGAAATTATATTATCTCACTCTGTTATTTGAAATGAACGGATTCCACTCTATTATTTGAGATAAACAGATTTCATTCTGTTGTTTGAAAGAGTTGAAATGAATTAAAATTATTGAAATCTGTCTTTCAAAAAGAATTGAGGTAAACGCAGATTTTTCAAAGAGTGAAATCGGATTTATAAGTTTTAAAATTCTAATGTTAATTTTGAAAGATTTCAAATGAACTTAAAGTGAGAGAGGTTGATCCTTTGAAAAAACTGGAGTATGTGCTTCTGTATGCGTGTGAATACAGACTTGCCTCAGGCGTCGGTGTAAAGTAAGGGGAGTGAATGAAATCACGTGGGTGGGCCAGCTGGTCAAATCAGATGGGTGGGCCAAGCTGGTGAAATACGGTGACTGAAATGAAGGAAACAATGGAATACAAAGATACAGCTTAGACCAACTTTTGAGGTGGCAAGATTCTATTTGTTGTGAGACATCCGGTAGATCCCGGTTCCAGTAAAAAGAGGTTTGCGCATAGAGCATATATAATTCGCATTGGTCACACAGTCGGATTGTGCCAAGTTGGTTAACATGCTAAATGACCAAAATAAGAATCAGTCATAGTTAGGCCATCTGGTGAATGAGATAAAGGAGGTGATGAAGGAGACAGAGCTTTTATGTATTCATATTGGTCGTCTACAGAATAGGACTACAGATGGTTTGGCTTATATGTCGAGAGTGGAATTCCGAACCGACATGTCGTTGCAGAAGCCTCCAAATACTCTAATTAGCTTGATGGCACGCGATTGTACAACTATTCCTACATAACTAAAGCTCTTTTTTCACGCAAAAAAAAAAGAATCTCCCTCTCTCTCATCCTGCATGGAACGGAACGCATATATTTTCATCTCTTGGTGTAACGAACCATGATCTAGGGTTAGCGATTGAAGGGACAGGGAGGAAGAGAGAAAGGGGATTAGGGCAGGAGGAGGGCAAAGAGCAGCTTCGCTCCTAACTCTCTGTTTAGATACAATAATTCTTGATCCCCTCCATGCACGACTCACCCACTCTTTAACTCTTGGCACGCAGGCCACACACTCACACGCTATGTCTGGTCCCACTGGCCAGCCAATTCACGCACACACGCGTGCTACTAAGCCCTGTTCTTCAGGCCTGTCGCGGGTTGCTTGTCACCGGCCGGTGGGGTCGTACAAGCAGTCGTGACATCCTCCCCCTCTTGTGTAGGATCGTGGAAAATGTTGTTGCAGCTGATCCGGATCTTCCCAGGTCGAGATCGATGCTGGCAATGCACTCCATTTTGATGTGGATGCTCGCCTTGGGTGTTCCGCCGACGCGCACCAGCTTCTGCTCCAGGATCGCTTCGGCCAAACAAAACGTTAAGTCATCTTAAAATCTCACAATGGCTTGAGTTTGCGAATAAAATCTAATAAAAGCTAACTCGAACCACATAGATATTGGCATATTGCCTCAAACGGGCCAAGACAGAGAAAGGCCCGCCTAGTAAACAACACACTAAGATCGTCACAGTCTACAATTCTATCTTTTTCTCCAGCAGTACAATTTTACATTAATATCCATTTCTGAGCTCGGGCTCATATGTATCTGTTGAACAGTAAATTTCAAAAAAATACTAAAAACATTTTAAAAAATCCCAACAAAAATTATGCATGGAAGACGTTCAAGTGTGTGAGGTCCTTGCCAAATTTCAGCTCGTTTGTACATCTGATTGACTGTCAGCAAAAAGAAAATGCGTCTAAGCAGTACATGAACAGTAAATAGTTTCACATACTGTAAATTTGTCTTTTTTTCCTGGGAGCTACTCAGATGCCCGAATGACACATACCTCACACACCAAATCATCTTCCAAACAATCTTTTATTTGATTTTTTTTATTTGAATGTTCATGGCGGGAGTAGATGAACTCGGAAGCAAAATAGCCGCACTCAATTTTAGAACCTTATTTTTTTTACAGGAGTACAATTTACAGCTTAAATTTACATATGCATAAGAAGTTCAAAACTAACTTGAAAACACAAGGGTTGTGCTGGAATTTGCACAAGACGTGGGATGGACTTGCGGGATCCATGCGCACAAGGGTGTGTTTGGTGTATCCGACTATCCATGCCTGCCTTAGAGGAAAACATAGCTAGTCGAAATTATGGTTGAGGTTTTGGTTGCGCGTAACTTAGAACATTGGCAAGGGAAGAAACCAGAGTTTGATAAAACAATATTCATATATGGACCGGACTATCATCCGACTAGTCGGAATTTAAACAACAAATCCGAATGATCCTAACCTAGTTAATCATCCACCGCTAATGAAAAACGCATGCAATCCCACGTCTTATTCCTAGGGCATCTGCATACAACACATGCATAGAGAGTGTTTGGCACACACTTGAAACTAATAAAAATCTGGATGATGTCGGCAAAAGATACTCTTTATTTTGAAATTTTAAAATGCTTTATATCCCAAATCGTTGCTCCAATTAAAAGATTGTTTTAGCATAAAAGATTCGTCGCGACGAGACCTTCGAAACTAGATCCATTGTTGGTACGTTCCGACGAATTTTTTGAGATAAAAAGTTATCACATGTGTGCTCCGCAAGTCATCATGCGAGTTGAGATAAGTTATCATGTCGATTACAGAGAAATTACCAGAGCATAAATATGGTTCCTCCAACATTCCTTTTACATGCACATGCATGCATGCATGCATTAGAGGATGGAAAATTGATATCATCATAGATTCTTTCATATTTGGAAACTTCAAAATGTTTTATAGCTCAAACCATCGGTCCGATCGAAAAATTATTTTCACATAAGAATTCCTTCTTGGCGAGACCTGCGAAATTAGATCTCATGTTGATATGTTCGGAAAAAAAAAATTGTGTGCAAATAGTTACCGGACCTGGGCTAATTAAGTTATTAGCTTTGGCGTGTGTATATTATCATGGGTTACCGTGGTATATTTCCAACTTATTTTTCAGGACAAACTTACCGCGGTATTTGTGCGTGAGTTATCATGCCTGCAGTCCATATATTACCATTCTATTTACACATAAGTTATCGAGAGTATGTTTAAAACTTCCTCCCTCGAGGGTCAAAGTTATCACGGTATTTATGCGTGAGTTATCAAGTTTATGGTATCTATATTACCGTGGAACATATCGGGTGGGGGGTCAAAGTTACCGCGATGTTTGTTTGTGAGTTATCACGGATACGATGCGTATAGTACCATGCTACTTACAAGAAAGTTATCAACAAAGTTATCATGGTATTTGTGCGTGAGTTATCACCTCTGTTGTGCATATTCTACCATGTTATTTCTATAGAATTTATCGTGGGTATGTTTGAACAATTTTTTTTTTGCATCGATCAAAAGTTACCATAGATTTTGTGTTTGTACCTGAGTTATCAGGGCTACAGTGTATATATTTACATGCTATTTCCGCCGAACTTACCAGCCGTATGGGTTCAACAACTAATTTTCTCTCCTGTTCAAAGTTACCATGTTGTTTGTATGTAATTTATCATGTCTGTGGTGTCTATATTATCATCTATTTACACAAAAAGTGGTCAGGGTATGTTTCCAATTGAAAAAAATTCTAGGGTCAAAGTTATCGTGGGTGTTTGTACCTAAGTTATCAGAGCTACAGTGCTTAAATGATCATGCTATTTACAAAAGAATTTACCGTGTATATTTTCAACACCAAAAAATCAACTTGTTAATGTTATTGTGGTATTTGTATTTAATTTATCAGGTGTGGATGTGTATATTATCATGCTATTTACGCATAAGTTATCGGGTGTATGTTTTCAATATTTTTTCCACCTGGTCGAAGTTACCTCGAGGTTGTACCTAAGTTATCGGGTTTCGGGTGCTTAAACGATCATGCTATATACAAAAGAAGTTACCGGGAGTATTTTTCAACAACAATAAAAATCACCTTGTTGAGGTTAGCGTGGTATTTGTATGTAAGTTATCAGGTCTGGAGGTGTATATTATCATGTTATTTACACAAAAGTTATTGGGTGTATTTTTTCAACAATTTTTTCACTTGATCAAAGTTGTTGTGGTGTTTATACCTAAATTATCAGGTTGCATAAATGATCATGTGATTTAAAAAGAAGTTACCGGAGCACGTTTTAATAAAAAAATGGGTTCACGTAGATATGAAAAGCATATTTCCTTTTATTTCTTCAGAAAAAAGAGCCATCAATGAGATGGTTGCTTAGTTAAATTAATTACTACGTCATCCATTCCCTAAAAAAAATTACTACATCATCTATGTTCGATGACATGGCAAGAAAAAATGTTGTATAGATTTGAATTTTACTAATTGTTTTCTAATTTGCACCTAAGAGCAGAAATTCAACCATTAAAAGGTGGTCTTTCATTATATTTACACAAAAGTTGGCCTAGCTCAGTTGGCAGAAGGGGATCATCTTATCCTAGGTGACCTAGGATCAAATCCTAGGACCGTGAAAATCATGTGAGAGAAAAACGGGGATCATGTACAGGAAGATGCGTTCAGATATATCGCTTAACTTCCGATCAACTGGAAGATAGCTTTTGCCTTCATATATTGTAAGAAGTTGACAACCATCCAAACAAAAACAGATTGTTTTTTTGTTGTAAAGGCAATAAATTTGGTGTGGTATACCTTTGTCGCAATCCAAACATACCCCAAGACTCTTCAAAGGTGTTCATCCTATCGGCAACAGCAAATGCTTGTTAGGAAAAACTGAAGGATTATTTTGGTCCATGTGGCAAAACAAACTGTTAAGTCGTCTCAAAATCTCATAATGTCAATCGCTGGAGTTCAGGAATAAAATCTAATAGCTAACTCAATTGACATACATATTGCCTCAAACACGATTACATGCATTTGAATCATTGTTTTAACGTGAATTCTTATTAGTGCATGCTCACAATTTGGCGATTGCGAGCGGTCGGTCTGTGTGGACATGCATGTGTGTATTTTTTATCTTCTAGTGCATGTCTCTTTCGACCTTTAATGCATCCATACTGGTCACATCAGTTAAGAAAAACATATCACACATGCATTTGCTTGGGTTTTTTAATTTTGAAAAAGTCATATCTTCCAAGCCGTGCGTCAAAATTCAGATCCGTCTTCATCGTTGGACTCTTCGCGACGAGATCTGTAAAACTAGATCTCGCATGGATATGTTTCGACGAAAGTTTTTTGATGCTAACTTTGATGCTATATGGTGCAATTCCAGTACTGCATTGTGCAACTTTAGTACTACATGGTGTAACTTTTTTGAAAACCAATTTTTGGAGATGCATGGTCTAACTTCATATGGGGTTGCAACCTAGCAACCATGACAACTTGATGTGCATCTAGTCTACTGCCCGAACCAATTATCTAGTAGTAGATGTGCGACCATTGTCCGTACTCGTGGATGTGTAGGTTTTTTTACAGTTGACACACCCTGCCCCATCTCCCCTACCAGCGTACGTGCAACTTAGTCTGTTGTTAGAGCCAACTGGCTATTACTCGATATGCAACTCCTTTCCCTCCCTACTCGTGGATGTGCAATTTCGGTTGCTGGGGGCCACAAATGGAGTTGCACAAAGTCTGCTAGGCAGTTGGCCGCAGGAACATATAAAATTGCACATCTCACGGGTAGGGATAGCTGGATGGTGAAAATTCTACATTCACGAGGGATAGTGAAAAGTTACATATTCATGAGGGTAGTGAAAAATTGCATATAAATAGGGCGCTAAAGTTGCACATCATACTAGAGGGGTGGTTTGGACCGGGTGCTAGTAGGAAATTACACATCTAGTTGACCATGACAATATCCGAAGTTGCACATCCACTGCTAGACAGTTGTCCGATGCAACAAATAATGAAAGCACAACCACGGTCGGGGGGAAAGTTGCACAATCAAATATTAGGCAGTTGACATGCATAACACATGAATTTGCACATCTCACTATAAGGATATAACTTTGGGGGTGGAGGTGCCCATCAGTGAAAACTACACGTCATCTGCGGGTAGGCGAAAAGTTGCACATCCACCGTCACGTAGTTGCACATCGACTGCTAGGAAGTTGCATAAAATAGAGACTAAATTGCATAGTATTTTTCAACGAATGCCCATGCGGGATCTAGTTTCGAAGAGTACGTCGCGAGAGTTTCAACGGTGAAAACATATCTTAATTTCGATGTGACATTTTAAAGTTATGATTTTTCTTAAAATTTGAAAGCCCAAATTAAATACGTTCACACATGTTCACGTGAATGATTTGCATTTACTTTTTACTTTTTCCGTTCACACATATTCACTTTTCCTAATATGAATTTAAGAGGCAAACTATTTTTATTTACAGATTATTAGAGAGGCAAAATATTTCCTTTTATAGATTAGAGACCAGAAATTACTTTTTTTGGCCGGGTGCTCCGAAGCGCAAGGGAGCATCCGGCCGCTCCCTAGACCAGTCCTTGTTTTAAATAGCACGCTACGTTTAGAAGAGGTCTTGTGCTAATGGGCTTTGGTCCAAACACATAAACACACCTTTTAAATAGTGTGCTATAGCATGCTATATCATCTAGAAAAAGTCCACCGCTAAGAGGCTTGTGCGTTATTTGAAACTATATTTTGAGTACAAAATTTGGCACACAGAAGATTCAGATTTTTCCAAAAGATCATGCAGTTTGCTGACCATCAGATGTTAAATCGTCTAGGAAACCTACATGAGAGTACTAGATTGGTGAATGGAGACACAGAGCCACCAATCCCGCAACTGCAACATTCAACTTTCAAGATGACATGACCAAAAACTGCTATGCGATCCCACACCCTGTTATCAGGAAAAAATTCCACCTTCTAGGTCATAGTTAGTCAACTCCATCATGGTCCTGGATCTCGACACCGGGGCGTGGGTCATCACGAGCTCGACGTCCTTCTTGTCAATGTCAGTGTCATGGACATCCTCATCGTCCTAGGCTGCTGCCAAAGACGGCTCGCACTTCGAGATGACACTGCTCGGGCCGGGTGCCGTGAACTGCTCCGCTGCTTGTGCCTGCAGCTCAGTGCTTGGGTCCTCGAGCTTCACCTCCCCGAACATGACGTAGGTATCTGACTGTGAGCTCTTGAAGACGTCTGGCTTGCAGAGGACATACACAAGCTGCAATTAAGAGAACTTTAGAAAATGCAACAACCACGAGCATATAATTATGCCATAGGTAACAACGCCCTGAAGTGGTCAAGATGCTCACGGTCTTGCTATTCTTGATATTACACGGCTCACACCAGTAATGGCCTTCATGCCAAGCTTCTCCATGGCATTCCTGATCTTCTTCTCACTCCTATACTCTGCCTAGGTCTTCCACCAGCATCACCCCCTTGTCCCAGAAAGCACAGATGTATATTGTCAAATTTTCAAAATTTTGTGCAAGACCAGGATTCTAGAACTAGACGTAGTTAGGGTAAGATACAAAGGATTAGCTACTCGTATTATGGAAATTCCAGCATCGCTTCATACTAAAGCAATAAAGAGGAAAAAGAGGTCACGGCAAGGGCTCTTGGTTATCAGTTTTTCGTGCGCGTGTTCATCGTCTAGTGTGATGTGATCGACCCTGTGGGCGAAATTCCAACATGCATTGCTAGCAACTAGAGTTTTACTATATAAACGGATTTTCTTTCTTTTCAAGACAACAAAATGGAACAACGATGGGTTCCACTTTTGTGTTTTATGAAATTCACCATCTTGCAAATGTATAACGCACTACCGGGAATGTATCTGGTGCACCGAGGCAATTGGTGCTACCGGTGCACCGGACTCCGTTGCATACTAAAAAGTGTTCGAAAAAATCCGGACAAAAAATTAGTGCATTCACACAACATCAATGTAAGTTGTCACAAAAATTCAAGTCAAAATTCGAAACATTGCTCGAGATACAAAAATGACAAATTCGACATCAATGTGCTAATGGGCCAAAACTAAAGCCCAACTTGTGTTATGTGCTATTCAGTGTCAAATTTTTTATTTTTGTATCTCGAGCAATGTTTCGAATTTTGATTTGAATATTTGTGACAACTTACATTGATGTTGTGTCAATCCACTAAATTTTTGTCCGGATTTTTTCGAACAATTTTGAGTGTGCAACATGGGGCCGGTGCACCGGTAGCACCAATTGACCCGGTGCACCAGATACATTCCCTCGCACTACCTACTATTAATATCTAAGATTTATCTGTCATTAAATCTGCAATGGGTCTGTATTTTCATTTTCTGATTCCGGCATTGTCGAATGCTTCACACCTTATCTGGCCCTTTGTATATAGTTTATTTTCCACTTGGAAGGGAATTCAATTTTTTGTATGAATTTGGTCGAGAGCCAAAACTTTGCAGTGACACGCAGATGCAATGAGAGATGGCTCAAGGTAAATCAAAAGTTCATAACTCAAAGGCTTCGCTAACTACTTTAGATGTGCTCCACCTACATGATACTAATTCAGGATGATTTTTTCTTATTTTTACACTTCTTGAATAATGCTTCCTCAATTTTTTGAGGTAATATGTCACTTGTGACCATTTTTCTGTGTACTAACTAGCTACTTGTACTAAATTGTACTCATATCATGTCAACAAACATTTTTTTTCCTTGCATAGACCCCAGCTTCAAAAAACTAAGGTAACCCCACATATCATACGATGTTGACACAGTGTGTTAGCTTCAACATATATGCGTTAAGTATCTTGACCATATTGATTATGTGTTTTTACTGCATTGGTTTTTGCGTTTTATCGAACAAACAGATCTCCAGCACTTTTCATCTGTCCTTCGCATCCACATTAGATAATTTTGCATGTGGTGTGATACTTGTAGTCAGAAATATATCGGAAAATAAAACTGGATCATTCATGTTTTCTCTCCGTCTTAAGGTGTTCGTACACCCTCTGTCTCCATACGACTTGTAGACCAGCCTTGCTCTCTAATACTTAGGACTGCATAATTCTTGCTTACTTTTTGATGAAACATACAATATGCACAAGATCCAGTCACTAAATTGAAGTTATTTATTTTATCAAGATTGGTGCAATCTACCAAACCATACCATAGCCCTCTCCATGATGTATGTATACTCCATGAAGTATTCAGGAGAAAGTAGAAGATGTCCTTCGAACTCAAGTTCTTTTTCTCCGAATATATGAAGCTGAAGGCTTAATAGATGTTCTCGATGTTGGCCTCGGGGTATTGGGGGTCCGGCATTGTCCTTGGAGTGAAGGCATAGCGACCTTGAGTAATGGCCGAAGCCGATTTCGAGTGCTTTTTCACATACTAATCTTGATTAGTCCGTCCCCTACTTGAGTTGTAATGACATCTTTCATTCGCAACTAATGGTTCTGAGTTGCTAACATATGCTAATTTCATATTACTCTGTTAGAAAATCTGATTTCACCTACTGACATACGCTAATGATAGCGTACATGACTCACTTAACAAGACACACATTGTGCATAATAATCAAGCTGAGATCAGTGACCCGGCCGGTAACCCTATTGTGCGTAGTAAAGATTGAAGCACACAAGACCGCCTCAGGAGGCCCGCCATTGGCAGGACCCAATCACTAGTTAAGATTCATAGGGGGTACCGTCTCGGGCTCGCCATTGGGCCACTGAAGGAGAGACGAAACGGACGGGAGGCAAACGGGCCAAGAAAATGAAAGCCCCCCGCACGACACCCCACATTAAGATTTATTGGGGGGTACCTTCTCTGGCTCTTTTTCTCAAAAAAAAAAAAAAACCTTCTCTGGCTCGCCGTTGGGGCCACTGAGGGACAAGACAGATGGGAGACAAACGGGCCAAGAAAGAGAAAGGCTGGTGTACTACACAACACATTAAGATCATCAATCTACAGTTCTCTCTTTTTCTCCAGTAGTACAATTTTACAACATTTTTTTACGGGAGTACAATTTACAGCTTAGCATTACATATGCATCAAAAGTTCAAAACTGACAAGTTATCAGCAGGAATTTGCACGAGCCTTGGGATGGCCTTGTGGGCACCAAGCGGGGTGTGTTTGGTTTTCACTTGCCAAGTTGGAACATTGGCAAGAAAAAGAAACGAGAGTCTGACAAACAGTATTCATATATGCTAAGAAGTTGACAACCATCCAAATGAAAACAGTTTTTTTGGGGTCAAACTAACAAATTTGGTGTTGTATACCTTTGTCACAGTCCAAACATACCACGAGACTCTTCAAAGGTGTTCATCTTGTCGGCGGCAGCAAATGTTTGTCAGGCAAAACTGAATGATTATTTTGGTCCATGTGGCAAAAACAAACTGTTAAGTCAAATCTAGTAAAAGCTAACTCGAATGAAAGATATTACGGAAGAAAACATGATTACATGCATTTGAAAACAAAATTTTGCACACAGAAGATTCAGATTTTCCCAAAAGAGCAGGAAGTTTGCTGATCCTCAGGTGTTAAAACGCCTAGGCAACCTACATGAGAGTAGTAGTTTGGTGAACAGAGAAACAGAGCTACTAATCCCGCAACTGCAACATTCAAGTTTCAAGATGACATGACAAAAAACTGCTCTGCGATCCCACACCCTGTTATCAAGACACAATTCCACCTTCTAGCACCTAGTTAGTCAACTCCATGATAGCACCGACAATGTCGCCATCCGCTGCCTTGAGCGCTTTCACGGCCATGGATCTCGAGACGGAGGCCTGCATCATCACGAGCTCGACGTCCTTCTTGTCAACATCAGTGTCGTCGACCTCCTCATCGTCCTGGGCTGCTGCCACGGATGGCTCGCCCTTCGAGATCACACTGCTCGGGCCTGGCACCTTGAACTGGTATGCGGCTTGTGTCTGCAGCTCAGTGCTCGGGTCCTCGACCTTGATCTCCCCGAACATGACGTAGGTGTCTGACTGCGAGCTCTTGAAGACATCTGGCTTGGACAGGACATACACAACCTGCAATTATGTGGAGAAGTTAAGAATATGCAACAACCACCAACATATAATTATGCCACGGGGAACAACGCACTTAGAGCAAGTACAATAGAGCTGACTCAGCGGGCTATAAGGAATAAACTAGCATATTTCTTCTTAGAGCAAGTACAATAGAGCTGAGTAAGCGGGCTATAAGGAATAAACTAGTATATTTTTGCTTAGTTGTACGAAAGAGAAGAGGTGAGAGAAGGTAAGCGGGCTCTTCATGAAGAGTCAGCTCTAGCACGTGCTCCTAGGCACTTGTGAGAATGAAAGGTGGGCCACATAATAAAATATTAGTACACTCGTTTGATCTACTATTGTACATGTTGGCTATAAGATGGACTGTAGATGACATGGCACTGGCTTATAGCCAGCAGCTGACTATATTATTAACCATGCTCTTAGTTGGAGGAAAGAGAAGATGAGAGAGAAGTTAAGCAGGCTCTTCGTGAAAAGCCAGCTCTAGCACGTGCTCCTAGGCACTTTATGGGAATGAAAGGTGGACCACATAATAAAAAAAGTAGTACACTTTTTTGATCTACTATTGTACATATTGGCTATAAGATGAGCTGTAGATGACATGGCATTGGCTTATAGCCAGCAGCTGGCTATACTATTAACCATGCTCTTAAATGGTCAAGATGCTCACGGTCTTGCTCTTCTGTGTCGGAATGGAGGATCACCTCGATCCTCTGCTCCTCGAGTTGGGCGCGGAGCAGCTCGGCGACCGTCATGGTGGTGGGGCGAGGCCGGGTGGGCGGCCGAACCTTGGCCGAGGGGAATGTAAAACCCTAGCTACGAGGAACTTTGGGAGGCGGAGAGGAGAGGGCCAAGAGGGAAGAAGAGGCTGCGAAGAGAGAAGAGACGCGCTCGGCTCTTCTTGTCTAAAGAATGGACGGCGTATCGGCGGAGTTCAGCGGCGACTGCAATGGTGGCCTAGAGGGTGATCATGGCGACGCGCTCCTCGGCGTAGACGCAGGCGAGCCGCCCGTGTCCAGCTCGTGCACACCGTGGCCATTGGCGTAGACCATAGTGAATGTCGTCTGTGTGGGCGCGGTGCTCCAACTCCACGGCCTACTATCCTCAAACACAACATCACGTGTGACTTGTACCTTTTGTGTAGACGGATTGTACACACGATAGCCTTTGGTTCCTTCCTCGTAGCCAACAAAGACCATTGGGGTTGATCGATCCGAGAGCTTCGTTGCTCCAGGGCCAAGTTTCTTGACGTGGGCCACACACCCAAACACACGTAGGTGCAGCACACTTGGCTTGTGGCCATGCCAAGTGTCATATGGCGTCACCCCGTCCATGCTGCGCGTGGGAGCTCGGTTGAGTAGGTACACCGCGGTTTTCACGGCTTCAGCCTAGAAATACGCCGGTACGGACATGCTTTTGAGCAGGCAACGTGCCATCTCGACGACGGTCTGATTTCGGCGTTCAACCACTCCGTTCTGCTGAGGGGAGCACGGGGTGATCGTATAGTGTTTGATGCCCTGCTGCTCGCAGTATTCTCTGAACTCAATAGAGTTGAACTCGCCGTCCCGGTCAGACCGGAACGCACGAAGCCTGGACTTCCCCTCGTTCTCAGCCATTGCCTGCACTTTCTTGAACTTTTGATAAGCTTCATCCTTGGATGTCAGCAGCTCCAACCACATGTACCGAATGTAATCATCAACTATCAACAAGAAGTACTTACTGCCCCTGGTGTAGTTTGTGTGATCGGCCCACACAAATCTGTATGAACCAGCTCAAAGCCTTTCTCCGCTCTGTACCCAGGGACTTGAGGAAAAGGTGCACGGTGCTGTTTGCCCAATGCACACCCATCACAGTATTCCTCGACACGGTCAATGACCGGCATCCCGCGCACCATTTTCTTCGAGGACATGGCTCGTAGAGCTCTGAACTGCAGGTGTCCCATCCTCGCGTGCCAGCGCCAAGTGACATCTTCAGTCTTGGTGAGGAGACAGGCTGGGGCGTCAATGGTCAGCACGCCCGTGTACAGTCTGCTGGCCGTCCGTTTGACGCGAGCCAGGGTGCGTCGGCCCGGAACTTGGATGGTCTTGATCCCATCTTCAATCTCTATCTTGCATCCACCCTCATCTAACTGCCCAACTGAGATGATATTGCTCCGTAGGCCGGGAATGAAATATACCTCAGAGAGAGCATGTTGATCACCATTCTGGCAGCGAAACACAATGGCGCCCCTGCCCTTGATAGCCACTAGAGAGCCGTCTACAAACTTCATCGTGCCATGCACACCTTCATCGAGTGTGGCAAACATGCTCCTCTCCCCTGTGATGTGGCTGGACGCACCTGTGTCATAGTACCAAAGGCCATCAAGTGAAGGTACGGGAATCACTTTCTCCTCATTCAGAAACACGGCTTGTGGCGCCACCAGCTCGGGTGTGGAGATGTTGGTGACCACAGCCATGAATAGGCTCTGATCATGTTCATCGCCACCTTCACGTACGAGGTTCACCCGCTCCTTCTTTCCTTGTTCCTTCTGCTCTTTAAGCCACGACCAGCAGTCCTTCTTCCAATGTCCGATCTTGCCTCAATGGTGGCATTTACCTTTCTTCTCGCCGCTGGAACTGCCGGATCCGCCCGTGCCGCCGTTGTTGGATGCGCACTTGCCGCCACCGCCCTTGGCCGGTGACTTGCCCTTTCCGCCGCTACCACCGGATGACGATCCGCCCCCGTACTTGTGCTCGCGAGCTGCCCACTCTTCGGTGGTGAATAGGAGCTGCCCGCCGGAGAGCACGGTGTCGTCGAGGCCGTAGTGGTCCTCACACGCCGATAGATGTCCTGTCAACTCCTCAACCGTCATCGTCTTGAGATCAATCAGCGACTCAATCGCCATGGCCATCTGCCTGTACTTCCGCGGCACAACTCGCAGAAACTTCTGGACCGCCTTGTGTTCTATGACGGGATCGCCGTAGAGCTCCAGATCGGCGACGACCCCAGTGAGCCGCAGAGCAAAGTCCTCCACAGTCTCCCCGTCTTTGAACCGCAGCTCCTCGAATTCGCGAAGGCGCACTTGCGCCTTGGCCTCCCGGACCGCTCTCACTCCCCATCCAGAGCGCTTTGATGGTTTCCCAGGCCGTCTTGGCAGTGTCCTTGGCCGCCAGAATGCGCAGCATCTCCGGCGGCACGCCCGTGAGGATGACGGAAAGGGCGCGCCTGTCGTCGCGCTCGTCGTCGGCGCTAGTGACCACGGTCCAGAGACCCGCAGCCTGTAGCCTAACCTGCATCACAAGAGACCACTCCATGTAGTTTGTCTTGGTCAGCATCATGCACACCAACGAGCCTTCCGACTCGCGCACGACCCGCTTGATGATACGGATCTCGCCGCTGCCGCCGCCGGTGAGGCGCGCAAGCGGCACTCCGGCCGATGGTGACTGCCCCGCCACCGCCACCGCCGCCGCCTCCTCCTTCTTCTTCTCGTTGTCCGACATGAGCTCCGCGGATCACACACCGCCGGCCGCCAGGGATCAAACACCGAGGCTCGGATGCCAATTGTCGTTGCCGGACCAATGAGAGAGAGAGAGAGATCGAACGAGGAAGATGAACGCGAGAGAGACGAGTTGTTTGGTGGTGCCGTAATTGTGCAACGTTTTCTGCTCTTTCCTTATTCCTTTATCTGTGACAAAACCAAATTAGGTAACTACCCTGGCTAGCTCGCTGTGATCCGGATTGACCGTGCCATCCCATGACCTCCAGATAAACAAGCGCGCCACGCTGACCGGGCTAACAAACAGAAAAGGAAACAGGAGGGAGATCGTGCGTACATCACGTCTCCATCTACTACGTACATGTTGCATGGAGGTGTCACATCAGCAGCCATGCAACATTTATTCTAAACAGAAAACTACACTAGCCTATGACGTGAGCTTAGCATGGCTATCACTCTTGGCTATCAGTTTTTTGTGCGCGTGTTCATCGTCTACTGTGATGTGATCAATCCTGTGGGCGAAATTCCAACAAGCATTACTAGCAACTAGAGTTTTACTATATAAACGGATTTTCTTTCTTTTCAAGACCACAAAATGGAACAACGATGGGTTCCACTTTTGTGTTTTATGAAATTCACCATCTTGCAAATGTATATCTCACTACCTACTATTAATATCTAAGATTTGACTGTCATTAAATCTGCAATGGGACTGTATTTTCCTTGTCTGATTCCGGCATTGTCGAATGCTTCAGGCCTTATCTGGCCCTTGGTATATAATTTATTTTCCACTTGGAAGGGAATTCAGTTTTTTTTATGAATTTGGACGAGAGCCAAAACTTTGCAGTGACGCGCAGATGCAATGAGAGATGGCTCAAGGTAACCCAAAAGTTCATAACTCAAAGGCTTCGCTAACTTTAGATGTGCTCCACCTACATGATACTAATTCAGGATGATTTTTCTTATTTTTACACTTCTTGAATAATGCTTCCTCAAATTTTTGAGGTAATATGTCACTTGTGACCATTTTTCTGTGTACTAACTAGCTACATGTACTAAATTGTACTCATACCGTGTCAACCAACATATTATTTTCCTTGCATAGACCCCAGCTTCAAGAAACTAAGGTAACCCCACATATCATACGATGTCGACACAGTGTGTTAGCTTCAACATATCTGCGTTAAGTATCTTGACCATATTGATTATGTGTTTTTACTGCATTGGTTTTTGCGTTTTATCGAACAAACAGATCTCCGGCACTTTTCATCTGTCCTTCGCATCCACATTAGATAAATTTGCATGTGGTGTGATACTTGTAGTCAGAAATATATCGGAAAATAAAACTGGATCATTCATGTTTTCTCTCCGTCTTAAGGTGTTCGTACACCCTCTGTCTCCATACGACTTGTAGACCAGCCATGCTCTCTAATACTTAGGACTGCATAATTCTTGCTTACTTTTTGATGAAACATACAATATGCACAAGATCCAGTCACTAAATTGAAGTTATTTATTTTATCAAAATTGGTGCAATCTACCAAACCATACCATAGCCCTCTCCATGATGTATGTATACTCCATGAAGTATTCAGGAGAAAGTAGAAGATGTCCTTCAAACTAAAGTTCTTTTTCTCCGAATATATGAAGCTGAAGGCCTAATAGATGTTCTCGGTGTTGGCCTGGGGGTGTTGGGGGTCCGGCATTGTCCTTGGAGTGAAGGCATAGCGACCTTGAGTAATGGCCGAAGGCGATTTCGAGTGCTTTTTCACATACTAATCTTGCTTAGTCCGTCCCCTACTTGAGTTGTAATGACATCTTTCATTCGCAACTAATGGTTCTGAGTTGCTAACATATGCTAATTTCATATTACTCTGTTAGAAAATCTGATTTCACCTACTGACATACGCTAATGATAGCGTACATGACTCACTTAACAAGACACACATTGTGCATAATAATCAAGCTGAGATCAGTGACCCGGCCGGTAACCCTATTGTGCGTAGTAAAGATTGAAGCACACAAGACCGCCTCAGGAGGCCCGCCATTGGCAGGACCCAATCACTAGTTAAGATTCATAGGGGGTACCGTCTCCGGCTCGCCATTGGGCCACTGAAGGAGAGACGAAACGGACGGGAGGCAAACGGGCCAAGAAAATGAAAGCCCCCCGCACTGACACCCCACATTAAGATTCATTGGGGGTACCTTCTCTGGCTCTTTTTCTCAAAAAAAAAAAACTTCTCCGGCTTGCCGTTGGGGCCACTGAGGGACAAGACAGATGGGTGACAAACCGGCCAAGAAAGAGAAAGGCTGGTGTACTACACAACACATTAAGATCATCAATCTACAGTTCTCTCTTTTTCTCCAGTAGTACAATTTTACAACATTTTTTTACGGGAGTACAATTTACAGCTTAGCATTACATATGCATCAAAAGTTCAAAACTGACAAGTTATCTGCAGGAATTTGCACGAGCCTTGGGATGGCCTTATGGGCACCAAGCGACCAAGGGTGTGTTCGGTTTTTCCTTGCCAAGTTGGAACATTGGCAAGAAAAAGAAACGAGAGTCTGACAAACAGTATTCATATATGCCAAGAAGTTGACAACCATCCAAATGACAACAGTTTTTTTGGGGTCAAATTAACAAATTTCGTGCTTGTATTCCGTTGTCACAATCCAAACATACCCCAAGACTCTTCAAAGGTGTTCATCTTGTCGGCGGCAGCAACTGTTTGTCAGGCAAAACCGAATGATTATTTTGGTCCATGTGGCAAAAACAAACTGTAAAGTCAAATATAGTAAAAGCTAACTCGAATGAAAGATATTACGGAAGAAAACATGATTACATGCATTTGAAAACAAAATTTGGCACACAGAAGATTCAGATTTTCCCAAAAGAGCATGCAGTTTGCTGATCATCAGGTGTTAGAACGCCTAGGAAACCTACATGAGAGTAGTAGTTTGGTGAACAGAGAAACAGAGCTACTAATCCCGCAACTGCAACATTCAAGTTTCAAGATAACATGACCAAAAACAGCTCTGCGATCCCACACCCTGTTATCAACACACTATCCCACCTTCTAGCACCTAGTTAGTCAACTCCATTATAGCACTGACAATGTCGCCATCCGCAGCCTTGAGCGCCTTCACGGCCCTGGATCTCGACACGGAGGCCTGCATCATCACGAGCTCAACGTCCTTCTTGTCAACATCAGTGTCGTCGACCTCCTCATCGTCCTGGGCTGCTGCCACGGATGGCTCGCCCTTTGAGATCACACTGCTCGGGCCTGGCTCCTTGAACTGTTCTGCCGCTTGTGTCTGCAGCTCAGTGCTCGGGTCCTCGACCTTGATCTCCCCGAACATGACGTAGGTGTCTGACTGCGAGCTCTTGAAGACATCTGGCTTGGAGAGGACATACACAACCTGCAATTATGTGGAGAAGTTAAGAATATGCAACAACCACCAGCATATGATTATGCCACAGGGAACAACGCACTGAAATAGTCAAGATGCTCACTGTCTTGCTCTTCTTGATAGTTACACGGCTCACACCAGTAATGACCTTCATGCCAAGCTTCTCCATGGCTTTCCTGCTCTTCTTCTCACTCCTACTCTGCCTAGATCTTCCACCAGCATAACCACCTAGTTCCGGAAAGCACAGATGTATATTGTCAGATTTTCAAAATTTTGCGCAAGACCAGAATTCTACAACTAGATATAGTTAGGATTATAATTCGCACAAAGGATTAGGTACTCATATAATGGAAATTCCAGCATCACTTCATACTAAATGCATTGAAATGGTTCACCTACCAGGATTATAATTGCAAAAGCAAGATTTTATATTCAGGATTTGCTACTATCAACCTAAGTGCTATAGCTGAACATCCATGTACTCCCTCCGTCCCATATTAATTGACGGTGAAATGGGTGTATCTAGACGTATTTCAGTGCTAGATAGATCCATTTCAGCCTCAAATAATATGGGACGGAGGGAGTATATGTTAATGCAGATTGACATTTATACAAGGTGCCATCTCAGTACAAAGATGAGCATTATATACAAATGGCAGGCAGCATTCAAGGAAACTCTAAAGTGTGTAAACAAGCAGTGCTGAATAATTCAGGAATAAGTGAATATGATATAGTTCCAAAAATATAAGAACATGAACCACAATGGCATAGCGGTGTACGGACAGAACAGAATATTAGAGAGTACAAACTGGTCAGTGCCTAAAATTCAAATAAAAACAGGTAAAAGTGAACCAAAATAGGTAACTACAGAGTTTGTATTATATTGAGGAACAGATCAGACAGCAATTTCTTAATAATCATAATGCAAAAATTTAGTCCAACAGAAACAAAATAATCAAATTGATTCAGGGGTTGAAAAAAAACATTTAATCTAAAATCTTGGTATGGGCAATAACTTTGGATGTTTAAATTTATCTTAGAAATTAGAAGGCAGCATTACAAATAGAAATAGGCTTGTCTATAACTAAGTGGTTACATCATACCCTCAACATCATCGTCATCTTTTTCATCCTCATCCTCATCATCGTCTTCATCGTCGTCGTCATCATCCTCAAGGATAGGCTCATCTCCCTGAGAGTATGCATCACAAATATCATATTACTTGAACATCATAAGTATTATACACTAAGCAGCAATGCCTCAGAACAGGGGACATGCAGAGGGGGGAAAGCAGAGTTAGCCATATTCATTAATGAAACAACGGTACACAGTGTACCCACAGTATTATCTTTCCAGTATGAAGATGCGAATACATACTAAGTAGCATCAGCACAAGATAAACAGAAATAACACTCCAA
>LR738714.1:724241911-724272915 GCA_902687465.1 Secale cereale
CCCTCTTTGGAGAAATGGCAATTAAGACTGTGCTTCTGTGGTACAAGTACAACGCAGGCTCCATGACTTGCTCAGAAAATGAATGGGCGAATAGCTAATGTGTTCACCAACCTTCCTCCATGGGCAGTGGAGCAAAAGCACACATATATAACCCAACCCTCTTTGGAGAAATGGCAATTAAGACTGTGCTTCTGTGGTACAACGCAGGCTCCATGACTTGCTCAGAAAATGAATGGGCGAATAGCTAATGTGTTCACCAACCTTTCTCCATCAAAGCATTACCGGCACTTTATAATGGAAGCATGGCTCTATGTAGTCTCTTGTAGCCTCTAATTATATTATCAGGATATAGTGCTAGCAGGCAAACAAATATGAACAGAGACAATAAACAACGGGTTGGAACGATGCAATCTGCCATGAAATATGAATGAGAGGCATATGGAAACATATCATCTTCAGAAATCATATGAGACGACGACATGGGAGAGAAAACAGCGGCAGCTCCGACGAATCCGTGGAGGAGCCAACAGAAGGCGACGACATGACAGATCTGCCCAAAGTGACACATGTCTCCACCACTGACATGAAGACACTCAAAGGGGAACAAGGAAATTCACTTTGTAGAACCTGGATCAAATTCTGCTTCCCCTGCTCCTCCTCCTCCTCAACAGACTCAGTTGACCCAGGAGGATGTTAGAGTTAACCTTGTTTTCTTTTGAGTTTTCATCATGTTTTAGTTAATTAGAGTGTGCACGGCCAGTTAGTCATGCCAAGTTGTGAGCGCCGCATGACACCGTGTGTGGCACTAGTGGATGTGCCGTTGCATTAGTATCCTGCATGCATGGATGGATTAGTTAGCTAGCTATGGAGCCGGAGCAGCCGAGACGCGTGGTAGTTCTGCGTGGAGAAAGAATAGGAAGCAATTAGTTGAGGCTTGGTCCTATGCGTGTGTATCCAAAGATTCTGCAGACTTGGCTGTTACCCAAGCGTGTGTGTAGCTAGCCCATGGAGTACTAATCGGATCAAGCAACCGTGGGCTTGACCATGCGTGTATGTGCGTGGGTTAGTGGGTGCGTGTGTGAGTCTTGTACTTAGCTATTTAAGTTGAACAAGTGAATGAAAAAGTATGGCCGAGAGGGCTGGGTGAAAAGATGTAGATACGGTGTGCCATCAAGGGACTGCCTTTGGCAAAGCCATTGCATTTCTCTTGGTGCTTGTGTGTGTGGGTGTGTGTGTATGTGTTTCTTACTCGGTTTCTTCCAGCGTGTGTGTTCTTGAGAGAAACAAGAAGAGAGAGTTGAGTTGTGTGAGATCGAGGAAGAAGAAGAGCGGCGCTGCAACGCGAGAGGAGGCGCCAACAGAGGACCTAGATTTTGTTGTATGCGAGCAAAGGGGGAGAACAGGGACTTGGGAGTGTACCTCGCCGCAGGCAGCTGCATCATTGGTCGCCGGAACCAAGACGGCGGTGGTAGAGGGAGGTAGCACGGTGCGTTGGCTTGAGAGATGGGAGGCAGTTGAGATTGGGATGGGTGCCGTCTCCGGCGTGGCGTCGGGGCTGCCGGAGGAAGATGAAACTCTGATAGGAAGTACAGAAGCGAACTTAAGCCGAGGCAGAGAAAGGCTCTCGTGTAGTCTCGTGTAACTGATTGTTTTCGTGATTCTCATAACCAAAAACAAAAACAAAAACAAAACTGATGATTTTTTTTGAAACGAGGCAAAAGATTTGCCATTTTCATTGATTAAGAAGTGAGTTGTCTGGTTAATTAGAGGAAAACCGGGCGAAAACCTAGATTACAAACCCCACAAGAGGGGAATGCGGACGACCTGGCAACAAACGCCAAACAGTCGACCGAAGCATCGAGGACAAGGCAGCTCCGATTTTGCTAATGAGCTTAACAAAGAAAGTTGCAAGCCTCACACCAACCTAGTCAAGCGCAACATCCGGAGAGCATGATCCGCTAAAAACCGCCCTCATGGAGTCATCGTTGCCGCAGTGGCCCCGCCGCCCGCAGCTTCGACTTCTCCGTCACAGCCAGAAATCAACATAGACGCATCCATTGACGCACCGGACCGTCGGCATCAGAAGGACACGACTCGGCTCTGCTCGCCACCATAGTCGTTGCCACACACGTCGCAACGCCACACCAACCTCACACCGCCAGTCGGGCACCTGCCGACCGCGATGTTGTGCTCGTCCAGCCCTTGGGGAGGCGCGTAGGAGACCATGACCTTCAATGCGACGCCCCCAAGGGGAGAGCGACGTTGAAGCAACGCCATTGCCCGACTCACAAGGAGTCTTGAGCTTTCGCACGAAGGACATGATTCAGGGTGGAGAGCTCCACAACGACCCTCCAGCAAGGAGAACGACGCCCACGGGCGACGCGTCGTCGGCACCAACAAAGCCAGGCAGATTCTCATCCGAAGCATCCTAATCCTCTCCAACCCAGGCAGCCAGCGACGGAAGAGCCACTGGGCCGCACACCCGCTGTTCCAAGCACCTCAAGGATGGAGACGACGCCATCCCACGCAAGGGCAAGCACCTCGCCATCGGAAGACACCGACGAGCTGGATCCGGAGACAGATCCAGCAACCTCCTGCAGCAGCACCACCGCACAGGCCACCAGAGATCGGTCCGCGCGCAGAGGTCTCCAAAAGGCAGGAAGAGGGGCGCCACCACACCCCGACGCGCCGGCGAGAGCACCGAGCCATAGCCCAGGAGCTCGTCGGCGCCGTCACCACAGCAGCAGCCGCCGGCGACGCAGCACCATCCAGAGCACGCGCGCCGAGGAGCCTCCAGACGGCTGGAAGGGGGGGGGGCGCCACCCCACCCTTTCGCACCGGCGAGAGCACCGGGCCGCAGCCCAGCGACCCGTCGATGCAGCAACCTCGGCAGCTGCCGGCGGAGACGCATCCCTGGAGAGCAGCGCCGCAGAGCCCGCCGCGACGCATCACAGGAGGACGAGCCTCCCTCCACCGCAACATCCAGCCACAGGACAAGCAGATGCCCCGCCGCCGCCGTCCGCCGCGAGGACTTAGTCTGGCGACCTCATCCAGCGACGGCGAGGGTGTGTCGGAGATGGGAGGGGGGCTGTCGGCGGCTCGATCTAGGGTTCCGCCCGAGCCGCTCCTGAAGGCGACGCGGGGGAGGGGAGACCTTAAAACTGATGATTTAGGTATATAGAGTCTTATAGACTCCAAAAAATTGATGATTTTCGTATAGACTAAAAAATGATTTTCGTATGGAGCAACTACATCTACAGTTCTGACCTTTTTCCTTTAGCCAACCCCCTTGACCTCCAATTTTTGGAGTTCCTGCCTCTGCCGCTACTTCTATGGTAGCTGGTAGATTGCACCACAAGAGTGTACTTGGAGGTGCTTGCATGCTTTATTGTGGACATGAGGTGCCCTCGGTTTTGGCTTGGTGTTCGGAACTTTGGATCCACATAAACATAATCCGTTCAAAATTGACAAATCGGGGTATTACTTCTCTTATTCACAACCAATAATTTCCTAATAAGTTTTGTGAAATAAATTTTTCATAAACTATGCTCTACCTATTTGAATTATCATTTGTTGACCCACACTCGGATGGCACATGTTGTATAACTGGGCTCTGTAAGGACTTTTTCTTTTTGATGATCAACAAAATTGTTGCTTCCTTTTCTTTTCTGAGTTAGTTTGTTTCTGCTCCCACTTCAGTTCACTATAGTCACCTCCTTCGTGTTCTCCGATATCTTCGCGGCACGATCTCTTACTGTCTATTCTTTCCTCGCTCCAATTCTTTACAGCTTCAGGCCTATTCGGATGCTACGTGGGCTAGTCATCCCTCTGATAGTTGTTCACTTTATGCTTACTGTGTTTTCCTTGGTGGTTCTCTCATTGCCTGGAAGACGAAGAAACAGACTGCAGTTTCCCGTTCGAGTGCAGAGGCTAAGTTACGAGCTATGGCTCTTTTGACGGTAGAGGTGACTTGGTTACGGTGGTTACTTCGGGATTTTGGTGTTTCTGTTACTACACCTACTATGCTCTTATTTGACAGTACATGTGCTATTAGCATTGCACGCGATCCTGTGAAGCATTAGCTCACCAAGCATATTGGTGTTGATACTTTCTATGTGCGCGCCGGTGTGCAGGATCAGGTTATTGCTCTTCGGTATGTGCATTCCGAGTTACAGTTGGCAGATTTTCTGATGAAGGCCCAGACTATAGCGCGGCATGGCTTCTATCTCGCCAAATTCAGTGTTGTTAATCCATCATGAGTTTGAGGGAGGTTGGAGTATTATATATATAGCCATGTAACCTTTCGTATTTACCCTATTGTATAAGGGGTTTCCTGTATATATTCCACACATATACATGTATATATACTGGCATATGGCCTCCTGACAATATAAGTTGCATATTTCCTAACAAATAAAACCTCGGTTTAAATGCTAACTACATCAATGGAAGGCTTCTACCTAGAACGTTCATCCTACCACCCATGCTAACTACAAGTTTGCTGTTGGAACTGTTGCCAGACCTAGCTCACTGCCTTCATGCCACACGAACTTCTCTATTCTGCTCAGATGCAAAAAATAAAAAATATATATATATATATATATATATATATATATATATATATATATATATATATATATATATAGCTGACGAGTCAAGATCTTGAGATTTTATATTGTGCTAGATTGCATTTTGATTTCAGTTTGGAGTTCGTTAATGTACGGATAGAAGTTAGAACCTAGTGGGGACAAAAAGGAAAACGGAGGCTACAAATAAGGATGCTAGTAGTAGGCTATTCTATCAATGCAAACATGGATGATAGTTTTGCAATCTTGAAGGACACCTACGACTGCAAGGGGCGGGAGGTGGTGTCACTGAAGATCCAAGCACTTCGCTGCTTGAACAAATTTTAGATGGTGTACTAGGCTGTAATGTTGATGCATGGCTTCGGTTTCAAGTTCAGGCTCCGAATGCATCGTCTCTCACAAGCTTGGCAAATCAGTTCTTAGTGTGGAGGCTAGGGGCAGTGGAGCAAAATTACACATATATAGCCAACCCTCTTTGGAGAAACGGCAATTAAGACTGTGGGTCAGTGGTACAACGCCAGCTCCATGACTTCTCGGAAAATGAATTGGTGAATAGCTAATGTGTTCACCAACCTTTCTCAATCAAAGCATGACCGGCACTTATAAAGGAAGCATTGCTCTCTGCAGTCTCATGTATCCTCTAACTATGTTATCAAGAGAGAGCAGTGACAATAAACGATGGGTTGGACCTATGCAATCCGCTATGAAATATGAATGGGAGGCATATGGAAACAAGTCGTCTAAAGGAATCATTAGAGATGTAGGACAAAGTAAGATTAGACTATTTGCAAGGAGGAAAGGCAGCGACAAAGCGGGCGCACTTGCAGATGAGCCAAGATAAGAAGACGACAATACAGATCTGCCCAAACTGATCCTATGACTGGCAGCGACATGCACAAATTGAAAAGGCGGGCAAGTAATTTCGTTTTCTAAGACCTGGATCAATTCCTGCCTCTCCTCCTCATCCCCCTGAGTCCCCTCATGGGGTCCTAGGGTTCTTGAGCAAAGGGGACTTGCGAGGGTACCTCACCGCAGGCCGCTGCATTGTTGGTCGCCGCAATCGATGTGCCGCTCCTACCAACTCCGGTGCTGAAGACTTAGAGAGAGCAAGCGCAGTTGAGATTGAGATTTTTTTTTTGAGGGGTAGTTGAGAACTTGAGATTGAGATATTTTTTTAGAGGTGCGGGAGGCGACAGCGAGACGAACGGGCCGGGCCGGGCCAGAAGCAAAGTTAACCGAGGCAGAGAAAGGCTTGTGTTGCCTTTTTTCTTTTCTTTTTACTTTTTTTTGCTTGTGTAGTCTATTTTATGATTTTTCGTTCTTCTTATTTTTTGGGGTGATTCTCTCTTTTTCTCCGGTAGTACACTTTAATTATTTAATTTTGCGTTGACGGTAGTACACTTTATTATATACAGCAAAAAGAAATAGACGGGAGTACAATTTACAACTTAGCATGAAAGCATCAATGTGGCTGCTACAAATTATGTGGCTGGTTTCCTGAGGAAATCAGTCGAGTCACAAAACGTTGGATTCACCCCTTGACAGCCGTTGGATCGGGTCAAAGCGAGCAACGGCAGTGTTGCAGTAGGGATGCATCATCGAAGCTCAAGGCCGCCGGTAAAGCTCCATTACAGCACCACCCGCTGCATCATAGATCTAGGCTCACCATTGTTCTCCCGCTTAAAAGCGACGATGGGGTGGTGGGCGCCACCAAGGAGCTCTCCTCTCCTAGCATGAGTACCGGAGTGGAAGGGAAAAAGGAACGCAAGAGAGCTGCCGGTGTGAAAGGACAATTAAAGGCTTGAGAGGAGAAAAAGTGATGGTTGGTCCACAGGAAACTTGTCCATCCCGAGACGTGGCTTGCGTTCATGAGTTTTCACCGGGCTTAGAATAAACGTTTTCCGAGCATCAAACTAACCCAAAAGTACATTTGATAATGTCTCATGATTTCTCAACTGCCAAGTGTGATATAAGTGGCCGCAGATGCATCCACCTTGTTTCTTCATTCCATATTTGATGGTTCATAGCCTAAGTTTTCAGATTTGCATCAAAATGAGGCTTTCACCTATTATATATGTTGCTCATAAACATTAGCACTCTCACCGTCCCATAATATAAGAGTGTAGTGTCAAAAACATTCTTATATTAGTGTCAAAAACACTCTTATATTACGGGGCGGGGGGAATACAAAGCAATGCAATAACTCTATTCTCATGAAATAAAACTCCCTTTTCCTTGGATGCCCGGGATGTCCGACACTTCTCATACACGACCCTCCATTTTTTCCTTATATTCCCGGGATGTCCGACACTTCTCATACACAGCCCATATGTGGGCAGGATATAGGGATGCCTAAGCAGTTCACCACGTCAGATTTGACCCACCCAGATCAACTTTTATATTTCTTTATTCTTTTATTTCTTTCTCTCTACATCCTATCAATCATATCCATGTGACCGGCTATGTAGAGAGAATAGTGAGGTCATGGATCCGTCCAACGGACAAATTAGGGCTAAGGGCAGACACGCCCGCACATCGTCCGGACGAGTCCGCGGACATATAAGGGTTCAAATTAGCCCAGTCTAGTTGTAGATGCTCTAAGAATTTTACCTTTTTGATGATCAACAAAAATGATGTTTTCTTTTCTTTTCTTTCTTTAGAGTGAAAATGAGAAGTTAGCATATCTAATCAATATTGGTGTAGTTTGTCCCAAGATGTTTGATACTTCTCCGTTAGCATGTGTAAACAATATAGGTGCATGTTCTTCCACAACGTTTCATTCTTCTTAGAAAAGTAAAACGTGGACCTATAAAACCCACACGACAAGTCAATCACTAATGATTTTCACCTCACCGATGTTATTTCAGGGATATCTCTAACATACTTCCACGGGTGCATAGGACATTGATTTACAGCACAATATGTTCTAATTTATTAAAGTGGGTGCCTATTAAGAACATTATAACCGCATCTAATCCTTGCCGTCTCATGACATCAGACGTCCGGACTGTTAATATTTTTGATCAGACCGTTTTTGACTGTCTGATCTAATATGTCGAAGTCACTAATTGAGGAGTACTTCTTTCAAAGATCACTTCCACCTTCCTGGTTGTAACAAGTGGCGCACTTGTCGCAACCTGTGAGTTTTTCCTTTTTTGTAGATCTCTTAATTCAAAACGTTTTATCTCCTAAACCGTATGTCCAAATCTCGAATGTTTTTCACCGTTGGATTCCTCGTATCGAGATCTTCAAACTAGATCCCATGTTGAGAGGATTTGACGAATATTTTTCACGAATAAACAGAATGAAAAAAACAAACTGGGACCACGTTTTCTTTCCCTTTCCGAAGCCGTTTTCGAGAGGCACGACCGTGCCTCTCTCGGAAGAAAAAATACAACTGCACCTAATTCCTGCCCTCTCACACCATCATATGTCTGGAGCGTTAATGTTTTTGATCAAACCATTTCTGACCGTCTGATCTGATCTGTCAAAATCACTAATTGAGGAGTACTTTTTACAAAGATCACTCCCACCTCCCTCATTGTGACAACTGGCGTGCTTGTCGCAACCTGTGAGTTTCCCTTTTTTCATCAATCTGTTTATTAAAAACGTTTTATCTCTTAAACCATGCGTCTAAATCTCGAACCAGTTTCACCGTTGGATTTCTCGCATCGATATCTTGAAAACTAGATCCCATGTTGATATGTTTTCATGAAATTTTTTCACGAATAAATAGGATGAAATAAACCAAACGAAAAAACCGAATCGGGACAAAGTTTTTTTCCCTTTCCGAAGCAGTTTCCGAGAGGCACAGCCGTGCCTCTCCCGGAAGAAAATTTGTGCCTCTCGCGGAAGCAAGGCCATGCCGCTTGTCGCAACATGGCAGTTTTCCCTTTCTTCACATATCCATTTATTCAAAATGTTTTATCCCTTAAACCGTGCTTCCAAATCTCAAACCATTTTCACCGTTGGATTCCTTGCATCGAGATCATCAAATCCTTGCCTCCCGCGGGAAAAAAATTAAAAAAAAATGTTTTTTCGTTTCCGAGAGGCTCGGCCGTGCCACTCACGGAAACAACAACGTGCCTCTCACTAAAAAAAAAAGAAAAAACGTGTTTTTTCGTTTCCGATAGGCGTGCCTCTCACGGAAGAAAAATCATGCCTCTCGCGGGAGCAATGATAACCCACAAGTGTAGGGGATCGCAACAGTTTTTGAGGGCAAAGTATTAAACCCAAATTTGTTGATTCGACACAAAGGGAGCCAAAGAATACTCATAAGTATTAGCAGCTGAGTTGTCAATTCAACCACACCTGGAAACTTTGTATCTGCAGCAAGATAGTTTAGTAGCAAAGTAATATGATAGTGGCGGTAGCAGCAATAAAAGTAACGGTAGAGTTTTTGTAGTTTTTATGATAGTAGCCACGGAAAGGTAAATAAGCGACAAGCAATATAGGTAAAGCTCGTAGGCATTGGATCGGTGATGGGAAAAACATTATAACCGCATCTAATCCCTGCCGTCTCATGACATCAGACGTCCGGACTGTTAATATTTTTGATCAGACCGTGTTTGACCGTCTGATCTAATATGTCGAAGTCACTAATTGAGGAGTACTTCTTCCAAAGATCACTCCCACCTTCCTGGTTGTAACAAGTGGCGCACTTGTCGCAACCTGTGAGTTTTTCCTTTTTTGTAGATCTCTTTATTCAAAACGTTTTATCTCCTAAACCGTATGTCCAAATCTCGAATATTTTTCACCGTTGGATTCCTTGCATCGAGATCTTCAAAACTAGATCCCATGTTGATAGGATTTGATGAATATTTTTCACGAATAAACAAAATGAAAAAACCAAACTGGGACCACGTTTTCTTTCCCTTTCCGAAGCCGTTTTCGAGAGGGACGACCGTGCCTCTCTCGGAAGAAAAAATACAACTGCACCTAATTCCTGCCCTCTCACACCATCATATGTGTGGAGCGTTAATGTTTTTTATCAAACCATTTCTGAACGTCTGATCTGATCTGTCAAAATCACTAATTGAGGAGTACTTTTTACAAAGATCACTCCCACCTCCCTCATTGTGACAACTGGCGTGCTTGTCACAACCTGTGAGTTTCCCTTTTTCATCAATCTGTTTATTAAAAACATTTTATCTCTTAAACCATGCGTCTAAATCTCGAACCAGTTTCACCGTTGGATTTCTCGCATCGATATCTTGAAAACTAGATCCCATGTTGATATGTTTTCATGAAATTTTTTCACGAATAAATAGGATGAAATAAACCAAACGAAAAAACCGAATCGGGACAAAGTTTTTTTCGCTTTCCGAAGCAGTTTCCGAGAGGCACAGCCGTGCCTCTCCCGGAAGAAAATTTGTGCCTCTCGCGGAAGCAAGGCCATGCCGCTTGTCGCAACATGGCAGTTTTCCCTTTCTTCACATATCCATTTATTCAAAATGTTTTATCCCTTAAACCGTGCTTCCAAATCTCAAACCATTTTCACCGTTGGATTCCTTGCATCGAGATCATCAAATCCTTGCCTCCCACGGGAAAAAAATGAAAAAAAAAATGTTTTTTCGTTTCCGAGAGGCTCGGCCGTGCCACTCACGGAAACAACAACGTGCCTCTCACTAAAAAAAAGAAAAAACGTGTTTTTTCGTTTCCGATAGGCGTGCCTCTCACGGAAGAAAAATCATGCCTCTCGCGGGAGCAATGATAACCCACAAGTGTAGGGGATCGCAACAGTTTTTGAGGGCAAAGTATTAAACCCAAATTTGTTGATTCGACACAAAGGGAGCCAAAGAATACTCATAAGTATTAGCAGCTGAGTTGTCAATTCAACCACACCTGGAAACTTTGTATCTGCAGCAAGATAGTTTAGTAGCAAAGTAATATGATAGTGGCGGTAGCAGCAATAAAAGTAACGGTAGAGTTTTTGTAGTTTTTATGATAGTAGCCACGGAAAGGTAAATAAGCGACAAGCAATATAGGTAAAGCTCGTAGGCATTGGATCGGTGATGGGAAAAACATTATAACCGCATCTAATCCCTGCCGTCTCATGACATCAGACGTCCGGACTGTTAATATTTTTGATCAGACCGTGTTTGACCATCTGATCTAATATGTCGAAGTCACTAATTGAGGAGTACTTCTTCCAAAGATCACTCCCACCTTCCTGGTTGTAACAAGTGGCGCACTTGTCGCAACCTGTGAGTTTTTCCTTTTTTGTAGATCTCTTTATTCAAAACGTTTTATCTCCTAAACTGTATGTCCAAATCTCGAATATTTTTCACCGTTGGATTCCTCGCATCGAGATCTTCAAAACTAGATCCCATGTTGATAGGATTTGATGAATATTTTTCACGAATAAACAGAATGAAAAAACCAAACTGGGACCACGTTTTCTTTCCCTTTTCGAAGCCGTTTTCGAGAGGCACGACCGTGCCTCTCTCGGAAGAAAAAATACAACTGCACCTAATTCCTGCCCTCTCACACCATCATATGTCTGGAGCGTTAATGTTTTTTATGAAACCATTTCTGAACGTCTGATCTGATCTGTCAAAATCACTAATTGAGGAGTACTTTTTACAAAGATCACTCCCACCTCCCTCATTGTGACAACTGGCGTGCTTGTCGCAACCTGTGTGTTTCCCTTTTTTCATCAATCTGTTTATTAAAAACATTTTATCTCTTAAACCATGCGTCTAAATCTCGAACCAGTTTCACCGTTGGATTTCTCGCATCGATATCTTGAAAACTAGATCCCATGTTGATATGTTTTCATGAATTTTTTTCACGAATAAATAGGATGAAATAAAAACGGAAAAACCGAATCGGGACAAAGTTTTTTTCCCTTTCCGAAGCAGTTTCCGAGAGGCACAGCCGTGCCTCTCCCGGAAGAAAATTTGTGCCTCTCGCGGAGGCAAGGCCGTGCCGCTTGTCGCAACATGGCAGTTTTCCCTTTCTTCACATATCCATTTATTCAAAATGTTTTATCCCTTAAACCGTGCTTCCAAATCTCGAACCATTTTCACCATTGGATTCCTCGCATCGAGATCATCAAATCCTTGCCTCCCGCGGGAAAAAATGAAAAAAAAAATGTTTTTCGTTTCCGAGAGGCTCGGCCGTGCCACTCACGGAAACAAAAACGTGCCTCTCACTAAAGAAAAAAAAGAGAAAACATGTTTTTTCGTTTCCGATAGGCGTGCCTCTCACGGAAGCAAAATCATGCCTCTCGCGGGAGCAATGATAACCCACAAGTGTAGGGGATCGCAACAGTTTTTGAGGGCAAAGTATTAAACCCAAATTTGTTGATTCGACACAAAGGGAGCCAAAGAGTACTCATAAGTATTAGCAGCTAAGTTGTCAATTCAACCACACCTGGAAACTTTGTATCTGTAGCAAGATAGTTTAGTAGCAAAGTAATATGATAGTGGCGGTAGCAGCAATAAAAGTAACGGTAGTGTTTTTGTAGTTTTTATGATAGTAGCCACGGAAAGGTAAATAAGCGACAAGCAATATAGGTAAAGCTCGTAAGCATTGGATCGGTGATGGGAAATTACGTCGGATGCAATTCATCATGTAGAAGTTATAACCTAGGGTGACACAGAACTAGCTCCAGTTCATCAATGCAATGTAGGCATGTATTCCGAATATAGTCATACGTGCTTATGGAAAAGAACTTGCATGACATCTATTGTCCTACCCTCCCGTGGCAGCGGGGTCCTATTGGAAACTAAGGGATATTAAGGCCTCCTTTTAATAGATTACCGGATCAAAGCATTAACACATAGTGAATAAATGAACTCCTCAAACTATGGTCATCACCGGGAGTGGTCCCGATTATTGTCACTTCAAGGTTGCCGGATCATAACACATAGTAGGTGAGTATAGACTTGCAAGATAGGATCAAGAACACACATATATTCATGAAAACATAATAGGTTCAGATCTGAAATCATGGCACTCGAGCCCTAGTGACAAGCATTAAGCATAGCAAAGTCATAGGAACATCGATCTCAGAACATAGTGGATACTAGGGATCAAACCCTAACAAAACTAACTCGATTACATGATAGATCCCATCCAACCCATCACCGTCCAGCAAGCCTACGATGGAATTATTCACGCACGGCGGTGAGCATCATGGAATTGGTGATGGACGAAGGTTGATGATGACGATGGCGACGATCTCCACTCTCCGGAGCCCCGAACGGACTCCAGATCAGCGCTCCCGAGAGAGTTTAGGGCTTGGCCGCGGCTCCGTCTCGTAAAACGCGATAATTCTTTCTCTCTGATTTTTCTCCCGCCGAAACGGAATATATAGGAGCTAGGGGTACGTCGGTGGAGCATCGGGGGGCCCTCGAGGCAGGGGGCGCGCCCTGGGAAGGGGGGCACGCCCCCCACCCTCGAGGACAGGCCGTGGGGCCCTCCCGGTGTGGGTCTTCTTGCCGGTATTTTTTATATTTTCTGAAACAATTCTCCGTTGATTTTCAGGCGATTCCGAGAACTTTTTATTTCTGCACAAAACAACATCATGGCAGTTCTGCTGAAAGCAGCGTCAGTCCGGGTACTTCCATTAAAATCATGCAAGTTAGAGTCCAAAACAAGGGCAAAATGGTTCGGAAAAGTAGATACGTTGGAGACGTATCAACTCCCCCAAGCTTAAACTATTGCTTGTCCTCAAGCAATTCAGTTGATAAACTGAAAGTGATAAAGAAAAACTTTTACAAACTCTGGTTGCTCTTGTTGTAAATATGTAAGCTAGCATTCAGGTTTTCAACAAGATCATGGACTAACCACATTCACAATAATTTTCAGGTCTCAAAATTACTCACATCAATGGCATAATCAACTAGCGAGCTATAATAATAAACCTCGGATGACAACACTTCTCTAAACAATCATGATATGATATAACAGGATGGTATCTCGCTAGCCCTTTCTCAGACCGCAAAACATAAATGCAGAGCACCTTTAAAGATCAAGGACTGACTAGACATTGTAATTCATGGTAAAAGAGATCCAGTCATGATCATACTCAATGCAAATTAATAGTAATACATGCAACGATAGAGGTGCTCTCCTACTGGTGCTCTTTGATAAGAGGATGATGTCTCTGCATAAAAGTAAATAGATAGGCCCTTCGCAGAGGGAAGAAGGGATTTGTAGAGGTGCGAGAGCTCGATTTTAAATAGAGATTGAATAACATTTTGAGCGGTATACTTTCATTGTCAATATAGCAACCAAGAATCTCGATATCTCACATGCTACGCACATTATAGGACGTTCCCAAACAGAATGGTAAAGTTTATACTCCCCCAACCACCAACAAGCACACTCCACGGCCATCCCGAAACAACGGGTACCGTCCAAAACAGCAACAACCCTGGGAGAGTTTTGTTTAATTATTATGATTTGTGCATGGGACTGGGCATCCCGATTACCAACCATTTTCTCATGAATGATGAGCGGAGTCCACTCATCGTGAGAATAACCCACCTAGCATGGAAGATATATACAGCCCTAGTTGATACATGAGTTGTTCGAGCATACAAAAAAGAATTTCATTTGAAGGTTTGGAGTTTGGCACATACAAATTTACTTGGAACAGCAGGTAAATACCGCATATAGGAAGGTATAGTGGACCCATATGGAATAACTTTGGGGTTTATGGAAATGGATGCACTAGTAGTATTCCCACTTAGTACAGGTGAAGGCTAGAAAGAGACTGGGAAGCGACCAGCTAGAGAGCAACAACGTTCATGAACATGCATTAAAATTAATCAACAATGAATGCAAGCATGAGTAGGATATAAATCACCATGAACATAAATATCGTGAAGGCTATGTTGATTTGTTTCAACTACATGCGTGAACATGTGCCAAGTTAAGTCACTTAAATCGTTCAGAGGAGGATACCACCCATCATACCACATCACAACCATTTTAATATCATGTTGGCCCGCAAGATAGACCATTATAAACTCTTAGCTAATTAAGCATGGCATAAGCAGCTATGACCTTTAATTGTCATTGCAAACAAGTTTCATTCATAACAAGCTGAATCAAGAACGGCGAGCAATCATATTTACAAAAATAAAACAGGTCGAGTTCATACCAGCTTTTCTCATCACAATTAGTTCATCATATATCATCCTTATTGCCTTTCACTCGCACGACCGAACGGTGTGGATAATAATAATAGTGCACGTGCATTGGACTAAGCTGGAATCTGCAGACATTTGATACAAGAGAGAAGACAAGGTAATATGGATCGAGGTTAAATCAACAACAAAGCATATGAGAGCCACTAAGAATTTTCAATCATGGTCTTCGACTCTTCACCCCTAAAGAAAAGAAAAGAAACTATTTACACGGGAAAGCTCCCAACAAGCAAAAGATGAACGGAAAATCTTTTTGGGTTTTCATTTTTAGTTACCACTACAGGCAAAGAAAGTAAACTAGCTAGAAGCTACAACTAATATTTTTTGTTTTTCTGGGTTTTTCTAGCACACAAGAAAAAGATTAAGAAAAAGAAATTTAAACTAAGCATGGATGGTACAGTGAAAGAGTGTGAGCATCGACAACTAGAATAAGTGTGTGAACATGAATGTAAGTCGGTGAGAAACATGTACTCCCCCAAGCTTAGGCTTTTGGCTTTAGTTGGTCTATGGCCATGGATCGAAGCCACTCCCTCCAGTGTACTGAGATGTGTCCTCTGGATGCCACTGGTTGGCGAGCTCGTCCAGCTCCCACCCATAAACAGGTTGACGGGAAGGATCAAGTGGTGGTTCTGGCTCAGGCTCTGAAGCTTGTGCCTGGCCTTGGTACTTGTAGAAAGCATCTGAGGTGATGAGGAATATGCCTGTAGATAGATCAAACAAAGAAGGTGCAGGCAAAGTAACAATTTCACAGTATATTTCATCAAACCTCAATTTATAAAGGAGCTGCATATTTTTGTTTTTAACAATAAAGTCATTAGCTACCATGCTCTTGTAGTCTAGATAAACAGGGGCAAGCAATTTTTCTTCCTTCTCATGATGCCTAATGGGTATATTAAAATAATCAACAAGGCGAGATGCAAAGATGCCTCCAAAGACGGGCCCTCTTGAGCGGTTAAGACTCAATCGTTTGGCAACGACGACGCCCAAGCTAAAAGTGGTGTCACGAAACAAAGAATGGCATAAAATGATAATATCAGGGGCACTGAGATTTCCACTGTTACCGCGACCAATTAAACACCTACTAGCAAATAAAGCAAAGTAGCGCAGAACAGGGAAGTGTATACTAGTGATTCTTGCCCCTGCAACTTGTCTAGTTTCACCTACGGCTATCATATCAATGAACCCTTTGACGTCTTCATGATGTGGTTCATCAAGTCTACCTTCAAAGGGTACTTTGCATATTTCACAAAAGTCTAACAGTGATATCTCCTTACTCACATCATATAAACGAAACTCCACCGTAGGTGGTGTTTTCCTAGAATAAAAATGAAAACTTTGTGTGAAAATATTGGTGAGTAAGAGATACTGTTCTTTTTGGTCGTTGAGGAAGTCGGTGAGGCCTGCATTATTCACCATCCCATAAAAGTCTTCGTAAATACCGGCGAACATCATGAAATTATTACAAGGCCATTCGCACGGTCAAACTTCCGCCATGTGAGGAAGATGATACTTGGGCTTCTTATTTTCTTCTTTCTTCTTCTCTTCTGAGCTCTTACTGGAAGAGCCCCTCAACAATCTTTTTAACATTTTCCTTTTCTGAAAATTTCTGGAATTTTTAGTAACTCACAGTAAAAGTTAACCAACCTCAACAAGATTGATAGCAACGACTCCTATAAGTGCCTAGAGGCTATATCACACATCAGAACTACTTGGGACCAAGAAAATTTGACATGCAAGCTCAAGAACAAGGTCACCACAGTAGCATAAATTTGCAACAAATAAAGCACTAGAACAAAAACTAATTGGACCAATGGAGGATTCACATACCAAGGAACAATCTCCCCAAATAGTTTGGTGAATGGTGCTTTGAGCAAGGAGATCGAAAATGGCAGCAAAATGAGCTGGAACTCGGGTTTGAGCTGGTTGGGGATTTTTTTGGGAGGAAGAAGAAGAACATGGGTGAAAGGATAAGTGGTGATGGGCCACGTGGGGCCCTCGAGGCAGGGGGCGCACCCTGTGAAGTGGGGCGCGCCCTGTGCCCTCGAGGCCATGTGCTGGCTCCCCTCGTTGTGCACTACTAGAAAAAGGGCTATAGATGGGATTGACACTAATGACGCACCAGACATGCGGTGCGCCATTAGTATATACTAATGGCACACCACCTTCTGGTACACCATTAGAGTTGAATACACTAATGGTGCACCTGGCTCAGGGTGCGCCATTAGTATCAATTTTTTTTTCCTTTTCCAAACAAACTAATGGTGCATCCAGACATAATGCGCCATTACTAGTTGTAACTAGTAATGGCGCACCAGCCACAGAGTGTGCCACTACTGTTGTTTTTTTTATTATATTTTTTATTCTTTTTTTTGCAAAACTACTAATGGCGCACTGTTCCAGAGTGCGCCATTACTAGTTTAAACTAGTAATGGCGCACTTTGGCACAGTGCGCCATTAGTATGTTTTTTTTTTGCAAAACTACTAATGGCGCACCACCTACTGGTGCGCCATTAGTAACCTGGGTTACTAATGGTGCATTTTGAGGTGGTGCGCCATTAGTAAATGGGCACCAACAAGATATTTTGGACAGCCACTCCTACCCACTCACTTTCTCCCCACTTCATCTCTCCACCTCCGCCTCCAAAGCTTGTCTTGGGTGCCTCCTCTTTGTCACCTCATTTCCACCATATATTCATTCAAATTAAGTGGTTAAATTACCTTGTTTTGATAGGTAAGTAAGGGGGGAAGCTATATTTATGTTGCTCTCCCTACAACAATGTGCACATGCACTTTTTATGGCCTAGCTAGATCTATGTATGTTCGTGGTGTTGCATATGTTTGTGGTGTTGCATATGTGTTTGTGTTTGGAGGTGTACCGGTATTTGAAATGCGATAGTTGCCAATATTTTGACGGAATGTTGATTCATTTCTGTTTGGCGAGAATTTTGGCATTAATCATTCTTTTTGGTCCTATTTTCAGGGAAAGTCATGCCAAATTTTTTCTTGGTTCTAAAATATTGTTTTGCTCTACCCCGCAGGCGACCATGGTCCGCACGATGACCGAAGGCATCGTGAATAGGTTTTTGAGCTCCGCGAAGGCCGAGATGCTTCAAAAGAACGAGACAGAGATAAGATGTCCGTGTCGAAGATGCAAGCTGAAGAGCCTTATTGCGGACCCGGATTCCGGGCAGGTGCGGGACCACTTGCTCTTGCGTGGATTCATGGATGGCTATCGGTGGCAAGGTGATGAAGATGACTACGAAGTCGTCCATGGGGGCCGGGCAAGAAATGAGGAAGGGCAGCAAGACAACCACCGCTGCTCGGGCGGGCGAGAAGACGAAGAATCCCCAGGAGATGATCACGACGGTGATGCTGTACACAGTCATCATGTAGAAGATGCAGGACATGATGATGAGGAAGAAGCCGGAGCAGACGATGGGCATGATCATGAAGATGATGATGCCGGCGAAGCAGACGACGCTGGACCATCGATGGGCTGGGTGCAGGACCCTCATATTCAAGAGCTGCTTCTCAAGCAGACGGATAACGCAAGAGCTGCCGCCCGAGAGAAAGCCAAGATGGATCAACTGGAGTTAGACGCGGTTACTCCATTGTATGAAGGATGCAGGCCCGAGGATACCCGCCTGAAAGTAACGCTCATGGCTCTGGAGATGAAGGTAAAACACAAAATGACCGACGCATGCTTCGACGAGAACATGTCATTTTGGCACGAACGTCTTCCCAAGGGGAACAAGTGCCCGACGAGTTTCGAGGACGCGAACAAAATCGTGTGTCCTCTGGATTTACCGCACGTGAAATACCATGTGTGCATGAACAATCGCATCATTTATCGGGACGAGCACGCGGAGTCTACCATATGTCCGGTGTGCGGCGTCACTCTATACAAGAAGAGGAAGAAAGCTCCTCGAAAAGTGGTGTGGTACTTTCCGATCACTCCTCGTCTGCAGCGGTATTTCGCGGACCCTAAGGTAGCAAAACTCCTGCTTTGGCACGCGGATAGGGAGGAGAAAAAGCGAGAAGATGACTCAAATGATCCGGAGATAGATAAAAAAGACAAGATGCTGAGTCACCCTAAGGATGCGAGCCGTGGCAAGCGTTGAACTTCGAAGACCTAGAATTTGGGAACGATCCAAGGAACATCGTGTTGGGCGCAAGCACCGATGGAGTCAATCCGTTTGGCAGCCAGAGAAGCACACATAGCACCTGTCGTGTGTTTGTGTGGATGTACAACCTTCCCCCCTGGTTGTGCATGAAGAGGAAGTACATTCACATGAGTATGCTAATTGAAGGACCGAAACAACCAGGGAACGACATCAATCTGTATCCGGGGCTGTTGAAAAAGGAGCTTGACACGCTGTGGAAAACGCCAGCCAATACGTGGGACGCCGCAGAGAAAGAATATTTCCCTATGAGAGCCGCACTGCTCACGACGGTGCACGACTATCTCGGCTATGGATATGTCGCGGTGCAGGTGGTCCACGGATTTTCTGGATGCGTCAGGTGCATGGATGACACAACGTATCGCCAGCTAGATAGAGATCTCGGGTCTTCGAAAACCGTGTTCATGGGACATCGAAGGTGGCTTCGCGACGATGACCTGTGGAGAAAACGCAAGGATCTGTTCGATGGTGAAACCGAACCCCGAGGACGCCCGCGTATGAGGAGCGGCGAGGAAATATACGAGCTGTTGAAAAATTGGAAAGATTGCCCACTGCTGGAAAAGAAGCAAAAGGCGCCAGAGCCGGGAAAGAAGCGAAAGGCACCAGAGCCGTTGCTGAAGGTATGGAAAACGAGGTCTGTTTTCTAGGACTTGCCGTACTGGAAGATCCACCGTGTGCCTCACAGCCTTGATGTCATGCATATCACGAAGAACGTGTGCGAGAGTCTGCTTGGTACCCTGCTCAACATGCCAGAGAGGACCAAAGATGGGCCGAAAGGAAGGGCAGACTTGAAATCAATGGGCATCAGGCAGGAGCTTCACGCTAATGATGATGATGATGATGATGATGATGATGAGGCGAAGCAGGAAACGGAAAGTCGTCGCAAAGGCAAAAAGGCCAAGAAGACCGGAAATGACTACCCTCCCGCGTGCTTCACTCTAAGTCAGGAGGAGATCGAGCAGTTTTTCACCTGCCTCGTAGGATTAAAACTTCCTTATGGTTACGCGGGGAAGATAAGCAGATACCTAGACCCAGCGAAGGTGAAGTTCAGCGGGATGAAGTCTCACGACTGTCACGTGCTGATGACGCAGATACTTCCAGTTGCAATCCGTGGGATCATGGACGCGCACGTCCATGAAACGCTATTTGGCCTATGCAACTTTTTCGACGTCATCTCTCGGAAGTCGGTTGGCGTGAGGCAACTCAGAAGGCTACAGGAAGAGATCGTGGTGATACTATGCGAGCTTGAGATGTACTTCCCGCCCGCATTCTTCGACGTTATGGTGCATCTGCTGGTCCATATCGTGGACGATATCATCCAACTCAGGCTGACGTTCCTGCACAGCATGATGCCGTTCGAAAGGATGAATGGTGTATTCAAAGGATACGTTCGCAACATGTCACGTCCAGCGGGAAGCATAGCCAGGGGCTTTCTGACCGAAGAGTGCATCTCCTACTGCACGAATTATCTAGGCATCGAGAACCCCGTTGGTCTGCCCGTCAACAGGCACCTCGGCAGGCTCGCTGGATGGGGTCACCGTGAGGGTAGCCGCGAAATGCATGTCGACTTTGAGGGTCGACTCGCCTACTTTGAAAGAGCAAACCTAGTCGCGCTACAACACATAGACGTGGTCGATCCTTGGGTGGTAGAGCACAAAACCTTTATTGAGAAGACGTACAATGACCGAGGCCAACAGAGGACGGACGGAGATATAATCAAAGAGCACAACTCGTGTTTCACGCGTTGGTTCAAGCAGAAGCTTCTGTCATACCCTTTACATGAGGATTCTTCCGCAGAAGAACAACTCATATTCGCCTTGTCACAGGGCGCCGAGCACAACCTGATGACCTATGAGGCGTACGATATCAAGGGCTACACATTCTACACCGAGGCCAAGGACATGAAGAGCGATGGTTATCAGAACTCCGGGGTAACGATGGAATCCTACACCGGTAACGACAAGGACAGATACTACGAAAGGATCGAGGAGATCTGGGAGCTGAGCTACGCTGGAGAGAAGGTCCTGATGTTCCGTGTCAGTTGGGCCAAGAGCGTCCTAAAAGAAGGCCGGTATTTCACCACCATGGTTATACCCGAAGCCAAATCCAAGACCGCGGGCGCAAACGTCACCGCGAAAAATGAGCCATGGGTACTGATAACCCTCAACCGTAAGGGATCGAGATAGTCTTCGCGGATAAGAATAACCCAATTTATAGATTCGACACACGGGGAGCCAAAGAGTATTTATAAGCTTTAACAGTTGAGTTGTCAATTCAACCGCACCTGAAATATACTTACTTGCAACAAAAGATAAGTGGTAACGGTAATATGATAGTGATTGTGGTGATAGTAAAAGTAAACAGCAAAAGTAAATAGCAAAAGTAGCAACTAGTAACCAGCAGGATTTAAAACACTGTAGGCTAGGGAGATGGATGGTTGGGCGCTGCATGGATGAGATATATCATGAATCTAACTTGGGGCAAGGCACACGGAAAAGTAATGATCATCTAGGCAAATATCAAACATTAGGCATGTATCCCACAGGTAGTTGTACGTGCTTGCAATAAGAACTTGCACAACATCTTTTGTCCTACCATCCCGGTATGAACGGGGCCAAAAGAAACTTATGGAGATTAAGGTGCTCCTATCAAAGAGCACCGGAACAAAGAAATAAACTCAATGGATACATGTAATCCTCAAACTATGGACCATCCCCTTTGGTGTCCCAAGCTGTCACTTTTGGGATCGCCTGTTCCGGACCGTAATAGGTGCAAACAACTCATAGATAGGATCAAGAACACAAATATATTCGTGCAAACACATAGGGTTCAGATCTGAAATCATGGCACTCGGGCCCTAAGTGACAAGCATTAAGAGTAACAAGTTGAGGCAAAGATGATAAACACCATAGTAGATGATAGGCAACATGCCCCCAACAATCTGATAAACTATTACATGACCTAACTCATCCAATCCCTACCATCCCCTTTGCATACAACAGGGAATTACTCACACATGGAAGGAGAAGTCATGGAGGGAGGATGGAGTGGTGATGATGATGACGATGGCGACGATCTCCCCTCTCCGAAGGCCAAATCAGCCTCCAGATTAGCCCTCCCGAAGAAGAACAGAGGGTGGCGGCGGCTGCGCGACGAAAACTGGGAAAACGACTCCTGATCTCGGGTTTTCTCGTCACGGGCTAAATACGGGTCAAAGTAGGGCACCAGGGGAGGTAGGGCCCGCCCAGGCGGCCTGGCGCGGCGGCCAGGGGTGGGGCCGCGCCACTAGGGCGCCTGGGCCCCCCCTGGCTGCCCTCTGGTCCATCTTCTGGCACAAGGTTCCTTCGGGTGCATGGATTTTCTGTGATTTTTCGTGGAATTTTCTGAGACACCTAAAATCCGTTTTCCTGCATACAATAAAACCATACAGGCAGCTCTGCTGAAAACAGCGTCAGTCCGGGTTAGTTTAGTTCAAATCATGCAAGAATGAGGTCAAAACAATAGCAAAAGTGTTTGGAAAAGTAGATACGTTTGAGACGTATCAACTCCCCCAAGCTTAGCATATTGCTTGTCCTCAAGCAATTCAGTTCAACGAACTGGACGCGACAAAGAAAACTTTGATAAACTCTTTTGCTTCATTAGATGTATATAAGCATGTACTACGAAAAGAGTCTTGCAAGTATTGAAACAATGCTATGAGGACAATGCACGGAGCAATCCTTCTTTCAAGTGACCAATCACAAATACCTAGAAGTAAATAATATACTACTGAAAATCAGGACAAGATTACATTGCTCATAGCTTGAACATACTAGAGTGGTATCTCGCTAGCCTCCATGAGTGAAGCAAAACATAAATGCAGAAACTCCTCCAGAGTTTTAAAGGAGACTAGAACTAAGAACTTCAGAATAAATAATATCACAAGCATGCAGAAGACAATGTAATACTTTGGGACAATTCACATTACACTCAGAATGACAATTATGCTCTCCTAGTTGGTGCTTTGAAGAAAGAAGGTGGAGACTCTCGAACCGTGGAATTTGATGGCTGGGTTGAAAACCCATGGTTGGAAACAAAGACTAAACATGTACCAGAGTTCATGGTTTTAAAAAAAGAAGTAAAAATGTTTTTGAGAGGTGCATATTTCGTCAACGAATGCTAGTAGACAACCCAATTACTTCTCGAGCTGGACAAGTTTCGAGGAACGGCTCCCGCACGGGGACGATCACATCCCCTTAATCTCCTTTGTTTATCACTGCCAAAAGTTTTCTGATTTCTCATGAACAAAGCGTGAAGGAGGGTTTGTTTGTTGTATTATCTTTTATGAGCCGGGCACACTCTTTTCCAGTTCCTTCTCGTATTAGGGGTTGCAGATTAGACATGCAATCCCGGGGTGAAACTTGTCCAACTTAAAAAGATCATGAATTAACTACTACTTCCTCATGAGCTAAAACAGAGGCACAAAAGAGAAATGCTTTTGAATAACTTCGAGATGGTACAAGATAGTCTTCGTTAGGAATGGCAAGTAAATACCATGTATAGGAAGGTAGAGTGGACTCATATGGCATAACTGGTTTAAAGGATTTTGGATGCACAAGCAGTCAGTCCGCATAGTACAGGCGAAGGCTAGCAAAATACTAGGAGCGACCAACTAGAGAGCAATAACGGTCATAATCATGCAGAGCGACAAAGCAACATTGAATCGGGCATAAAAGTGATATAACTATTCTGAAACTCAAAGATCATCAAGGCAGAGCAGACTTTTTTTAGTCTTAAACATGTGTAAACATGTGCCAAGTCAATCCAAGAATTCTCCAAAGGGAAATACCACCTTAGTATACCAAACTATGAACAGTGCAATGCATGTAAATCATTTCAATAACACATTATATACTCTAGCTATTTGAGACTAGTCACAAGGAAAGCATGAACCACTGGGAGAGCATTGTAAACATAGCACTATGTCGCTACAAGCTAGTCTCTAGATCATAAGTACAGGCATATGTACAAAAGTAGAAACAAGAAGAGTTCATACCGGTTTTCCCTTGTTGCTTCCCTTCAGTCGATCTTCGTCATTACTGCCTCGTCACTTGCACGATCGAACGTAGGAAATATAGTTAAATGCCATCACGGACTTGAGCTGAACTCTGAAAACAAAGCAAACTAAAGAGAGAAAGGAAATCTTTTTGGATTATTTCAAAGGTTGAACGAAAGCAAAAGAAAGAGAAAATCTTTTTGTTGTTTTTGCAAAGAAAGAGATAAAGAAGAACGGGCAAAAACCTCGAAAAGATCAAAGCGAATAAAACGGATAATACAATGGAAAAGTGAGAAGGGCACGTACTCCCCCAAGCTTAGGCTTTTGGCCTAAGTTGGTAGTAGCTACTGCCCCCAGGAGCCTCCTGCTCCGGGGGAATGGTGGTGAGTCCAAGGGTCGTAGAAGGATTCCGGCGCGTACACCGAACTCCTCGGATCCTCCCACGAGGAAGGGTCCGTACTCCAAGCAGAGGAAGACCCTTCACCAAACTAGGTGACGGTCTCTACCTGAAAAGGTGGTAACTCACCGTGCTCCTCCTCGTCGGGCACAACCCCCTCCATGGGGTTATGAAACTGATGCTGGGCCATGAACTCATCGAACTGAATAACATCAAAGGACCATCCGTTCCTGCGAGAAAAATCAAACAAAAGAGGTGCAGGTAGACGGATCTCGCGTTCCGCGGTAGTTTCGAAACGCAAGATATAAACAAGATTACTAAGCTCAGAAGTCATGGTAACAAACTTATGCCTTTTCATAGCAGCAAGATCAAAACTTAAATAAGTAAAAGGCTCATCATCAGGGTGTGGGGTGCCTTTAAGATATTCTAAGATAAGTGTGGCATAAACGCCACCAAATAAATCTCCCCTGTTACCGTTCATAGCAAGGCGTCGAGCAATTAAGGCACCCAAATTATAATCAAATCTCCCTGAGAGGGCAGTTGCCAGGATAGCAATATCTGGCGCAGAAGTGTTGCTCGTGTTGTCACGAGCTAATACCCCTCTAGCAACATAATATGCAAAATACCTGAGGTGAGGGAATAAGATGCTGGAGATTTTTGAGCGATGAATATCCCTCGCACCCATGTTGCAGAGAGAGTTGAAGACGGTTTTCAGCTCGGAGGGCTGAGAGATCATCTTAGCCGTCCGCCCAACGTTCAGCACACCTATTATTTCACAAAACTTACCCAAGGGCATGGTGATAAGATCATTGTAAATTTTAAACTCAATAGCACCAGTATCAGGGTTATATCTAAAACTGTTAATGAAACCGGAGGTGAGTTTTTGATACTGGATAACACGGGACGTGACGAGCCGTGTCAGACATGCATTAGCACAAAGATTATAAAACTCATCCTTGATTCCCGCAGCTTCAAGGAATTCATCACATGGAAACATCATAGCACGTGCTGGACTTGTGTCTTCCAACAACTCTAGGGGCACATGATCTTCATTGTAGCTCACCCTAGCAGTCGAGGGTGAGGCTGCGGCTCTAGTAACTCGATCGGAGTGCGCGGGCCTCTTCTTCTCAAGCCACCCCTTTGCCCTTCCTAACAAACTAATTTCTGAAATTTTTGGGAAATTACAAAAACAAGGATTTAAACAAAGTGGGTTAAGGCAAACTACTCAACTCACTTACCTAAGGCATAAACTTGCATCAAAACTTGGAAAATAAATTTCTACACATGCATGCAAGCTCATCTTCACAGCACCAAGAACTATTAAATACTCACAAATGAAGCCACCAATCAGAAATCTAATTGGAGGGGTGGAGGAGTTACATACCAGGGAGTATTTGTTCAAAATCTCAGCTCGAATGATAGGCTGTAGAGAGAGATCGAAAATCGCCTCCAAGAGCAGCAAGAACGCAAGAACAAGTGCAGAACTCGCGTTTTTGGAGAGAAAGAGAGAGAGAGAGGAAGAAGACTTACCTGGAGGGGGTCTTGTGGGCCCCAGGCGCCCTGTGGGCGCGGCCAGGGTGCAGGCCGCGCCAGCTGGCCACCTGGGCCACTGGTGGCCCCCCCTGGTCAGCCCTAGGTACCTCTGGGTCACTCCCGGCATGGAAATTTTTATTTTAATTTTTCTGGAATTTTTCTGAAAACTTCACTATTGAAATTTTTTCGAAGTTCAAAAAGCTGCAAGACTTTCTGAAAACTTAAAGCAGTGATTAGTATTGTGAAGCTTCAAAACATAAACACTTGGTACAGCAAGGAGAACAAAAGCTTAAACAAATGAAAACATAACAAGCTCAACTTTTTATCTATATAAAACATGTTCACTAGTAAGGTTGATCAAGTCTTACCAACAAACAGGCGATATATAGAGCAAAAAGTCTCACCTCTTACGAAGTGATCATTGCACCTTTACTTTAATGGACATTGTCCCCACCATAATAGTTTTGTATTTGTGGTGCACATGTAGTGGACAGTCCCATTCTCCAATCTTCACGGTCTCGATATTTTCTATAGAGTTGAGGCCATGCCTCTTGTCGGTCTTCTTTGGAAAATACACCGCGTGTTCTTTATCATTCACATTGAAGGTAACCTTTCCTTTATTGCAATCAATAATAGCACCTGCGGTGTTAAGAAAAGGTCTACCAAGAATAATGGACATGCTCCCATCCTCGGGCATCTCAAGCACAACAAAATCAGTAAGGATCAAACAATTAGCAACTTCTACAGGAACATCCTCACAAATACCTATCGGAACGGCGGTTGACTTGTCAGCCATCTGAAGAGAGATATCTGTAGGAATTAGCTTCTCTAAACAAAGCCTCTTGTAAAGAGAAAAAGGCATAACACTCACTCCTGCTCCAAGATCACATAAAGCAGTTTTGACATAATTATTCTTTATGGAGCAAGGAATGGTGGGTATACCTGGATCACCAAGCTTCTCAGGAATCTTGCCACTGAAAGAGTAGTTAGCAAACATAGTTGATATTGCTTCATTAGGAACTTTTCTTTTATTAGTGACAATATCTTACATATATTTTGAATAGGGAGGTAACTTAATAGCATCATTCAAAGGGATTTGAAGAAAAAGAGGTTTAATCCATTCACAAAACTTATTGTAATGCTCTTCTTCTTTAGATTTGAGAGACTTACCTGGAAAGGGCATGGGTTTCTGTATCCATGGTTCTCTTTGCTTTCCATGTCTTCTTGCGACGAAGTCTTCTCTAGTGTATTTCTTGCGTTTGTTAGGTGCTTCTTCTTCTCGAACTTCAGGCGGACCATTCTTCTCATTATCCTTACCTTCAGGTTCGGCACCGTCTTCAGTCTCAGCATCGGAGATAGATACACTGTTGGGATCAACAGCTGGCTCTTCACTTGTAATAGGATCATTGGAATTGTTGGCCTCCTTGTGTTTCTTCTTCATCTTCTTTGGAGAGCCAACAATTTGTTCTTCCTGCATTTGAGAGTCTTGCTCGATTCTCCTCGGATGCCCCTCTGGATAGAGAGGATCTTGAGTGCTAGTTCCTCCTCAGGTCTTAATCCCGAAGGCCTGCAAATCATCTTGTTTGGCATTGTTAGCAAGCAAATCTTTTTGCACATTAGAAATTTGTTCAAGCTGAGTTTGAACAATATGAAAATGCTTCACAAGACATTTAACATCATTAAATGTTCTACCTAGAACATCAAGCAAACTTTTGATAGCAAGGGAATTATCATGCAATTGACTTTGTATCATCTCATTAAAATGATTTTGTTTCATAATAAAATTATCAAACTCATCTAAACATTGATCAGGAGGCTTACCACGAGGGATGTCACTTGCGTTGAAATCTAAAAGAGAGTGTACCTCTACAATAGGAGGGTGAGTGGTAGGCTCACACAACTTCTCAATAGGGGGTAGATTCTTCACGTCTTCACTTTTAATACCCTTCTCTTTAATAGATTTCTTTGCTTCTCGCATATCTTCGGGGCATAGAACAAACATGCCCCTCTTCTTTGGTGGTGGAGGTGGTTCAGGGACGTACCAATCTTCATGGTTTTTGGCAATCCTGCCCATCAAATCCTCCGCATCGTCCGGTGTTCTTTTCCTGAAAACACAACAAGCACAACTGTCCAAATAGGACCTGGATTCATCAGTTAGACCAGCATAAAATATATCGATTAATTCATTCTTAGGGACTCCATGTCCTGGTCTAGCCCGGATCAGACCACAGTACCTCCCCCAAGCTTTAGGGAGGTGCTCATCCAGCAACTGTTTAAAGTTATAAATTCTTTGTAAAGCAGCATGTTGCATATGAGCAGGAAAGTACTTATCAACAAAAGAGTGAGCTAAGTCTTGAGGACTCTTAATGGAACCGCATGGGAGTGAATCATACCATGTTTTAGCACCTTCCTTCAAAGAGAAAGGAAGAAGCTTAGTCACATAAAAGTTTCGTTTCTTCTCATCCGTGGTAAACAAGCCACCCAACTCAGTGAGTTTAGTCAGGTGTGCAATAGCATCATCATTTTCTCTGCCATAAAAGGGGTCAGCTTCAACCATAGGTATAAGTGAAAGATCAACAGAGAAATCATAATCAGGATCATCGATGCATATAGGAGATGTAGCAAATTCAGGATCAGGAAAGGTCTTGTTCTTCAAAGAGTGTTTTTCAAGCAGCTTCTTAATAGCTTCAGGGTCAGAGCCGGCAAACTCTGTCAGTTCCCTGCATAAATCATCATCCAGCATAATGTAATCATCATCAAGGAGTCTCTCCTTGAGTTTACTCAAATCAGGATAATCATAAGTTCCACCAATAGGGTAGCGAGTAACAGGAATTTCAATTCCAGATTTTTTTGCAGCAGCAGCGATCTGTTTCTCAAGAGCATAACCAAGTGAACTAATATCATCAAGAGTAGTATAAGCATCATCAAGAGTATCGGACATAGTAACAGATTCAGTAGGAGCATCATGTGGTGTTGGTGAGGCAAACTTACTCATGACAGAAGGTGAATCAAGTGTAGCACTAGTGTTCAGAACAGTACCTCTTCTTGTAGTGGATAGTAAGATCGGAACCTTGGGGTCTCCTTTCTTACCCATAGCGGATGAAGTGCAGCAGGTAGGATACTTCAAGTAGACTTGTAAATATTGCTATGCTCCCCGGCAACGGCGCCAGAAAACGGTACTTGATAACCCTCAACCGTAAGGGATCGAGATAGTCTTCGCGGGTAAGAATAACCCAATTTATAGATTCGACACACGGGGAGCCAACGAGTATTTATAAGCTTTAACAGTTGAGTTGTCAATTCAACTGCACCTGAAATATACTTACTTGCAACAAAAGATAAGTGGTAACGGTAATATGATAGTGATGGTGGTGATAGTAAAAGTAAACAGCAAAAGTAAATAGCAAAAGTAGCAACTAGTAACCAGCAGGATTTAAAACACTGTAGGCTAGGGAGATGGATTGTTGGGCGCTGCATGGATGAGATATATCATGAATCTAACTTGGGGCAAGGCACACGGAAAAGTAATGATCATCTAGGCAAATATCAAACATTAGTCATGTATCCCACAAGTAGTTGTACGTGCTTGCAATAAGAACTTGCACAACATCTTTTGTCCTACCATCCCGCTACGAACGGGGCCAAAAGGAACTTATGGAGATTAAGGTGCTCCTGTCAAAGAGCACCGCAACAAAGCAATAAACTCAATGGATACATGTAATCCTCAAACTATGGACCATCCCCTTTGGTGTCCCAAGCTGTCACTTTTGGGATCGCCGGTTCCGAACCGTAATAGGTGCAAACAACTCATAGATAGGATCAAGAACACAAATATATTCGTGCAAACACATAGGGTTCAGACCTGAAATCATGTCACTCGGGCCCTAAGTGACAAGCATTAAGAGTAACAAGTTGAGGCAAAGATGATAAACACCATAGTAGATGATAGGCAACATGCCCCCAACAATCTGATAAATTATTACATGATCTAACTCATCCAATCCCTACCATCCCCTTTGCCTACAGGAGGGAATTACTCACACATGGAAGGAGAAGTCATGGAGGGAGGATGGAGTGGTGATGATGATGACGATGGCGACGATCTCCCCTCTCTGGAGGCCAAATCAGCCTCTAGATTAGCCCTCCCGAAGAAGAACAGAGGGTGGCGGCGGCTCCGTGATGAAAACTGGGAAAACGACTCCTGATCTCGGGTTTTCTCGTCACGGGCTAAATACGGGTCAAAGTAGGGCACCAGGGGAGGTAGGGCCCGCCCAGGCGGCCTGGCGCGGCGGCCAGGGGTGGGGCCGCGCCACCAGGGCGCCTGGGCCCCCCCTGGCTGCCCGCTGGTCCATCTTCTGGCACAAGGTTCCTTCGGGTGCGTGGATTTTCTGTGATTTTTCGTGTAATTTTCCGAGACACCTAAAAATCTGTTTTCCTGCACACAATAAAACCATACAGGCAGCTCTGCTGAAAACAGCGTCAGTCCGGGTTAGTTTAGTTCAAATCATGCAAGATTGAGGTCAAAACAATAGCAAAATTGTTTGGAAAAGTAGATTCGTTTGAGACGTATCAGGTACTGGCTTCCCAAGTTGACCAACGCTTCTTCATTTCCGACCCGTCAAAGCCCAGTCGTGTTGTCGTGAGGAGAGGCAAAAGGAAGATCATCGGAATGGATGGAGTAGCCAATGAGCAAGACTTCGACAAGTACGGCGACCCGAGGATCGAACATGACGACGATGATGAAGTAGCAGCATACACCACAAGAAGAAGCAGGACCACCCTATCTAAAGGACGTCCGTTCCACAGAAGAACTCCATTTACGAAAATAAAGGGCAAGAAGATTGTGAACAGATAGCTAGCTAAGATCGATTGTATTTAAATCGTAGCCTTCATTTCTCGATTGTATTTCATGGGCACTTTTTGAACTCTTGAATGTTTTTAAATTTCATGGACACTCGATCTCGATCCCCCTCCATCTCGATCGCTATCCCACCTCGCCAGATCCGGTCCCCCTCGCCGCCGAGCACCCCCCGCTCCACCGGCCGCCGCCGCCGACCCCCCGCACCCTCCCCTACTCAACCGCCGCCGACGACCCACCGCACCCTCCCC
>LR738714.1:724272925-724294030 GCA_902687465.1 Secale cereale
ACCCTCCCCTACTCAACCGCCGTCGACGACCAACCGCACCCTCCCCCGCTCCACCGGCCGCCGCCGACCCATGAACTCATGATGTATTCAAAATAATAAATTTGATGATATTTTTTTCATATTCATAAATATTTTCAAATAAAAAATTTGGTGATATTTAAAAAAAAATTATTACTGTTTTATAAAAAAAATATTACTGTTATGATTTAAACAAGTTTGAACATATTTAAACACAAATAAGTGTCAAACAACATTTTAAATGCATAAAAAAAATTTGGGGAGCCTGGGAATCGGACTAGTGGGTGTGCTGCGTGCTGACCAGTCGGGCTAGTGGATGTGTTCTGATGGGGATTGGGTTAGGTGGGATATAACCTGACCAGTCGGGCAAGTAACTAAAACACAATACTAATGGCGCACTAGGGGGAGGTGCGCCATTAGAATCTCCGTACTTATGGCGCACTAGGGGGAGGTGCGCCATTAGTAATCTCCCCCAATCATATCGTCCCCCACCGCACCCTCCCTCTCTCCCTCGCCAGATCAATCCCCTTCCCTCTCCCTCCCTCCAGCGCCACGATGCCGCCGTCCCCGCGCCACCCCCGCCGAGCCAAGCACCGCGCCCCCGACGCCCTCGACGCCCGCGCCCCCGACGCCCCCGACGTCCTCCCCCGACACCCGCGCCCCCGACGCCCTCGCCGTGCCCTAGCGCTGACGCGGCCTCGCCACCGACGCCTCCCCACCCCCCCGGACGAGCCCCTCGCCTCTGCCGCGGCCTCGCCACCTTCGTCGAGAAGCAACGCCGCCGCCCGGAGCTACGCTAGCGACCAATCCATAGGCAGGTAGCCACCACTCCTCCCTCCTTCCTCTCGCATCCTCTGTTTGTTCCTCTCTTTTTTCCTGATTTTTGTATTGGCCGAGTACTTGCTGTAGATTTGACATTGTGATAATACAAAGATGATTATTTCATGATAAGTACTTCCTTCATGATTTTTCCAGTGCATGTTCAGTTAGCAGTTAGGGTTGGACAAACACTGACCTCTGAATTACCTAGTTGATTACAAAATTTTAGGTTTAGACATTTGAAGAAAGTCATGGTTTAGACTCTGGTTAGGGGATTTTCAATTTGTTAGTTGCAAGACCTGTATTTGCAAGGCCTAGTTGATTACAAAATAAATATTCAGTTAGCAGTTAGGGTTGGACAAAGGCAAAATTTTAGGTTTAGACTCTGGTTAGGGGATTTTCAATCTCTAGACCTGTATTTTCTACTTGTCTGAATTTGTGGTTTGCTCGGTTCCATTCAGTTGGTCGCCGTTAGTCAAACACCTGAGACATGATCTGCCATGGATATCTTTGCTGGAATGCTTCCGTACACTAGGTTAGGTCAGCTACCGCAAGTCTTGCAAATGTGCCACTAGTATTGCTTTGTCCCAGCATTTTCCCGAGTTGAGTTATCTGACGACCTAAGCTGTATGCATTGCTTCTAGAAGATGTTCTCTGAATGCTGAGACCACATTTAGCCCAATGTATATGATACAGTTGCATTGCACCTGCTACTTTCAATCTTTCGTTAATTCAAAATAGGCTTACAAGGGGCTAGTCCTAGTTAGTATTTCTCAGACTAGGCTAAGTCTGATCTGGTTGGTGTGCTCTTACTCTCAGCTAGCAGCCTGTTCCATTTGACTCATTTTAATTACTGCTGCATATATGGCAATTCAGACCTGGCATAAGTTACACTTGACAAGAGTATCTTGCACAATTTCTGTCTTCTGTGTTACTGTTCATTTCTGAATCTGGTCTCAGTCTCAGGCATGGTTTACGGTTTATAGTCTCATATATACTGTATTTATACATCTCTGTGGAGCTTAATTTGATCCTAAATAAAAGATGCTTGAACATTGGTGGAGCCTTACCTAATGCTCTTGTTCTCCTGTTTACCAGCTTCAACTCTAGTTAATTTGCAGTTAGGGTTGGTTACGTTTATTCGCTGTCATCCCAAGTCTGTATTTTCAGCAAGTCATGTCGGGTGCTTTCTTGGTAATCAACCTACTCGTGACCATTCTCTCCCGCTCAAACAAAGACTTATTAGCTAAAGAAGTGGAGATAACTAGATAAGCTCCACTTGGGTCAGTTCTTGACAAGTTGCTATGCAAGTTGGGTTTTGTTCTCTTTTAGCCGGTTGGTGGGCTTGATATTCCTCGTCCAGAGAGATCTTTAGTTCGTTTAGCCGGTTGGTGATCTTGATGTTCTGTTGGGGTTTTAGGTTTTTTTTTTCATGTACACTAGTACTAGTATGTCACACTAGCACAATGATAATAATGGTGGTCATGTATTTGGTTCCTTATTGTAAATATTTGGATTTGAACTTCAAAGTATTGTTTTACAAGCTTCTGCAACTTTTTCTTAACTATTGCTGCTGCTGTTATGCCTGTATTCACTGCTGTTGCTACTGTACTTGTGATGATGTTGTACTTGTGATGATGCTACTTGTTATCTTCTGAAATGACCCATTGGCGACTTCATTACGCGGGGATAATGATTTTGCAGGTACCCCGAGAGGCCCTTGAGTTTGCTAGAATGTCGATTAACTTCCGTTCCGGCAAATTCGGGTACTCCATATGTCCTATTTTCAGCAAAGGTCATGCTGAAATTTTCCGTGAATTTTAGCATGACTTTGCTAAAAATAGGACATATGGGGTACTTGTGACTAATGCATGGGCCGGGGTATCTTAGTAGTTATTAGGCCCAACTTAGAATTCTCCTTCCCAGCTTAGCTTTTAGGATGCCTCGGTGTCGACAAACCATAAATTATAAAGGCTTTTAGGGTGCCTCGGTGTCGATAAAAACCTAAATGATGAAAGCTTAGGCTTTTAGGCTGCCTCGGCGTCGAAAAACCCTCAATGATAAAAGTTTAGCTTTTAGGATGCCTCGGTGTCGACAAACCCTAAATGATGAGACCATGATCTTGTTCCTTGACAATAACCAACTTTTTGACCAAACTTTTTTCCTATTTAGAGAGAAACATGGCCAACAACGATGAGGCCGGGGGTTAGGGCGGGAAGGCATTCTGGGAGCTGTCCCAGGAGATGGAGGAACAACCTCACTTGTATGAGGACGCCGCCTTCCCCATCGATCCTGACACTACCACTGATGGTGCCGCCGAGGATGACCCCACTGATGGTGCTGTCGGGGATGACACCACTGATGGTGCCGCCGAGGATGCCACCACTGATGATGGCGGCGCACGCCCAGATGGCAGCCAACCGAAGAGGCCACGGAAGGACCGGCGCCCGACCGTGCTCCGCACTGTGAAGGAGGAATTTACTAAAGTGGACTCCGACGGGAATCCAACGGCGCCCGAACGAATAGCCAAGGGGTACTCGCTTCAGCTCGGGTGCATTCTCCGGAGCACCATCTCAATCAACACCGAGAACCTGAGGCATCCTGATCGACGGAATTTGCGCAACCTCCTCTTCACGAAGCTGCACGAACGATACAAGTTCCCCGCTGAATTTGAAAACACAAGCCTCAAAGGGAATAAAGTGAACAATACTGCCCTCACGAGGATGAGCACGACCCTGTCTACTTGGAGAAGCAATGTGAAGAGAATGATCGAGAAAGGTGAGAGTTATGAGAAGATCAAGGAGAAAAGTCCTTCGATCACCGAAGATGACTACAATGACTTCAAGATCAAGTGCTCGAGCACCGCAACCTCCGAATGAAGTCAGTGGGGGAAAGAAATGCGGGAGCTGAACTCAGGGGAACACACACCCGGTCCCGGCGGTTACAGAGTGGCGGAGCCTATATGGGACAAGGAAGAGGCGGACCGTGCCGAGCAAGGCCTACCGCCCCTCTTCGATAAATACGGTGACAAGCAGACTAGGAACTTTGTCAGGGCCCAGTACAAGAAGGACCCGAAAACAAAGGAGCTTACCACGGTTCCGAAGACCAGGGCGCTTGAGCTTGTTCTGGTAAGGAATACACCCCCGCGTAATTAGCTCCATATGGTTGCATTCTAATTAATGAAGCCAAATTTCTAAAAGGTTCACATTCCTTCCGCAGGCGACTGAAAGCAGTAGTGCGGGGTCGACTAAGAGCAACCCTTGGGACACCACTCTAAATAGGGCGTTGAATTTAATGAAGAAAAAGGATAAGCTCAGTAAGCCATCGTCAGCTGGTCGTGTGGCCGGCAAAGGCTTGTCCACAAAATGGTCGTCATACTACAACGCTGGTGGGCGAAAGGAGAAAAAGACCAGCTCGGAAAGCCAGCCGCGCGAGGTTCAAGAACTCAAGGCACAAGTGGCGCGGATTCCGGAGATTGTCCAAGAGCAAGTGCAATAACAACTTTGAGCGACGATCACCGCCATTGTGCCTACCTTGATCGAGGGGTTGCAGGCGTGGATTGCGGGCGGCCAACAGGGGCCGCCCCCGATTCCCAGCTTCACGGCCAGCAACTCGCAGAACGCGATGCCGGGGTCATTGGTGTCTCCGGCAGAGGCGGCATTGGTGTCTCCGACGCCGGCACGGGAGCTTAATGCACCCGGGTGTACGCCGGCCGGCACCTCTGCAGCAAGCGGCCCCTCCGTCAACTGCACGCCCGCCGTTGGCGGTGCCTCGACATTAGCCGAGCTCGACGCCATCATCACGGTAACTAATTAAGCCTCTCTCGGCCGAGGACTTCATCTCCTTGCCTTTGACTGGGCATCCCTGACGCCCTACATGTTTTCGCAGGGCGCCGCCGACGTTTCGTGCACTCTCCTGCACTTCGTGAACAACGAGTTGGTCGATGTCGCCAAGGGCAAAATCGTTCAATCGGGCAACCCCGTGTTCCATGGTACTAGGATGACACCTAACTTGTTTAGGGTTCAACTGGTTCGGGTGCTGCCAGGCTGCGACGAGTTGTTACCTCCGATTCGACCCGTCGGGGCCGACGAAGATGACGTGTTGACCCTCAGCGCCTGCCTGAGCTGGCCCCTACTTTGGCCGAAGAGCCAGATTCGTTTGGGGGCGGGGGACACCACCCCAAAGACAACATCGCCAGTCGTGCCGGCGCCAAGTCGGCCCCATGGCAAGACCGCCGCAACGGTGCCGGACATCCCTATGCCACTGGATCCAAACATGCATATGGCACATGATCCGAACGACGACGACGATGACAACGATGACGATACATTTGCCAAGGTCGATCGGTACTTTGCCGATCATGGGTACGGTGGCGACTTCGTGGGGCCTCCTTCTCAAGAACCCAATCCTACAAAAGACGTGCGCGATCTAGCTGGTACCACAGAGAAACCAAGTTGCAACAGGCGTCGTCTGTCGTTCAGTTCTCAGGAGACGCCTCCAGCTGCCGACTTCACCGAGCCTCAGATTGGCGAGGTGCAAAATATTATCAGCCCCAACACACTCAAGAAGGCGGTCTGTGAGCAGAACTCGGTCCCATTACAGGAGAAGAAGAAGGCACGGAAAAGAAAGACTAACAAGGGTGCGAGCCAGCCGGCACCGAGTACGATCCGTGCTCAGGACGGGCCACCTTCACCTGAGGATGTAATGAAGAGGGTGCATGTGGCGGGTAGGCCGATGCTACCAAGAAATATGCTCGATGCTGCAACCGGTGCTTTGCGGAGTCTGCATGACAGTGTTCTTTCTTTGGAGAAGCGGCGTCTCAGAGAGAAGGATGTGGCATACCCGGTTTTCGCGGCCAAGGTGCTAGAGGGAAAGGGCTTTGTGGATAACTCCATCGGGGGAACGATCGTCCTGCGGTTTGATGACACCTACGCTATGTTGAACCTTCATCCGCTGCACTACACCTTCGTTCGGCTATTTTCGCTGAGTATAGAGATGCAGATCATTCATGACAAGACCCCGGACATCGTGATAGTCGACCCCTTCTACATGCGTGCCAAGATCTTGGGCAGCGCTGGGGACCGACAAGTCGCGAGTTCTTACCTCGAAGGCGTCATTCTGGCAAACCGAGATAAGGATAACTTCCTTGTGCCTTACTTTCCCGAGTAAGTCCTCCCCTCAACCGCCCCGTAACATATGAATTCTTAGATTTCGATCGTTTTTCTTTTAACATTCCGTGTTTTGTGCAGTGACACACATTGCACACTCATCCTCCTAAGCCCCAAATATTCCATGGCCACGTATTTCGACTCAGACCGTCAGTCGAAGGTAGACTACACAAATGTCAAGAATGTTCTTGATGATGTCCTCCCCGGCTACGCCAAATCTGGAGGCACCTTCACCAGGCCTATTCGTAAGTATGGCAAGCACGTGTTCTCCCACAATATGATGTTCTGCTGCGTCAAGCAGCCGCCTGGCGGTCAGAAGGGTGCCTAGTAGACCATCCATCACATGCGGGCGATCGTACGGGACCATCATCAACTTCTGCTACCGAGTAAACTCAAAGATTGGGCCGCGAGCGTGTCGGCAATCCAGGACGCGGACATCAGACAAGAATTCTTTCGCATCCAGTCGAAGTTTGCGGAAATCATCCATCAAGATGTCCTTCGTACCTCGGGGCAGTTCTACCTCAGAAATCAACCGTCCAACAGTGACATCGACACAATGCTACAAATGAAGGCTGACAACGCCCGCGATTTCATGACTCCCATGATAGACGGCGGCTTCATCCACGCTCCGGTCCATTGAGTCGAGTCGAAAGTAGTGATGCTGTGTCTAGTTCTGAAACATCGATTGGCTCATGTTGTAATTAAACTTTAATGAACTTGTATTATGTCTCTTTGGTTTCGACAGTCGTTCAACTTAGATGTAATCGATGCTACTAATGTCTTGCTTTTCTCTTCCGATCGTTCTGTTGCATACTTATATATTGCTTATGTATTGTCTGTGAATTGGTACTAACGTTTCGTTTGGCTAGTGCATAGCGATGCCGTCGTATGTCGTGTACAAGGGTAAGGTTCCCGAAGTCTACGACGACTGGGAGGAGTGTCGAAGACAGGTTCACCGATTCAGCGGTAACAGTTACAAAGGGTACACCACTAGGGCCGAGGCGGAATCTAGATACGCCCGCTATCTAGCGGGAGAGGGGAGGGAGCGTTGGAGGAACCAGATGAAGACGAGTTTTATCGTGATGATGCTCATCGTGATGACCGCAGCTCTCTTCTATGTGATGGTAGTTTAGATGATCGATATCGACTTGTAATGTGAAGTCACACTCGCTACTCGCGGTCTCGAGACTTGTAATATAATGTTCTATCTTTGTTCGGTCTTTTCAATTCAGGGACTAATATGATGAATTGTATTCGGAGACTAATATGATGAATTGTATTCAGAGAATAATCTTCTATTGTATTCGATGAATCTGTTGTTGCTGTGTGCTGGTGCTGTCTATATTCTGTCCAATAATACATTTTGTAACCTGTGCAAAAAACAAAAAATTAAAAAATAAATAAAAAACCTAATATTCATACTAATGGCGCATCACATCACAGTGCGCCATTAGTATGCCAAAGGATACTAATGGCGCATCAACCAACATTGCGCCATTAGTATGCCAAAGTTACTAATGGCGCATCAGGCAAGAGTGCGCCATTAGTATGCCAAAGCACCTGGTTATATATGGCCCCCTGGGAGACATACTAATGGCGCACCGTGGTATATACTAATGGCGCATCTGTGGTGCGCCATTAGTAAAATATACTAATGGCGTGGCACTAATGGCGCACCACTAATGCGCCATTAATGGCCAAAATAGGTGCGCCATTAGTAGGCCTTTTCCTAGTAGTGGTGTGTTCAGTTCCATATTTTCTTAAATATTCTAGGAAAAATCATATTTCATTTTCATAGCATTTGGATAACTTTTATTTTCGGGATAATTTTTTTATTGCACGGATAAGTCTGGAAACAGACAGATAATGCTATTTTTGTTTTATTTAACCTAATTAACATAAAGTAAAAGGAGGGTACAGAAGGTTGTGCTATCTAGATTCACCTATCCCATGTTCATCAAAAGGAATCCATTAAAAAGGTTGATCAGGTCTTGTTAATTAACTCTTTTCGAGTAACATGAAACCGGAGAATTTTCGAATAACACTAAGTTACCTCAATGGGGATATGTATGTCCCCAACAATAAGTATGTCATATGCCTTCTTGATAGTAGGAATAGGAAACTCAAAACCTCCAATAGTAATAGTTGAAGTTTTTCCAATATAGTTGATACTATGGACCTGAGGTTGTTTCCTCGGAAAGTGTACCGTATGCTCATTATCATTGACATGAAAAGTGACATTGCCTTTGTTGCAATCAATAACAGCCCCTGCAGTATTCAAAAAAGGTCTTCCAAGAATAATAGACATACTATCGTCCTCGGGAATATCCAATATAACAAAGTCCGTTAGAATAGTAACAGTTGCAACCACAACATGCACATCCTCACAAATACCGACAGGTATAGTAGTTGATTTATCGGCCATTTGCAAAGATATTTCAGTAGGTGTCAACTTACTCAAGTCAAGTCTACGATATAAAGAGAGAGGCATAACACTAACACCGGCTCCAAGATCAAACAAAGCACTTTTAACATAGTTTCTCTTAATGGAGCAAGGTATAGTAGGTACTCCTGGATCTTCTAATTTCTTAGGCATTCCACCCTCAAAAGTGTAATTGGCAAGCATGGTGGAGATTTGTGCTTCAGGTTTCTTTGTTTTGTTGGTAATAATATCTTTCATGTACTTGGCATAAGGATTTGTTTTAAGCACATCAGTCAAACACATACGCAAAAATATAGGTCTAATCATTTCAGTGAAGCACTCAAAGTCCTCATCATCCTTTTTCTTGGATGGTTTCGGAGGAAAAGGCATGGGTTTTTGAACCCATGGTTCTCTTTCCTACCAGGCTTCCTAGCAACAAAGTCTCTCTTGTCATAACATTGATTCTTTGATTGTGGGTTATCAAGATCAATAGCAGGTTCAATCTCTACATCATTATCATTGCTAGGTTGAGCATCGACATGAACATCATTATTAATATTATCACTAGTTTCATGTTCATTACCAGATTGTGTCTCAGCATCAGAAACAGATATATCATTGGGATTCTCAGGTGGGTGAGCAACAGGTTCACTAGGAGCATGCAACGTCTTATCATTTTTCTTTTTCTTCTTCTTAGAAGAACTAGGTGCATCTAAATTAGCTCTCTGAGAATCTTGCTCAATTCTCTAAGGGTGGCCTTCAGGATACAGAGGTTCCTGAGTCATTTTACCACCTCTAGTCACAACTCTAATGGCATTATCATTATTCTTACTATTTAATTCATTGAGCAAATCATTCTGAGCCTTAAGTACTTGTTCTACTTGAGTGGTGACCATGGAAGCATGTTTACTAATGAGTTTCAGTTCACTCTTAGCACTAGACAGATAATCACTCAAGCGTTCAATCATATAGGCATTGTGTTGTATTTGTCTACCAACATAAGCATTAAAGTCTTCTTGTTTCACAATGAAATTGTCAAACTCATCTAAGCACTGGCTAGCAGACTTATAACGAGGAATATCACCTTCATCAATTATCATAAAAAGAATTTACCCTTACTACCTGCGTCGGGTTATCAAGACCATGTATTTCTTCAATAGGAGGTAAATTCTTAACATCTTCAGTTTTAATACCTTTTTCTTTCATAGATTTCTTTGCCTCTTGCATATCTTCAGGACTGAGAAATAGAACACCTCTTTTCTTCGGAGTTGGCTTAGGGGCTGGTTCAGGAAGTGTCCAATTATTTTCATAGGCTAGCATATTATTCAATAGAAATTCAACTTGTTCCACCGTTCTTTCCCTGAAAACACAACCAGCACAACTATCCAGGTGGTCTCTGGATGCATCGGTTAGTCCATTATAAAAGACATCAAGTATATCATGCACCTCAAGAGGATGATCAGGCAAAGCATTAAGTAACTAGGGAAGCCTCCCCCAAGCTTGTGGGAGACTCTTTTCTTCAGTTTGAGCAAAGTTATATATTTCCCGTAAGGCAGGTTGTTTCTTATGAGCGGGAAAATATTTAGCAGAAAAGTAATACATCATATCCTGGGGACTACGCACACAACCAGGATCAAGAGAATTAAACGAAGTCTTAGCATCACCCTTTAACAAGAACAGAAACAACTTAAGGATATAGTAATAGCAAATCTTTTCATCATTGGTAAACAGGGTGGCTATATCATTCAACTCGGTAAGATGTGCTACAACAGTTTCAGACTCATAGCCATGGAAAGGATCAGATTCAACCAAAGTAATTAACTCAGGATCAACAGAGAATTCATAATCCTTATCAGTCACACAAATAGGTGAAGTAGCAAAAGCAGGGTCATGTTTCATTCTAGCATTCAAGGACTTTTCTTTCAGCTGAGCTAATAACTTCTTAAGATCATATATATCATTGCAAGCAAGAAAGTCTCTAGCAGTTTCTTCATCCATAACATAACCCTCAGGCACAACAGGCAATTCATATCTATTGGGAGTAGTTTTATCATCACTTTCATAAATATCATCAACATTTGCACTCTCCCTAAGCTTAGCAATTAATTCATCTAGAAATTCACCTAGTGGCACAGTATCAGGCATAGAGGTAGTTTCATCATACATAGCAGAAGTAGCATCATCAAGAACATACGACATATCAAATTCAATAGCAGGAGTAGGTGTCGCAAGTTTAGTCATGACAGAAGGAGAATCAAGTGCAGAGATAGATGGCTGTTCCTTACCTCCCCTCGTAGTTGAGGGTAAGATCTTGGTTTTTGAGTCCTTCAAATTCTTCATAGTGATAAAAAGATATAAATCCCATGTGACTTAAAGAATAGAGCTATGCTCCCCGGCAACGGCGCCAGAAAATAGTCTTGATAACCCACAAGTGTAGGGGATCGCAACAGTTTTCGAGGGTAAAGTATTAAAACCAAATTTGTTGATTCGACACAAGGGGAGCCAAAGAATACTCTTAAGTATTAGCAGCTGAGTTATCAATTCAACCACACCTGGAAACTTAGTATCTGCAGCAAGATAGTTTAGTACCATAGTAATATGATAGTGGCGGTAGCAGCAATAAAAGTAACGGTAGTGTTTTTGTAGTTTTTATGACAATAGCAACGGAAAAGTAAATAACCGACAAGCAATATAGGTAAAGCTCGTAGGCATTGGATCGGTGATGGGAAATTACGTCGGATGCAATTCATCATGTTGAAGTTATAACCGAGGGTGACACAGAACTAGCTCCAGTTCATCAATGCAATGTAGGCATGTATTCCGAATATAGTCATACGTGCTTATGGAAAAGAACTTGCATGATATCTTTTGTCCTACCCTCCCGTGACAGCGGGGTCCTATTGGAAACTAAGGGATATTAAGGCCTCCTTTTAATAGAGTACCGGACCAAAGCATTAACACATAATGAATACATGAACTCCTCAAACTATGGTCATCACCGGGAGTGGTCCCAATTATTGTCACTTCGGGGTTGCTGGATCATAACACATAGTAGGTGACTATAGACTTGCAAGATAGGATCAAGAACACATACATATATTCATGAAAAAATAATAGGTTCAGATCTGAAATCATGGCACTCGGGCCCTAGTGACAAACATTAAGCATAGCAAAGTCATAGCAACAACAATCTCAGAACATAGTGGATACTATGGATCAAACCCTAACAAAACTAACTCGATTACATGATAGATCCCATCCAACCCATCACCGTCCAGCAAGTCTACGATGGAATTACTCACGCACGGCGGTGAGCATCATGGAATTGGTGATCGAGGAAGGTTGATGATGACGATGGCGACGATCTCCACTCTTCGGAGCCCCGAACAGACCCCAGATAAGCCCTCCCGAGAGAGATTAGGACTTGGCGGTGGCTCTGTCTCGTAAAATGCGATAATTCTTTCTCACTGATTTTTTTCTCCCCGAAACGGAATATATAGGACCTGGGGGTACGTCGGTGTAGCATCGGGGGGCCCTCGAGGTAGGGGGGCGCGCCCTGATAACCCTCAACCGTAAGGGATCGAGATAGTCTTCGCGGGTAAGAATAACCCAATTTATTGATTCGACACACGGGGAGCCAAAGAGTATTTATAAGCTTTAACAGTTGAGTTGCCAATTCAACCGCACCTGAAATATACTAACTTGCAACAAAAGATAAGTGGTAACAGTGATATGATAGTGATGATAGTAATAGTAAAAGTAAATAGTAACAGTAGATAGCAAAGTAAATATCAAAAGTAGCGACTAGTAACAAGCAAGGTTTAAAATACTGTAGGCTAGGGAGATGGATGGTTCGGCGTTGCATGGATGAGATAGTTTCTAACTCGGGGCACGGCACACGGAAAAGTAATGATCATCTAGGCAAATATCAAACATTAGGCATGTATCCCGTAGGTAGTTGTACGTGCTTGCAATAAGAACTTGCACAACATCTTTTGTCCTACCATCCCGCTATGAACGGGGCCAAAGGGAACTAATGGATATTAAGGTGCTCCTGTCAAAGAGCACCGGAACAAAGCAATGAACTCAATGGATACATGTAATCCTCAAATTACGGACCATCCCCTTTGGTGTCCCAAGCTGTCACTTTTGGGATCGCCGGTTCCGAACCGTAACAGGTGCATACAACTCATAGATAGGATCAAGAACACAAATATATTCATGCAAACACATATGGTTCAGATCTGAAATCATGGCACTCGGGTCCTAAGTGTCAAGCATTAAGAATAACAAGTTGTAGCAAAGATGATAAACACCATAATAGATGATAGGCAACATGCCCCCAACAATCTGACGAACTATTACATGATCTAACTCATCCAATCCCTACCACCCCCTTCGCCTACAGCAAGGGAATTACTCACACATGAAGGGGGAAGTCATGGAGGGATGATGGAGTGGTGATGACGATGACGATGGCGACGATCTCCCCTCTCCGGAGGCCAAATCAGCCTCCAGATTAGCCCTCCCAAAGAAGAACAGAGGGTGGCGGCGGCTCCACGACGAAAAACAGCGAAAGGACTTCCGATCTGGGGTTTTTGCATTGCGAGGAAAAATACGGGGTAAAGTAGGGCACCAGGGGGTGTGGGCCCCACCCAGGCGCCCCCCCGGCGCAGCCCAGGGGGGCGCGCCCACAGGGCGCCTGGGCACTCCCTGGCCCCCCTCTGGCCCCACTTCTGGCAATTGGTTTCTTCGGGTGCGTGGATTTTTCGTGATTTTTCGTGGATTTTTCTGAGATGCTTAAAAATCCGTTTTCCTGCACACAAATAAACCATACAGGCAGCTCTGCTGAAAACAGCGTCAGTCCGGGTTAGTTTAGTCCAAATCATGCAAGAATGAGGTCAAAACAATATCAAAAGTGTTTGGAAAAGTAGATACGTTTGAGACGTATCAACTCCCCCAAGCTTAGCATATTGCTTGTCCTCAAGCAATTCAGTTCAACGAACTGGACGCGACAAAGAAAACTTTGACAAACTCTTTTGCTTCATTATATGTATATAAGCATGTACTACAAAAAGAGTTTAGCAAGTATTGAAACAGTACTTATGAGAACAATGCAAGGAGCAATCCTTCTTTCAAGTGACGAGTCACAAATAATCAAGAGTAAACAATATGTTACTGAGAATCAAGACAAGATCACATTGCACATAGCTTGAGCATATTAAGGTGGTATCTCGCTAGCCTCCATGAGTGAAGCAAAACATAAATGCAAAGACTCCTCCAGAGTTTTAAAGGAGACTAGAACTAAGAATTTCAAAATAAATCATATCACAAGTATGCAGAAGACAATGTAATACTTTGGGACAATGCACATTACACTCAGAATGACAATTATGCTCTCCTATTCAGTGCTTTGAAGAGAGAAGGTGAGACTCTCGAACCGTGGCTTTTATTGGCAAAGTTGAAAACCCATAATCGGAAACAAAAACTAAACATGTACCAGAGCTCTTGGTTTTAAAAACAGAAGTAAATGTGTTTTTGAGAGGTGCATATTTCGTCAACGAATGCTAGCAGATAACTCAATCACTTTTTAAGCCAGAAAAGTCTCGAGGAACGGCTCCCGCATGAGGACGATCACATCCTCTTAATCTCCTTTGTTTATCACTGCCAAAGTTTTCTGATTTCTCATGAACAAAGCGTGAAGGAGGGTTCGTTTGTTATATTATCTTTTTGAGCCGGGCACACTCAATGCCAGTTCCTTTTCATATTAGGGGTTCGCACATTATACATGCAATCCAGGGGTGAAACTTGTCCAACTTAAAGAGATCATGAATTAACTACTACTTCCTCATGAGCTAAAACATAGGCACAAAAAGAGAAATGCTTTTGATTAATTTCGAGATGGTACATGAAAGTCTTCGTTAGGAATGGCAGGTAAATACCATGTATAGGAAGGTATAGTGGACTGATATGGCATAACAGGCTTAAAGGTTTTGGATGCACAAGCAGTCATTCCGCTTAGTACGGGTGGAGGTTTAGCAAAAGACTGGGAAGCGACCAACTAGAGAGCAATAACGGTCATAATCATGCAGAGCGACAAAGCAACATTGAATCGGGCATGAAAGTGATATAACTATTCTAAAACTCAAAGATCATCAAGGCAAAGTAGACTTTTTAGTCTTAAACATGTGTAAGCATGTGCCAAGTCAATCCAAAAATTATCTAAAGGGAAATACCACCCTAGTATGCCAGACTAGGAACAGTGCGATGCATGTAGATCATTTCAATAACACATTATATACTCTAGTTATTGGAGACTAGCCACAAGGAAAGCATGAACCACTGGAATAGCATTGTAAACATAGCACTATGTCGCTACAAGCTGGTCTCTAGATCATAAGTACAGGCATATGTACAAAAGTAGAAACAATAAGAGTTCATACCGGTCTTCCTTGTTGCTTCCTTTCAGTCGATCTTCGTCATCACTGCTTATCACTTGCACGATCGAACGTAGGAAATATAATCAAATGCCATCACGGACTCGGCTGATCTCTGAAAACAAAGCAAACTAAAGAGAGAAAGGAAATCTTTTTGGGTTTTTTCAAAAGTTGAATAAAAGCAAAAGAAGGACAAAATCTTTTTGTTGTTTTTGCGAATAGAGGAATAAAGAAGAACGGGCAAAAACATCAAAAAGATCAAAGTGAATAAAACGGATAATACAATGGAAAAGTGAGAAGGGCACGTACTCCCCCAAGCTTAGGCTTTTGGCCTAAGTTGGTAGCAGCTACTGCCCCCAGGAGCCTCCTGCTCCAGGGGTATGGTGGTGAGACCGAGGGTCGTAGAAGGATGCTGGCGCGTACACCAAACTCCTTGGAGTCTCCCACGAGAAAGGTTCCGAGCGCCAAACAGATGAAGACCCTTCACCAAACTCGGTGACGGTCTCATCCTGAAAATGTGGTATCTCACTGTGCCTCTCCCCGTCGGGCACAACCCCCTCCATGGGGTTATGGAACTGATGCTGGACCATGAACTCATCGAACTGGACAACATCAAAGGACCATCCGTTCCTGCGAGAAAAATCAAACAAAAGAGGTGCAGGTAGACGGATCTCGCGTTCCGCGGTAGTTCCGAAACGCAAGATATAAACAAGGTTATCAAGTTCAGAGCCCATGGTAACAAACTTATGCCTTTTCATAGCAGCAAGATCAAAGCTTAAATAAGTAAAAGGAGTATCATCAGGGTGTGGGGTGCCTCCAAGATGCTCTAAGATAAGTGTGGCATAAATGCCACCATATAAGTCCCCCTTGTTACCATTCATAGCAAGGCGTCGAGCAATTAAGGTACCAATATTATAATCAGACCTCCCTGAGAGGGCTGCTGCCAGGATAGCAATATCCGGAGCAGAAATGTTGCTCGTGTTGTCACGAGCTAACACCCCTCTAGCAATATAATATGCAAAATACCCGGGGTGAGGAAACAAGATACTGGAGATCTTCGACCGATGAATATCCCTCGTACCCATGCTGCAGAGAGAGTTGATGACGGTTTTCAGCTCGGAGGGCTGAGTAGCCATCCTCGCCGTCCTCCCAACGTTCGGCACACCTATTACTTCACAAAAATTTCCCAAAGTCATGGTGATAAGATCATTATAAATTTTAAACTCAATAGCACCTGATTCAGGATTATATCTAAAACTGTTAATGAAAATGGAGGTGAGTTTCTGATACTGAGTAACACGGCTCGTGACGAGTCGTGTCAAACCTGCATTAGCACAAAGATTATAAAACTCATCCTTGATTCCCGCAGCTTCCATGAATTCATCACATGGATATGTCATCGCACGTGCTGGACTTGTGTCTTCCAACAACTCCAGGGGCACATGATCCTCATTATAGCTCACCCTGGCAGTCGTTGGTGAAGCTCCGGCCCTAGTGACTCAATCGGAGTGTGCGGGCCTCCTCTTCTCAAGCCATCCTATTGCCCTTCCTAACAAACTCATTTCTGAAATTTTTTACAATTCACAAAAACGAGGATTAAAACAAGGTGAGCTAAGGCAAACTACTCAACTCACTTGCCCAAGGCACAAACTTGCATCAAAACTTGGAAATTAACTTTCTACACATGCATGCAAGCTCATCTCTACAGCACCAAGAACTACTAAATACTCACAAATGAGGCCACCAATCAAAAAATCTAATTGGAGGGGTGGAGGAGTCACATACCAGGGAGTATTTGCTCAAAATTTCAGCTCAAATGATGGGCTGTAGAGAGAGATCGAAGAATCGCCCCCAAGAACAGCAAGAACAGCAAGAACAAGACCAGAACTCGGGTTTCTGGAAAAAGAGAGAGAGAGGGGAAGAAGAAGTACCTGGAGGGGGGTCCCGTGGGCCCCAGGCGCCCTGTGGGCGCGGCCAGGGGCTGGGCCGCGCCAGCTGGCCGCCTGGGCCACTGGTGGCCCCCCCTGGCTGGCCCCAGGACTTTCCGGGTCTCTCCCGTTGTGGAAATTTTTAATATAATTTTTCTGGAATTTTTCTGAAAACTTCACTGTTGAAATTTTTTCGAAGTTCAAAAAGCTGCGAAACTCTCTGAAAACTTGAAGTAGTTAGTAGTATTGTGAAGCTTCAAAAACATAGATACTTGGCACAACAAGTAAGACAACACTAAAAACAAATAAATACATAGAAAGCTCAACTTTTTATCCGTATATAACACGTTCACTAGTAAGGTTGATCAAGTCTTACCAACAAACAAGCGGTATATAAAACAAAAAGTCTCACCTCCTACGAAGTAATCAATGAACTTTTACCTTGATGGACATTGTCCCTATCATGATAGTTTTGTATTTGTGAGGCACATGTAGTGGATAGTCCCATTCTCCAATTTTCACAGTCTCGATATTCTCTATAGAGTTGAGGGCATGCCTCCTGTCGGTCTTCTTCGGAAAATATACCGTGTGTTCTTTATCATTCACATGAAAGGTAACCTTCCCTTTGTTGCAATCAATAATAGCACCAGCGGTGTTAAGAAAAGGTCTACCAAGAATAATGGACATGCTCCCATCCTCGGGCATGTCAAGCACAACAAAATCAGTAAGAATTAAACAATTAGCAACTTCAACTGGAACAGCCTCACAAATACCTATCGGAACAGCGGTTGACTTGTCAGCCATCTGAAGGGAGATATCTGTAGGAATTAGTTTCTCTAAACAGAGCCTCTCGTAAAGAGAGAGAGGCATAACACTTACTCCCGCTCCAAGATCACACAAAGCAGTTTTGACATAATTATTCTTTATGGAGCAAGGAATGGTGGGTATACCTGGATCACCGAGCTTCTCAGGAATCTTTCCACTGAAAGAATAGTTAGCAAGCATAGTAGATATTGCATCATTAGGAACTTTTCTTTTGTTAGTGACAATATCTTTCATATATTTTGAATAAGGAAGTAACTTAATAGCATCAGTCAAAGGGATTTGAAGAAAAAGAGGTTTAATCCATTCACAAAACTTATTGTAATACTCTTCTTCTTTAGATTTGATGGACTTACCTGGAAAGGGCATGGGTTTCTGTACCCATGGTTCTTTCTCCTTCCCATGTTTTCTAGCGATGAAGTCTTCTTTAGTGTACCTCTTACATTTGTCAGGTGCTTCTTCCTCTCGAACTTCAGGCGGATCATTCTTCTCATTATCATTACCTTCAGGTTCAGCACCGTCTTCAGTCTCAGCATCGGAAATAGATACACTGTTGGGATCAATAGCTGGCTCTTCATCTGCAATAGGATCATTAGTATTGTCAGTCTCTTTATGTTTCTTTTTCTTATTTGGAGAGACAACAATTTCTTCTTCCTGCATTTGAGAATCTTGCTCGATTCTCTTCGGATGTCCCTCTGGATAAAGAGGATCTTGAGTACTAGTTCCTCCTCGGGTCTTAATCCCAAAAGCCTGCAATTTATCTTGTTTGGCATTGTTAGCAAGTAAATCTCTTTGCACATTAGAAATTTGATCAAGCTGAGTTTGAACCATATGAAAATGCTTCACAAGACACTGAACATCATTAACTGTTCTATCTAAAACACCAAGCAATTTTTTGATAGCAAGGGAATTATCATGCAACTGACTTTCTATCCTCTCATTAAAATGATTCTGTTTCATAATAAAATTATCAAACTCATATAAACATTGATCAGGAGGTTTACCATGAGGGATGTCACTTGCGTTGAAATCTAAAAGAGAGTGTACCTCTACCATAGGAGGGTGAGTGGTAGGCTCACACAGCTTCTCAATAGGGGGTAGATTCTTCACATCTTCAGCTTTAATACCTTTCTCTTTAATAGACTTCTTTGCTTCTCGCATATCTTCGGGGCTTAGGACAAACATGCCCCTCTTCTTTGTTGGTGGAGGTGGTTCAGGGACGGACCAATCTTCATGGTTTTTGGCAATCCTGCCCATTAAGTCTTCCGCATCGTCCGGTGTTCTTTTCCTGAAAACACAACCAGCACAACTGTCCAAATAGGACCTAGATTCATCAGTTAAACCAGCATAGAATATATCAATTAATTCATTCTTAGGAACTCCATGTCCTGGTCTAGCTTGAATCAAACCGCAGTACCTCCCCCAAGATTTAGGGAGGGACTCATCCTGCAACTGTTTGAAGTTATAAATTCTTTGTAAAGCAGCATGTTGCATATGAGCAGGAAAGTACTTATCAACAAAAGAGTGAGCTAAGTCCTGAGGACTCTTAATAGAACCGCATGGGAGTGAATCATACCATGCTTTAGCACCTTCCTTCAAGGAGAAAGGAAGAAGCTTGGTCACATAAAAGTAGCGTATCTTCTCATCTGTGGTAAACAGGCTACCTAGTTCACCAAGTTTAGTTAGGTGTGCAATAGCATCATCATTTTCTCTGCCATAAAAGGGGTCAGCTTCAACCATAGGTATAAGTGAAAGATCAACAGAGAAATTAAAATCAGGATCATCAATGCATATAGGAGATGTAGCAAACTCAGGATTAGGAACCGTTTTGTTTTTCAAAGAGTGTTTTTCAAATATTTTCTTAATAGTTTCAGGGTCAGACCCGGCAAACTCTGTCAGTTCCCTGCATAAATCTTCATCAAGTATATAGTAATCATCATCAAGGAGACTCTCCTGGAGTTTACTCAATTCAGGATAATCATAAGTTTCACCAATAGGGTAGCGAGTAACAGGAAGTTCAATTCCATATTTTTCAGCAGCAGCAGTAATTTGTTTCTCAAGAGCATAACCAAGTGAACTAATATCATCATCAAAAGTAGTAGAAGCATCATCAAGTGTATCAGACATAGTAACAGATTCAGTAGGAGCATCATGTGGTGGTGGTGAGGCAAACTTACTCATAACAGAAGGTGAATCAAGAGTAGCACTAGTGCTCAGAGCAGTACCTCTTCTTGTAGTGGATCGTAAGAACGGAACCTTGGGGTCTCCTTTCTTACCCATAGTGAATAAAGTGCAGCAGGTAGGATACCTCAAGTAGACTTGTAAATATTGCTATGCTCCCCGGCAACGGCGCCAGAAAACGGTACTTGATAACCCTCAACCGTAAGGGATCGAGATAGTCTTCGCGGGTAAGAATAACCCAATTTATTGATTCGACACACGGGGTGCCAAAGAGTATTTATAAGCTTTAACAGTTGAGTTGTCAATTCAACCGCACCTGAAATATACTAACTTGCAACAAAAGATAAGTGGTAACAGTGATATGATAGTGATGATAGTAATAGTAAAAGTAAATAGTAACAGTAGATAGCAAAGTAAATAGCAAAAGTAGCGACTAGTAACAAGCAAGGTTTAAAATACTGTAGGCTAGGGAGATGGATGGTTGGGCGTTGCATGGATGAGATAGTTTCTAACTCGGGGCACGGCACACGGAAAAGTAATGATCATCTAGGCAAATATCAAACATTAGGCATGTATCCCGTAGGTAGTTGTACGTGCTTGCAATAAGAACTTGCACAACATCTTTTGTCCTACCATCCCGCTATGAACGGGGGCCAAAAGGAACTAATGGATATTAAGGTGCTCCTGTAAAAGAGCACCGGAACAAAGCAATGAACTCAATGGATACATGTAATCCTCAAATTACGGACCATCCCCTTTGGTGTCCCAAGCTGTCACTTTTGGGATCGCCGGTTCCGAACCGTAACAGGTGCATACAACTCATAGATAGGATCAAGAACACAAATATATTCATGCAAACACATATGGTTCAGATCTGAAATCATGGCACTCGGGCCCTAAGTGTCAAGCATTAAGAATAACAAGTTGTAGCAAAGATGATAAACACCATACTAGATGATAGGCAACATGCCCCCAACAATCTGACGAACTATTACATGATCTAACTCATCCAATCCCTACCATCCCCTTCGCCTACAGCAAGGGAATTACTCACACATGAAGGGGGAAGTCATGGAGGGATGATGGAGTGGTGATGACGATGACGATGGCGACGATCTCCCCTCTCCGGAGGCCAAATCAGCCTCCAGATTAGCCCTCCCAAAGAAGAACAGAGGGTGGCGGCGGCTCCACGACGAAAAACAGCGAAAGGACTTCCGATCTGGGGTTTCTGCATCGCGAGGAAAAAATACGGGCTAAAGTAGGGCACCAGGGGGTGTGGCCCCCACCCAGGCGCCCCCCCGGCACGGCCC
>LR738714.1:724294120-724318784 GCA_902687465.1 Secale cereale
GGGGGGGCGCCCACAGGGCGCCTGGGCACCCCCTGGCCCCCCTCTGGCCCCACTTCTGGCAATTGGTTTCTTCGTGTGCGTGGATTTTTCGTGATTTTTCGTGGATTTTTCTGAGATGCTTAAAAATCAGTTTTCCTGCACACAAATAAACCATACAGGCAGCTCTGCTGAAAACAGCGTCAGTCCAGGTTAGTTTAGTCCAAATCATGCAAGAATGAGGTCAAAACAATATCAAAAGTGTTTGGAAAAGTAGATACGTTTGAGACGTATCACGCCCCCCACCCTCGAGGACAGGTCGTGGGCCCCCCGGTATGGATCTTATTGCTGGTATTTTTTATATTTTCTGAAACAATTCTCCGTTGATTTTCAGGCGATTCTGAGAACTTTTTATTTCTTCACAAAAACAACACCATGGCAGTTCTGCTGAAAACATCATCAGACCGGGTTAGTTCCATTCAAATCATGCAAGTTAGAGACCAAAATAAGGGCAAAAGGGTTTGGAAAAGTAGATACGTTGGAGACGTATCAAGCAACACCATTCCTCTCGTGGAAGTAAAACCATGGCTCTTAAGGAAGCAGAAAAATGTATTTTTTGAGCAAAAAGAAATAAAAAATTCAAAAAGATAAAACACACCAGTGGAAAACAGAAATGTTAAAAAAACCATCTAAAAATTTGAAAGGCGTGTGAAAAAAAAATTATAGGAAGCGACCAGAACGCGACACATGGCGCGCGCTCTCAGCCCCACCACAAGTGATTGTTGTGAGGCTTTCGAAGGAGCGCTTGTTAACTAGTTGCTCCCCTAATCTGTGCACCAGGTTCGCGTTTCGTGGGCTGACTTTCTAAGGGAGACTACTGCGGCAAAAACTTATGATGGTTGACTGGGCCTAAGGGACCGGACCATTACGAGCATTTGTATGGTTTCCTTGCGGGTGCGAAGGCAACGGCCCATTAGGCACCAACAATCAAAGCCCGGCGACGACCTCCTTCACCCCAGCCTCCTCCTCCAGCAGGGTGGGCGATTGGGATTGAGCCGCAGCCACCATTCCCGGCCACTCTGATTCCCCAAAGACTTTGCAAGTGTGCAGAATTCCTGCTCTACTCCATAGCTGATATCTCTCGGTTTTGAATTGTATGTTTTGTGTTTGTCGTCTCCTAAATTATTTTGAGGAGGGACCTCACCTACTCGGCAACGTACGCCGTGACTGAATCAAGAACAAGTATAATATTTTCTCTCTGATGTCCGAACTATCATGATGGTTCTTGATCCACCAGATGGCTGGGTAATAGGACGGATGAGCAAATGACGAGCGTGATCCTTGCACCTCTAGCTTGGATCTATGTGTGGTAACCTATTTCTTTGGGGCTTCCTATCTTCGCGATCCGCTCATGCATGAGACCTGGCTGGCTGGGGCAATGGATATTCTCTTTTTTTCTTCTAATTCTTTACTGAAGGCAATGGTTGGGTAATGAAAGGGACATGAATAGAGAACAAACAAAATTCAAAAAAAAAATAGAGAACAAACAGCTTTTAGGCGGCGATGGTAGCATTTTTGGAGAAAAGTTGACGGACTATCTTCATTTAATTGTGAATTATTCTTGTCCAGAATTATTGTTCCGATGGATGTACATGATAATCTTTAGGTAGTGGACTTCTAGGAGCAATGAAGTGATATTGTTGTAGAAATTTTGTTGATTCTAGATGTCTGGGTTTTCCCTTCTGCTATCGATTAAATTCTGGTGCTACTCCTTTTTAACTCATGCAAGTATCATAGTGGAACATTGGGGGCATCATAACAGGTTTGAAGAGTAGTTTTTAATAAAACAATGTGCAGATGTTCGGATAGTGCTAATGCTGACGATGAGGTTCAATTCTTATCTGTGTGAGGCAAAAATAACGGAGACTTCAGCTGTGACACCCCGAGACCGGTGCGCCAGGTGTCAGTCAGTTCTTCGTCGTCGTTGCCATGTCATCTGCTTGCGTGTTGCATCTTGCCATGTCATCGTGTGTGCGGCATCATCATGTTTTCAAAACTTGCATCCGTCCGAGTTCCCTCGTCCTCTCCGTTGTCCGTTCTGAGCCCTGACACACTCACACGCCCCCGCGGCGCCTCCGAATATTTATTTTGTAAGTGGCTGAGAAATGTTCTTGGAATGGGTTGAAACTTGGCATGTGGTCTTATTATAGTGTAGACAGGCCGCCTGCCAAATTTCATCGCATTCGGAGCTCGTTTGATAGCCCAACGGATAAATATATCGGCACTAGTCGCCGGATCGGGCCATCCCCGGCCAGATCCGCTTCTCCCCGTCGCTCCATGCCTCACCGGAGGCCAGGCCGCCGCCACAGGCCTCAGGTCGCCGCCGGCCTTGTCCCGTGCGGGAGGACGGCGCCCGACCCCAGCTCGTCTCGCAGGCCAGTGCACCGCTCCTTGGGCCGCAACCACAGCGCCAGGCCCGAGGCCAAGCCGTGCTCCAGCTCCCTCGCCGACCAGCGTCCGCGTGGGCCCGAGGCCCATCGCCCTGCCCGCGGCCCAGCTCCCTCAGTCGCTTCAGCCGGCTCGGGCCTGCCTCAACCCCTTTGCCGAACTGGGCCGAGCCCATGGGTGAGCAAAACCACTAATCCTTCGCCCGTGCGCTAGTTAGCTATTTAACGCTCGCTTTGGTTTCTGAAAAATATGGCTAAGTCATTTTTTCTATCAGCATAATGTTGCTATGTTTGCATGTTGATAACTTTTTGTGTGCTTATCCGTTTTGAGTGAATGATATGTCAAAATGACCGTGGTGATATGCTCTACACTTCGTTCCATTGTGCCATGCTCATTTGAGTTCATCTAGATGCTCTAATATCTGTTGCAAGGGTGCTACTTGTTATAAACTACTGCTACTTGTTATTTTCATGTCATGTTTGAGATGTGATAACTTGGTGCATGGTTATCCAAATGATGCAAATGATATGTCAAAATGTTCATCATGAGATGATCTACATGTTGGTTGCTATAGCATGCTTGTTTGAGTCCATATTGCCATGTTTATCTCTGTTGCAAAAGTGCATGTGGCTGTTAGGTTTTGTAACATGTTACGAGATGCCTAGTTGAGGAGCTCGTTGCTATTGATGTGTTTGTTCCCATCTCACATGCCTAGTTGTTTTGGAATCTCCATGATGTGTTCTTTGCTGTCGTGCAAACCAATTTCCATGATATGCTTTGAGGTGACTTAAATATGCTCGCAAACATGCCATGATAATGTTACTGTTTTAACACTTAGTGAAATTTCACTAAGTCTGGAATCTGTCATATCCTGATGCTATGTTTGCTTGAAGCCCTAGGCAAATCCATGTTAATTTTGGGGTGGCCATTGATCATTCCTTGTTGTACATGTTGTTGTCTATCCATTCATGCCTTCACTTGCTCATTTGGGTTGCTGTAGTTTATTTTATTCTTGCCCCCAAGTTGCCATAAAATATTGCTGTCAGGTTTTTAGTGTCATGATCAAAATGTTGTAGCTTGTTGCTATTGATCCATGCCTCCTATGGAGATGCTCCAATGGAGTTGTTTGCTGTAGGATATGTCTACTTCATGTCCATGCTTCTTGTCACCATGTTTGAGTGCTGTAGAGTATATATTTCTTGCCCCAAAGTTGTTATGTGGCTGTTAATTTCAGCTTGTTGTTATATCTTGTTACATGTGTATCTTTTAGCCCGTTGCTCCGTTTTGGGTGTGCTTTATATGAAACTAGTGTGATTTTGCATGTAGAATCATAATATCATCTTGTTTACATGTTTGGAGTATGTTTGCTTGACGTTTGGGTGCATCTTGCACTGTTGACTTGCTTGTCTTGTTTTGCTCATATCTTCTAGGTCGTAGCTCCGAATTAAACAAACTTTATATGAAACTTGACTAGAATTTCGTGTAGATCATGTTGGTGCATGTTAACTTGCTGTTTAACAACTTTAACTTGAGGTTTGTTCAGATCTGGACTAATTTCAAACTATGCATATGGGGACTTACCGGATTTGTTATATGTAGTTTCCGGCCTCATTTAAACTTGTTGACTTGTGTTGTTCTTGTGTGCTTCCTACCTTGCCATGTATTGCTTACTGTATAGACTTGTCATGCATCATACCTTGCCATGTATTGCATCATATATAGACTTGTGTTGTTTTACTATGCTTCCTACCTTGCCATGCTTTGCTTCCTATACAGACTTGTTGTGCATCATATGTAGACTTGTTTTGCATCATACTTGCTTGAGCATATTGTCATGTTTCTTGTGTTGTTTTTCCGTGCTTCCTGCCTTGCCATGTATTACTTCCTGTATAGACTTGTCATGCATCATACCTTGCCATGTATTGCATCATATATAGATTGTGTTGTTTTTCTTTGCTTCCTACTTTGCCATGTATTGCTTCCTGTATAGACTTGTCATGCATCATCCCTTGCCATGTATTGCATCATATATAGACTTGTGTTGTTTCTCTGTGCTTCCTACCTTGCCATGAATTGCTTCCTGTATAGACCTGTCATGCATCATACCTTGCCATGTATTGCATCATATATAGACTTGTGTTGTTTTACTGTGCTTCATATCTTGCCATCTTTTGCTTCCTATACAAACTTGCTGTGCATCATATGTAGACTTGTTTTGCATCATACTTGCTTGAGCATATTGTCATGTTTCTTGTGTTGTTTTTCTTTGCTTCCTACCTTGCCATGTATTGCTTCCTGTATAGACTTGTCATGCATCATACCTTGCCATGTATTGCATCATATATAGATTGTGTTGTTTTTCTGTGCTTCCTACCTTGCCATGTATTGCTTCCTGTATAGACTTGTCATGCATCATACCTTGCCATGTATTGCATCATATATAGACTTGTGTTGTTTCTCTGTGCTTCCTACCTTGCCATGTTTTGCTTCCTGTATAGACTTGTAGTGCTTCCTATATAGATCTGTCTTGCATCATACTTGTTTGAGCATATTGTCATGTCTCGTCTGGCGTGTTTACCGTGTTGCTTGCTTCTTCTCGTTAGTGCTTGTTCCGTTGCGTTCGTGAGGATTCGTTCGTCTACCCGTGGTTCTTCTTGACGGCTTCTCCTTCGTCTTCTTCATGGATCCATTCTTCTTCCTTGCGGGATCTCAGGCAAGATGACCATACCCTTGGATACCTTTACTATCATTGCCTTTGCTTAGTTGTCTCGACGTTATCGTTACATGTCGCGCTACCCATCTTATTGTGAGCCGCTCTCCTTGTTGCCATGAAACCTCTAACATTTGACACCTTCCTAGCAAAACCCTTGTTTGGCTATGTTACCCGCTTGCTCAGCCCCTCTTATAGCGTTGTTAGTTGCAGGTGAAGATGAAGATCGTTCCAGGAGGGAACTTGTTGTTGGAATATCACAATATGTTTTATATATATATATTAACACACCTATATACTGGGCATGGGTGGAAGGCTTGGCCTTTTGCTCGGTGTTTTGTTCCACTCATGCCACCTTAGGTGCCGATAAACCGGCATTATGTTCCTTGATTTTGCGTTCCTTACACGGTTGGGTATATGGGGACCCCTTGACACTTCGTCTTTGAATATAACTCCTCCAGCAAGGCCCAACATTGGTTTTAATTTGCTCATAATAACAACCTAATTAATTAATTAAATTGCATAAGGGGGACGCTCCTTGGAGATTCTTTTCTACATAGCAGGGGGGCCAGTGCTGATTGTGTTGGTCCCAAACGGGGGTGCTGCGGGGCCACCTTGGGGAAACCCGAGGGTTGGTTTTACTCGTAGCTTCCCATCCGGTTGTGGCCTAAGACGAGATATGAGCGGCTACTATCAGGGTGTCGGCACGTCGGGAGTTCTTGCTAGACTTGTTTTACCATTGTCGAAATGTCTTGTGCACCGGGATGCCGAGCCTGATCGGATTTCCCTAAGATAAGGGGTGATGATATTAAACTTTGATAGTCTTGTTACACATGGTTATGGAATTGCTGAGTCCTCGTGGCTCACAGATACTACAACAACAGTTGCAGGTGCAGGTTTCCGATGTCTTGACGTGAGAGCGTTGATCGTTGTGTTGTAGTTCTTTCTTCTTCTTCTTCTTCAGTCTTGGGTTAGGTTCCGGGTCGGCAGCCTGGGATAGCAGATGGATGTCGTGTTCTTTTCATTGTTTGCATCCGTAGTCGGATGCCCTGTATTGAAAATGTTGTATTCATGTGACTTGTATGTATTGTTGTATCCTCCATGTATGTATGTAATGATACGATGTAATGATATCCATCTTGCTAAGCGCCCGAAATGCGGTTGTGCCCCAATCACGTAAGTGTCACGTGATCAGGATAGAATCGCATCTTGGGCCTGACATCAGCGCCGGCACTACATCCGCATTCAGGTACAACTCGTTCATCCTCCTTCAGGATAAATAATCTAACAGCTGCCCAGTTGCGTGAGCACCACCGCTTCATTTTCTTCCAAGTTTCATGTTTGAAATGGCCAGAGAAGTGGCTCAAACATGTTTGGTTTGGTGTTCTTATATTGTGCTGCAGTAAAAGTATGTAACACTTTCCTTATGTCAATTAGATGAACTGTATCTGCAGTAAAATATTTCATATTTTTCTCGGTAGACCGTGAATTGCATAATCTTTTAAGAAGTGACTCAGAAAACAATCCAATCTTCAACTGTAGATTTTACGGGCTGTTGAATTTGTACTTAAATTGCAGCCGTAGAATATTTTGTTCAGAAAATCTTTTGCTAACTCAAAGTTGTTTGTTTTCCAAAGTTCCCATATGGAAATTTTACACCGTACTTGTCACAACATCAGAGAAAATGACTTTCAGAATACAAATTTGTTGTACTTGTGTACCAAGCACGTAATTCCAAGTGTTGCATCTCCTAAGGCCCAAAATTAATTTTTGGACGTAAGATGTACTACATCAGTCTCTTCATGTATAGGACTTGCACGTATTTTGTGGTTAATTTATGATGCTTGGATCCAAATGCCCTATTTGGTTTGAGATCTGATGGGCTTCATCTGATATAACACGATTTTTTAACCTACTTGGAATCTCATTGTGAAGAACAAAAGCATTTGCCATGCCTTAGTTGCACGATGATTCTACTCCCTCGGAACGACTCTGAGATGCACTTGAGTCTGAGAAAATAACTGCGAAAATAAGGTAGAGCTCGTCGTTAGCCTTGTATACGAGAGTTTTTTATATTTTGTGTCTGCCATGTATGCTCTAATGAAGGGAGTATATATGTACCATTGTATATATTTATTGTATGATCATGCATTTTGCATTTTCAAGACCAAGAAATTACCTGAAATATCACATTTTCGTGATTTGTGGGTAATTAACATGCCTACCAACCTTTCAGTGTGCCACGCTTATAAAGCTCAGAGCGCGCATGGGTGCCTCGTATCCTTGCGGCCCTGCCTACCATAGGCTCTTTTACCATGGCTACCAAAGGAGATCAATATCAGATGTCCAAAACGGTAGTGCTAATAAGTATGCATTGGAAATGAGAGGTGTGCGGAAATACGTTCTTGGTTGAGGCTTTCCCGCCAATTGTCTCACATGCTGCAATATTAGTGAATTCCGACTTCTAGGTGTTTGGAAATACATCCTCCATAGAGGCGTTCTTTCCATTTGCCCAGCCTCCTGCATATCATGTCTAGAGTATACACGGGTAGCAGAGGGAGAAAGCCGGTTGCAGACTGAGAGCGGTCCTTCACAGTGAAGGGGAGTGTGAGTGTTGTGTGGAGAATACCTGTGTGCAGAAAGGCACAAGGTTCCTTTTCGTGCAAAGGAGTTGTGATGACCTAGACGGGACATTCATTTTCTTAGGTATGGTCATGCTACTTAACCCCTGAAATAAATTGAATTACCAAGTATAGAACTTGAACACATTTTCTGAACCTTCGTTCCTAACACAACTCCATTGGCAACAGCAACTAGGAAAAGCGAAAATTGACAGAATTGCAGAGTCAACAACGCATAGGATCGAGCAGCTCAAAACTATAAGCAGAACCAAAGCCATCTCATGTAAAAAGAAATTATTTACTTGTGAATAAAATTATAACTATATAAGGCAGGTAGACAATGCGAAATGTGACGTATCAGTAATTCATTTAGAACATCGGTCATTAGATTAGTGCCAACTATAGGACTTGAACCCAGTGGGTAGGTTCCTGAACATAGCCATGCAGTTCCTGAACCTTTTTTCTACCACAACTTTGTAGGCAACGGCATCAGCATCAACATGAAGATAAAGAAAAGCAAAAATCGACAAAATTTCAAAGCCAACAAGGCATACGATCGAACAGCTCAAAACTACAAGCAGAACCAAGCCACCCAAGAAAGGTGGGAAAAGCCATGCCATATCATGTAAAAAAGAAAGCTTTTACATTTGAACAATCCTCTTCTGAACAGCAGCAGTACAAGGCATATGCATGTGCTAAAGAAGGGCCTGCCACCGCTGTGGCTTTGACCACTACAAGCACAGCTGCTTGCCAATTCTTTGCCTTGCATACTTGCCTTATACCCATTCCATATTTACATCCCAGTAACAAGTACTGTATAACCAACAACAACGTGCCCGAGGCAAGGGGGGTGCTGCCTTGTGCTTCACCACTCGCTCGGCCAGCTGTAGTAATCCGGAAAAGAAGAAAACCAAGAGGCGCTTTGTCCTCTATCTTGTAAAATCTCTATTTCGAATCGTCTAGTTAGCCGTTGGTTCTCTTCTGTCATAGTAGGCTCCAAATCAGGGTATATATGAGGGGTACCATGACGGCATGACCCATTGATAGGAGAGCCTCCGGCTAGCATTAGCTGCACAGTGTAGGTCAATGGGCCAAGATGGTGAAAGCGGGGACATGATTTCCTCGGAGAAAAGAAATGCTACACGAGATATACATGCAGAAAAAAAGACTGCTTGATCGTCCAGAAAATATACTCTAGGCTAGGTAGGACAGTGACATGTTAACGAAATTGTCGATAGCTGGATACAAATACCCATCCATATCTATACAAGAAAAATACCCATTAATAAACTACTCCCTCCCTCTGGAATTACAAGACACTGAAATGAATGTATCTAGACTAAATATGTCTAGATACATTCGTTTGTAAAACCTGGATCAATTTCTGCCTCTCTTCCTCAACCCCCTCATCCTACTCATGAGGACCTACTGTTCATGCAAATTGAAAACCAGGAGCAAGATTTTACAGTACACGGGCAAAGCGGGAGAACAGGGACTTGGGGACTATACCTCGGCGCAGGCCGTGCATCACTAGTCACCGGCATTGATATGCCACTCCTAGCAACAGCGATGGTAGAGATAGGAAGCACAGTGGGTGCTCCCTATGCCCGCAATCTAGTCATGTACTTCTCCATCGATATCACCTACCGAATCCCGGCTTAGAGATTGTGCCAATAAACCTAACACACCTTCATTGTTGGAAATGATGTTGCGCGAACCCCCGAAACCCTCCCCCCGCGCCGTCACCCGCGAGGCGGCCAGGGCAGACGCCCAGATCTCTCCCGCTGCCCCCCCCCCCCCCCCCCCCCCCGTCCTCCTCCCTCCTTCCTCGCCGCCGCCGGCGGGGCGTCTTCTCCTTCCTTCTCCACGCGAGATGGGGCGGCGCGGGCTCCTCCTTCGTGTGCGGGCGCGGGGGCACCGCGGTGTGGCAGCGCGCGGCCCCATGGCGGCGTGTGGCGTCTCGTGGCCGGCTGCGCGGTGGAGTGTACCTCGCCGCGGTGGCCGGATCTACCCGACAGGCGGCGCGGGCTGCGGGCGGCGTGGGCGGAGGCTGGGGTCCGGCTTCCGGCTGCTGGCGGCTGCGCTGGTTCCTCTCCGTCGTGGGCGTGTGGCGGTGGTGCTGTTCGGTCGGTGGCGGTCCGGCGACCTGGTGGTGGTGGTCGGCGGTGCGCGTGGGGGTGGTGCTGCCGCTTGGCGGCTATCTGTGCGGGGAGGCAAGGGAGTGGCTTGGATAGGGGCGGCAGCGTCGATGGCGTGCCGGCTGCAGCGCGAAGGCGGGAACTTTACGGGCCTCGGAGATCCCGGCCAGGCTTGTGCGGCCACAAGCCTGGTATGTTCCTGCTATTGTGTCCGGTCAGCTACCGTCTTCGACGGTGGAGGTGGGGCCCTCCCGCGTGCCGACGGTGCTGCTGCCCTAGTCCCGGCTCCTCTTCTTCTTTGCGTAGACCATGCTTCACTGTACCGTGGTGAGACGGCGTGGGAAGCTTCATCACCGGGTTGGCGCAGGGTGAGGGTCTGTTTGGTGGCGAGCTCTGGAGTGCCTGAGGTGGAGGTTGGGATTGAGAGAAATCCATGTTGGCTTGGCCGACACCGACGCGGTGGCGCTTGTGGGTGCCGCCGGACCTTCCTGGAGGGCGTCGGGGCTACTCTTCCTCTCTCCTCACAGCGTGCCAGGGACAACCCTTGGCAGAAGCGTCGTCATCATCGTGTCCCTTCTTGGAGGTGCTGATTGGTACCGGTGCTTCGGTGGCTCTGAGCGTGGTGGGCGATCTCCGGTGGGTGCAGCGGCCACGAGGCTTCTTCGTTTTTTATTGTTCCGCCGTTGTTGGCATTTATTTCTCTTGTATTTTCTCCTTCATTTCTTTTGGGCGTGACTGTGCTGCTTCCGCCCCAGCACCTATCGTTGGATGTATTGGTTGGTTGCTTTGTATACAAAGCGTGGTGAAACCCTTTTTCGGCAATGATGTTGCGATAGAGTGGAAAACAAGGAAGATGATGGGGCCAACAGAAACCTCACCATCATTAATCTCATTGTGAAGAACAAAAGCATTTCCTTTGTCTTAGTTGCACGATGATTCTACTCCCTTGGAACGACTCAGGGTTGCATTTGCTTCTGAGGAAATAACTCCGAAAATAAGGTGGAGTTCGTCGTTAGCCTTGTATATGAGAGTTTTTTTATATTTTGTAGCTGCCCTGTATACTTGAATGGAGGGAGTACATATGTAAGATTGCATATATTTATTGTATGATCATCCATTTTGCATTTTCAAAACCAGGAAATTATATGAAATGTCACATTTTCATGATTCATGGGTAATTAACATGCCTACCAACCTTTCGGCAGTCTCACACTTATAAAGCTCAGAGCGCGCATGGCTGCCTCATATCCTTGCATGTAGCCTTCTTATATACACTCTTACCGTGGCTACCAACGGAGATCAATATCAGATGTCCAAAACAGTAGTGCTTATAAGTATGCATTGGGAATGAGAGGTGCACGGAAGTACGTTTTTGGATGAGACTTTGCTTCCCATTGTCTCACTTGCTGCAATATTAGTGCATTGCGAATTTGACGTGTTGGGAAATGCATACTCCATGGAGGTGTTCCATCCATTTGCCCAGCCCTGCGACCTGCATGTCTAGAGTCTACGCAGGTAGCAGAGGGCGGGTTGCAGACTGAGAGCGGTCCTTCACAGTGCTAGTAAGCGTGCAAAATGTTGTGCGGAAAATACTTCTGTGTAGATAGGCACAAGGAACCTTTTCGTAGATGGGACATTCGTTTTCATACGTATGGGCATGCTAGTTAACCCCTGACTTAAATCGGCTTACCAGCATAGACTTGAACCCAGTTTTTTTTACCACCGATGTGGCTTTGACCACTACAAGCACAGCTGCTTACCCATTCTTGCCTTGCTTACTTGTTTTATACCCATACATATTTACATCCCACTAACAAGTATAACAACAACAGCATGCTTATCATCCGGTTAGCCGTGGGTTCTCTTGTGTTATAGTAGGCACCAAAGCAGGGCATATATGAGGGGTATCAGGACCCAGTGCAAGAGAGCCTCCGACTGGCATTAGCCAATGGGTGTAGGTCAATGGGACATGATAGTTAGTGAAAGCCAGGACACTCTTTACTCTGCCGAATATGGTGTGGTTCAGACCAACGTTCCCTATAGATGAATTAGTAATTGTTTGTGCCAACTGCTTCATCCTTGCTACAGATGGTTGGTGAATCATAGCAACACGAACAATGTAGGTGTGTCAACACTAGTCGCAGGAAGAACTGCTGATCCTTGTAAATTTCCCAATTTGATATAAAGATTCTGCAATGCACAATATCAAAATTCATCTGAGGAAGAAAAAGCAGGGCAATGTAAGCTACCGCACACCAACTTCTTGCACAATGAAATTTCTGATATAAATTGAAGTCCCAACCCAGCTCTATTCTTTTTTCCGGATTGTGTCTAGTAGAGTGGGACAGAAGAATGGGAGAAATGGATTCGAATATTAGAGAATGAGATAAGCTTGCATTAAGATCAGAAACACAGACTTTGCTAAAATGTGTGGTTTAGAACAACACTATGACACAAAACTAAGCATAACAACCAGTTTTCAATCCATATGATGCTTGCTAAATACTTGGGATGATAATTACATCGCACAAATCTATAGTTCTACCACATGAAAGACCTCTCATAATCATAGGACTATATTTGCATCTGTGCCCAACAAAGAACTATGAGCAAATCAGAAAGACACCGATTTTCTTACATAATCAAAAATTCAAAAACAGGATGCAAGATATCATACATCTAAAAGGTTATATGTCTGGATTGTATTAAATACAGATGTAAGTCCAAGGAGTCCATAAAGAAACAAGCAAATACCTAAATCCTTCAGGCATATAAATAAAAACGAAGGAACAAGGCCAGAAGGAAGCACTAGCCTCATTAGAATTATTCAGTCGTCATTTCTTCATTTGATCATTTAATTCATTAGTTTAATTGAGTAGTAGGGGCAATTCTTCAGTCATCCCCCCTCAATATTCACTGTAGGAGAGCGCTCGTAGGCAACCGATGGGAAGCTTGGCTTCATCTGGTCAGACGACTGATGGAAGTGCAGTTATCCCAAAACCCCGACCGGTTGTACTGGAAGTTGACTAGGAATGGAGAGTTTTCGGTCAAATCGATGTATCTAGATATCATTAACTCTAGTGTTATCTCTAGTTCGAAGCATGTTTGGAAGGTCAACGTGCCTTTGCGAATTAAAGTGTTTATGTGGTTTGTGCATAAACAAGTGATTCTGACTAAAGACAATCTGGCAAAACGCAACTGGACTGGTTCCTCACGATGCTCATTTTGTGATCGGAACGAATCCATTAAACACCTCTTTCTCGATTGCCCGATGGCAAAGATATTATGGCGGACAATACAGGTTGCCTTTAACATTTCACCGCCGAATTCCATTAGCTCATTATTTGGGCAGTGGCTACACGGGATAGATTCCGAATTAGCGAGACATAGCCGGGTGGGAGTATGTGCTTTGCTGTGGGCAGTGTGGAATTGCAGAAATGATTTGGTTTTTAACAGAGCAACAAATATTCATTTTTTGCAGGTTATCTTCCGAGCCACTGCATTGATCCGTATGTGGTCGCTACTCACTCCGACGGAGGACAGGGAGCGTTTGGTTACTGGGTCTATCCGGTGGGAGATGGTAGCACGGGCTATTTTCAACCGGTTTCGATGGCTGTCATGTAATAGGATAGGCAATTAGTTCTCCTATCTTTCTTATGCCTGCCGGTTGTGGCTGATGGCTGATTTTTGTTTTCCTTGCTCCTAGAGAGCTTTTTACCGCAGACTACAAGACCTTGTTTGATTATTTCTTGCTTTCATAAAGGTGGCCGTATGCATCACTCTGATGCAGAGGCCGGGGTATTCCCCTTTTCCAACAACAAAAATTGAGTAGTAGGGGCAGTGGAGCAAAAGCACACATGTAGCCAAACCTCATTGGAAAAGGGAATTAAGGCTCGATCCAGACTCCAAAGACATAGGGTGAGTTTGGTTCGCGTCCACAGCCTATGATGCCTGGCCTGTGACGCCTGCCCTTCATCTACCCGGTGCATGTTTGGATGATTTCATCACGATGAGGCCGTAGGCCTGCCTGGAGAACCGAGAATGTGGTTAGAGCATCTCTAGTAGACCCCATATAATGCCGACCCAAAAAACGCGTATACAGTTTGCGGAGAAGCTGCTTTGCGGGCCGACGCGGGCGGCGGCTGAGTCATACCCCGCAAAACAGACCCGTAAAAAAGGATATTCGTGGAATATGCTCTTTTGCGGGTCGGCTACGCGGGGTCTGCTCAGCCGCAGCCTGCGTCGACCCGCAAACCGTAAACCCCGATAAGCAAATATGATAGCGATTCCGACAATTGAGTTCAAATTCAAAAGCATAGTTTTGTACGACCAACGCAAAAGGACATCATGCAAAAGCGACGACCACGTCCATCATCATCTTGGTCGCTTTTCATCCATCGTCATGATCTTCACGCCGCACCACCTCCATCGATGCCATCGCCGCCCCCGAATCCATCGCTTGCACTTGTTCCAACTCCGGCACCGAAAACATCACCGGGCGCACTGAATGCATCGACGATATAGGTTCTAAATCCCGATGTGAAAACATCGTCGGCACTGTAACATGCACCGGCCGCCGCAAGCATCCTCCTCTTCATGATGTCTATCCTTGACATATCATGCCATTCTTTATTGATATCGCCCATGTCATTGCAGTTCAATGTCATGATCCTATTCTCTTCGGCAAGAAGCTTGGACATGGCTTTGTTCTCAGCGGCACGTGCTATTCTCTCCTCAATGGCTGCCTTACATAACCCCTCGTCCTTGAGCTATTTCCACTTCTCTTGCTTCTCTCGTGCCTTCTTCTCGGTCAACTCTTTCTTTGTCTCCAATGTCTTCGCTAACATCAACTCATTTGTCTGCACAATGGCATCTATCTTGTCCCGCAAGCTCGATGCTTCTTGTTCCCTCTTGATCTTCTCCTTTGTCTTCTTGTCACCATCGGGCTTGTTCAAGTTTCTTGGGCCTTCATCATCTTCATCTTAATAAGTGAAGCTCTCTTTGGTGGGGATTCGTTGTCAATCAGCTTCCACTTGTCGAACTCTTTGAGCAAGTCCCAACAATGCTCTAGTTTAAAAAAAATTGCCTTCGGAAGTTTCGATGTCTTTGTATCTTTGTTGGGCGATTTTGTCCTACACAATTAAAACAAAGTCAAATGATGCAATCACTTCATATGGTACAAATGATGTGCACAACTTGGGACGTGAAAATGAACTCACATAGTGGGATTCCACAGTTCCACTTGGAGGTGCATTGCGAACTTGTTCCAAGCAAGTAGCCCAATGGCTACAAATCGGCTTGATCATGTCCCAATGACCTTGGAGTGACCGAAATGTCCGTAGAGTCCTATTGGGATGCTTCCCCATCATGCCGAAGTATTGATCTTCGATTCTTAGCTAATATCTCTTGGCGGTTTGAGATGTACACGTGCAAGCATCAACGGAAACCGCACTCCAAGCCTTGATCAATATTCGATCTTCCAAGATCGTGTAGTTCTTTGATCTCACGCTTTTTTTCCTTGTGCTTGCTCACACGCCCCCTCATCTACCTCATCCACGCCACCATCCATTTCATTGTAATCGAAATCAGCGAACGCGGCATGATCGATGTCGACGGCGTTGGTGTCCAACAAGTTCACGAACTCGGCAGTGGCATTGTTCAAACCACCGCTACTGTGAGTGACATCAAAGTCACGAGGTACCACAATGGCGAAAATACAAGGGATCGAGGAGGCATACCTTCCGGCCGTTTCATCAAACACCTCGCCTGTGGAGGAAGCAGCACCGTTGAACGGTATCGTCGGGGAACATCTTGCTGGCGCGGAGGGAGTGGACGAAGGCGCCGACCTCTTTGTAGGGCCCTTCTTGCACTTCACGCCGGAAACCTTGCCCACCTTCTCCGCCGGCAGTCGGACAGATCACGTAGCGGCGGCGACGCCCGACGCGTCTGCCTTTCCGGCGGGGCCAGCCGGATTGCCGCCCTGCACGACAACGTTGCCATGCCGCTTGCAGGCAGGCGCGGTGGTGCCTTAGGCGACGGCGTGGGCGACATAACCGGCGATGAGATCCTACGGATGGGATTGCTCGTGCGCGACCTCCACGGTGACGGGGGATGGCTGGGATGCTTCCATGGCGAGGAAGAATGGGCGGGGAAGATGGACCGGAGCGGGCGGTGACGGGGCAACGTCGGCCGAGGGGGAGGGAGGAGCGGGAACGTCCGCGTGGAAATTTCCCTCGCGCCAAATCTCGGTGCGGACAGGGGCCGAGCTCGGGTCGGCCTCCCACCCCGTGAATCTAAAGGTTGAGGGTGATCTTTACGCTTTTGCGGGATCTGATCGGACATCAATTTCCGCACCGACCCGTATTTTGACGGTTATTTGGGGGTCACGGCACTATACAGGGTCTGCTAGAGATGCTCTTAGACGCGCTTGGAAAACTAGGCAACATGTTTAGCCTAGTCTAGGCAACCCATTTTGGAAGCCCGGACGTGCCTGGTGCAGCAGCCTAGGACTAATCACACGTTTGAATCACAAATACTACAGGCCTCAAGGTGGATGGGAATAAAATATTGACTGCTTAGACTCCACCAGGTCAGGCCATGAACCAAACATCTCCTTTCGGATACTAGCCTGACCAGGAAGAACCAAACTGACCCTTAGTCAGAAAATGAATGCGTGAATAGTAAATGGGCTCGCCAACCTTTCTCAGCCAAAGCATGCCGGCACTTATAAAGGAAACAATGCTCCATGCCGATTCTCCACTAGTGACTAACTATATAGGATACTACTAGCTGAGAAACAATGACGAACAGCATCAAAGTTCCCGAGCGAGATGGAGAAAAAGCCGTGACAATAAACGATGCTATCCTCTATGAAATATGAATTGGAGGCATATGGAAACGCATAACCTCAAAAAATCATATGTGTCGTCGTTGAAGAAAACCGACGAGTATTTCCGAGGAGAGAACACAGCGGCAACGCTGATGTGCTCACGGAGGAGCAAACATAAGAAGACAGAGGAATCCTATCGATTGCGACAGGATTCCAACAGGCAACAACGCTTATAAAGGAAGTTTTTACATTTGACTATCCTCTTCTGAACAGCACCAGGCACACCCGGCCAAGTGTAGTAAACCAGAGAAGAAGAAAAACTAAGTGGCGCCTTGTCCTCTTTTTTTTGAAAATCTCTACTTTCAAATCGGCTTGTTAGCTGTCGGATTTCTCTGTCATTGTAGGCTCCAAAGCAGGACACATCTGAAGATTACCAGAACACCAATGACGGGAGAACCTCCAGCTAGCATTAGTTCCAATAGCTTAATGGTGCACAGTCGTTAGTTGAAGATGCTATATGATTTCTTTGGTAGAAAAATGTTACATGAGGTGGACACGCTAAAAAAATGAAAGACTGATTGACCGATGCAGCAAATACTCCCTCTGTACCTAAATATATGTCGTTGGGGCAGTGTAATATATTAAGCTTAGGTTGGAAAATGGCTTATTTATAAAATTATCCATAGATGGCCATGGTCCCATGGATAACTGTCCAAGAAAAATAACATTCATGGACCATGGATAACTGTCCAAGAAAAATAACATTCATAACTACTACAGAGACATTTTCATCTGCATCATCATCGTCTCCTCTCCCTAAGGGTATGCAACAAGAAAGGACTCCGTGAGGGAATGCAACCAGAAGGTACGCAGGAGGGCGGGGGCGCGCGCGCACACACACACACCAAAAGAGATAATAGTATCAGATAGGGAAGATATAGAAATAGAGAACAGAGTTAGCCATCTGCGATTATGCAAAAAAGGGTAAAAAAACGACATGGCATTGCCTTTCCAGCTTGAAGATGCGAGCAATGCTACTAAGTACCATCAGCAGAGAATAAAACGAAGTGACACAGCAAAGGAACAGAGAAGAGTTTCTACAAAACAACAAATTGTTGTTTGTGTTGACAGCACAAAACTATGCTAACACATTTGTAGGGTCAATACAGGAGATATGGTAAACAGGGCATAAGCATATGCACAAGGCACATAGAAATCTATCTATAAACCTAGTATCTATTTAAACGAGAAGCCAGGAATTTCACCATTAATAAAGAAAAATCATGTAAGAACTACGAGTGCATTTTCCATCATATAAACATTTAACAAGTAAATATGTATTTCCCATCATAAGCATTTCACAAATACAACTACACTTTCTAAACATAAATGTGCTCATTTTAATACCTAGTAGTGACACAATGAGGTCAATTTAGTAAGTTGCCATCAATTTATGCTCGAAAATTGGCTTCTTCAGCAAAACAGATGTGCAGTTCTTCAGGCATGCTTGAACATCTTCATGCTTAGCCAATGCAGAAAGACAGCCACAATTATCACAGGAAGTGACAAGGGCACGAGTAGGCAGTAATATCTGGTAAGTGAAAGATCAAAGTAAATGGCATTAAGTTCTAACTAGATCCGACTTACTTCACAATATGGCAGCAGGCATGTAAAAATTTACATATTATGCTAAATAGATTACAAAACTAAGTGAAAAGTCCACAATTAAACTTCAACTACAAAGGAAACAAGAAAAACAATTTGGTGATCATCTATTTTGTTTTGAAATCTTTACCTGTCATTTTGGATGGCAGCTAGCAGCTAGTTCTCGTAACGCGGAAGCATTTTGGACACAACAGCGGCGTAGAAGAAACCCACAAATAATATGATACCAAATGCAACAAATGCTGACCCCATCAGTTGATCTCTAGAAAAGTGTATCATCTCTTTGGACTTCTTTGCTATGGACTGTAGCTTCGATCCTATAGAGACACTGAACAAAGGAGAGAATCAGTAAATTTGAACTTTTCATGGGAGAACAGTTTAACCACTATGTTACAAATTTCAGTATCTCTCAGAACAAGACTTGATATAAATCTTGTTCAGATAAATTTAGGAAAACTATATTAAGCAAATAGATATATCGGTTACATACCACTTCTTCGATTTCAAAAAGACGCTGAAGTCTTTGAACCAGTCGAATAATGAATGCACGGATCAGTTTGGTACTTCAGCAACTGAAAAGTATTGGGCGATTGCCGCACAGGTACACAAAGTTGCAGCCTCACGCGGCTAGAATTTAACCTCTGCACAATGTTGTGCTGCCACATGACCACGCCTGCCAGTGAGGTAGTGACGCTCACACCCCACCAGCAATCATTAGCCTATTCTCCCGCTTCGTTACATCATTTAAAATATACATTTCCTCTGTTTTCATTAGATGCAGAACCATCATACGGAAGATACATAAAATTCAGATCTTCTACTGTAGTCTGTACTAGATGATATATTTATTTTAGTTTAGGTTGTTACGCTGCAGTACATTATGAATGGGAAGCATAAGGAAAGGAAACACATCACATGCCACACTCTGTATGGCTGTAGAAATACCTCAACACCACTGATTTTCGAGCAGAAGAAGGGATAGTAGCAATGTAGTGTAATACCAAGGTGTGCGGTTTGGAGTTAATTGACGCTAGGGATAAGATTTACAACCTAGCAGGGATGAATAGTTAATGTGCTCACCAAACATTGACACCCAAAGCATGGACAGTTATAAAGGAAGCATTGCTCTCTGCAGTCTCATGTAGCCTCTAACTATGTTATCAAGAGAGAGCAGTGACAATAAAGGATGGGTTGAACGGATGCAATCTGCTATGAAAGTAGATGCTACTAAGTAGCATCAACAGAGGATAACACGAACTGACAACAATGGTTTTTGTAGACAACACAAAACTGTGCTAACACGTTTGTATTGTCACTAGGAAATATGGCACACATGGCATAAGCGTATGCACAAGATACATAGAAATCAAGCTATCAACCTATTATCTATTTAAACAAGATGCAAGTATTTTTCATGTTAACAATTTTCTTTTTAAGAATTATGACTGCATTTTCCATCAAATAAACATTTAACAAGTAAAACCATAGTTTCCATTGTAAGCATTTCACAAACACAACTATATTTTCTAAACATAAATGTAATCATTTTAATACCTGGCAGTGACATCAGTTTGTGATAGAAACCTAATCAAAGTTCATATATTTACAAAAGAATGTGTGGAGTGCAGAAGGCCAAAGACATGCCTTCACATATTTATCAGTTAAAATTGTCTTGATGATCCCCGTGACCTACCATTTCAGCAAGATTGCAGGCTTCATCCGTAAAACTAATTTGTGGTTCTTCAGTCATGCTTGAACATCTTCATGCTTAGCCAATGCAGATAGACAATCACGATGATAATAGGAAGTGTCAAGGGCAGGAGTAGGTAGTAATACCTGGTAAGTCTCAAAGATCAAAGTAACTGGTATTAACTTCCAGCTAGATTTGACTTAGTTTACACTAAGGCGTGCACATATAAAATTTATATATTTTGCTAAATAGTCTGCGGCAATTAAGTAAAAAGTTCGTCATCAAACATCAGCTACAGAGGAAAAAAGAAAAAGAATTTGGTGATCATCTTTTTTGTTTTAAAATTTCCTACATATCATTTTGGATAGCAGACAGAAGCCGATTCTTGTACAGCGGAAGCATTTTGGACATGACGGCGCCATAGAAGAAACCTACAAATAATATGATGCCAAATGCAACAAACGCTGACCCGATCAGCTGATCTCTAGACAAGCGTATCGTGTTTTTGTCCTACTTTTCTTTAGAAAAGAGGCTGGCGCCCGGCTTTAAATTAAGGAAGCCCTTACAACCAATGGAATAGTACACGACAACACAAGATTAACAAAAGGAAAAAGAAAAAAGAAAGGAAAAAGATAAGAAAACAAAACACCGGCAAGATAAAAGGATATCCAGGAGCAGCAAGAAGGCTCAAAATTAGAACATCAAGACATCAGAGCCCTCGAAACATGAACGGAGGACCAACGCTGCGAAGGAAGCCAACTCGAGAAGGAGACCAGCAGACAGAGCAAGCTACGCCATTGCCATTGCCATCGCCTATGCGTCCGACAGATCAGTGCCATCTTGTTCCATCGCCTAAAGAAGCACCCTAGCTCCTCACCCTGGCTCGAACGGCGCCGCACCGTCGGACGATGGAATGCTCACCACCCTAGTGCACAGATGGAAGCTGATGCCAAGACAACAGAGGGAGGGAGGCCTTTGAGCACATCCACATTGGCAAACCAAGCTCCTCAAGAGTGCGCTACCGTTGAAGCACGACCTACCGCATGGCGAGAAGAAGCTGTTATCCACCAAGCTTACCTCGGCAACTAGCAGAATGGGACCTTGCTCACAGGATGGAGCCTCCAAGGAGGCAAACGACGCCACAACCCCGCCACCGCCCGGTATGGAACATGTCAGACCAAGAGTTTTCACCCAGAGCCCATGGTGGATGCAGGTCGCCCATGATGACACCTCTAGGGAGGGGAACGGCACACTGAAGTGTCGCTATCACCGACACCGACACCGTCGGGCAGAGCTTTCGCTCGGGAAAAGAACTCACAAACCAGGTCTATCAACAGTGTCTGGCAAAGGCAAGATGCAGACGACGCCTGGAGCAATCATGGTGGTTGTAGAAGACACCTGCCCGACGGACGCCCCCAAATGGTCCACCTCGCCGCCCAAGCGATCGAGGTGACAAACGAGCACCCGCAGGGCAACACCCGCAGAGATGGTGTCACTGTACCCACTGTCCGGAACCGCCTCTCCGGCGACCAAGAGAATCCAACCTCATCCACCAACCACATGGCAGTGGACCGCAAGCGCACAGCCGGCCGCCCCTGCTGTCGAACAAGCGCAAATCCGCCACACACAGCACCCAAAGCTTTCCCTTTGCACCCACATGGAGAGGAACCCTAGATATGGGAATCGGGCATCCAGAAGAAGTAGCGACGAAGGCCACACACGAGGGAGAGGCAGTTGCCCAAGGATGCCACCATATCTGACCAGGAGCCCGCTGGATCCGGCGGATCCAGCCTCTGGCGCCGGCCGAGAACCACCACCAAGACCGCCGGCCACCTACCAGGAGCCGCACAACCAGGACGATGGGAGCAGCCCACCTCACCTCCACAGTCACCGAGGGCCGCGCCTCCAACATGCCACGGCCGCCTCGACGCGAGGAGACAGCGGGGGCAAGATCCGGCCCAACGCCATGGGAGAGGGATGGGCTCGCGAAGGGAATGGGGGGAGGAGAGGAGGTGGAGGAGGCGCGTCGCCGCCACTGCGGGTCGGCCGGAGGCTGCCGGCGGTGGCGGCGAGGGGAAGGAGCACTCGGGAAGGGGCTTGGCGGTGGTGGCGGCGTTTGCCCCGTGAGTCGCAGGAGCAACCCTCGAGACGCGAGACTCTGATCGAGTTCCCTTTTGCGATTGGTTCGTAAGCTCTATTACCTCTGTTTTTGGCCTACCTAGAACATCTCTAGCCGCACCCCCAGCACGCCCTCCCAAAGCCCTTTTTAGCGCCGGCGGCCGAAAATCGGCCCAGCCGCGCACCCAGGATCTCATTTAGCGCTGGTTTGGGCCGAAATAAATAGCCAGCGATCCCGAGCTGAACCCAACCGTCTGGGGGTCGCCCGGGGGCACCGGCAGAAGCTAAAAGCGGCGTGGGGCCGCACTGTCGGCGAGAGGAGGGCTTTTCCCGCCGTTTCCTCCCGCTTTTCCCCTCGTCTTCCCTGCCATTGTCCATTCCCCCCGCCAATCTTCTCCTCTCCCCTCCCCCCATCATGCTGCCATGCCGCCGAAGAAGTACACAGCCCCCCGCGCCGTGACGGATGCCGCTGCCGCCACCCAGCTGAAGCAGAGGAAGCAGAGAGCGCCATCTCGAAGTCGCCGGGCATGACTAACGTCGACTGGAAGGCGGAAGTTCAACGCCGGGAAGCTGTCACCGCTGACCGACAGAACAGGGCGAATGCCAAGTGGGCCCGCGACATGGCGGCGGCGGCCTCGGTGACGGTCGAGCAATGCCAAACCGAGACGTCTCGCGCGGGCATGATGCATCCGCCCGGCGGCCAAGGCCTATATGCGTCCTGGAGCCAGCAGAGCTGGTATCTCCGGCCGGCTGGGGTTGCACGCCATCGCCGGGCTACGCAGATGGCGACGCGTATGGCGGCTTCAACCCCAATGTCACCTTCCCCATGGTCGGCCCGTCCAGCGCACGCCCTCAACCGCCTTCGCTGGCGTGCAGTACCCACCGTACAACTACTCGCTGCCGGCCTACACCGCCTCACCGACGCCGCCCCTCCGACACGGGACGCTGCTCTTCTCACAAACATGATGGAGGCCGACATGGACGACATCATCACGACCGACTGTGCTGCCACCGCCACCTCCCCTGGGTTCGCCACCCAAGATGACGCAATTGATCTCAATGGCTGCATGGACGGAGAGCTCGACTACGGTGAGGAGGAACCGGTGGAGGAGGAGGAGGAAGAAGAGGAGGAACATGCGCCTGCTCAAGCGAGCGAAGGGAAGAAGAAGAAGAAGAGGGCGGCCAGGACCGGCGAGTCGCGCATCAAGTGGGCGTACAAGGAGGACGAATGCCTCGCCGAGGCATGGAAAGTCGTCTGCCTCGACCCGTCACTAGCACGAACCAGAGCGTCGACACATATTAGGACAGGATCAAGGCCGAGTTCGACGAGAGCAAGCTCGTCGACCCCTACTTCAAAGGTGTCTACATGCAGCGCGGGTCGAAAGCGATGTCGAACCATTGGGGGCTCATCCAAACGGCGTGCAACAAATAGCATGGGATCATCGAACATATTGCGGCTCGCCTGGAGAGTGGCGCTAGCGTCGAGGATTAGTTGCTGCGGATGATCACCATGTTTCGCCAGGACAGCGGCAACCAATATTTCAAGTAGCTCCACGTCTTCCAGCGGATCGAGAAGTGCGAGAAGTGGGTAGGCGTCCGGCGGACCCTGGCCAAGGCCAAGGACATGTACAAGCCGGACGCGCCGACGCCGGGCGCGGCCAATGGCCAGCCTGATGGCAACAAAGGGGCTAAAAAGGGGAAACACGCCGACGCGGCTACTGGGCGCATGCAAAAGTCCATCGAGCATTGCCTCGCCGACGCCAAGACCCGGGCCGCCCTGCGGGAAGAGAAGACCGAGGCGCGGTGGTCGGCGTTGATGACGAATAGCGTCGTCAAGCTCGACCTGCTCCGCACCAACGTCGACCTGCTTCGCACCAACGTCGCCGCGAAGAAGAGGAACACCGACATGGCGTTCCTGATGGGTGGGGCGGACATGCTCCGGAGCAACGACCCACAGCTCAAAGCATGGTACTTGGCGGAGCGCGGCGTCATCCTGAACCAGACGTCGTCGACAGTGCCACAAGCTCCAACGCCGACGCCCACGCCGCCCACAAGCCCCATCGATGATGCCTCCGCGACGTCCAGCAGCACAGAAGCCGCACCAACGCCGCCCAGCACTGAAGCCACGCCGACGCCCAGCCCCAAAGACATGCAGACGCCGCCCAGCAGCCCTCGCACGCCGACTACCCCGACGGCGGAGGACGACATCGCTGTTTGATGTATTTGCCTACGTGCCCTGCCTTTTTGCGGACGAACTTCCCATTTTAATTGCCGAACTGTGGCAATGTGAGCGCCGATCTATGGCGCTGTGATCGCCGGACTTGTGTCATTTTTTTGGGAGCAGGAATGGACAAAGTTTGAAATTGATACGTCTTGGAGGCGGCACCTGGTGGCGTGGCTGGGCCCTAGATCGCCCCAGGGCCTAATATTCGCCGGCGGGAGCACAAAACAGCGGGGACATATGCACTG
>LR738714.1:724318819-724335179 GCA_902687465.1 Secale cereale
GAACAAGTGGAGATGCTCTTAGGTACGGACTGCACCTCTGATCCCGCAAAGACACTGAACAAAGGAGAGAATCAGCAAATTTGAAATTTTCGCGGGAGAACAGTTTAATCACTACGTTACAAATTTCAGAATATCTCAAGACATGGAGTAAACAGAGCTTTTGTTGAGATAAAGTGAGCATCACTACACTAAGAAAGTAGACACATAGTATAACAATACAACACTACAAATGCATTGGTTTCAAAAAGACACTGAAGTCCTTGACGGAATATAACAATGAATGGACAAACCAGTTTAGTTTAGTACTTGAGCAATTGACTAGGTTGGCTGATTTCTTGCTCGCACAGATACACACAAAGCTGCAGCATGTCACGAATAGCATGGAAGCGCTGCACTCACCGCAATTTGTGCCTCCGCACAACCACGCCTACCAGTGATGCCTCACGGCCCACCAGCAATAATTAGCCTATTCTCTCGCTTCAGTATACCTTTTAGAATGTACATTTCCTCTTTTTTGTCGAATGCAGTAGACGATATGTTCACTTTTGTTTGGATTAATGGATGGATAGCTAATGTGCTCACCAACCTTGCAGATGCAAGCATGGCCCACCCTTATAAAGGATGCAATGCCTCCCCTTCACTGGAAGGGCAATTAAGGTTGTGGCACGACGCAGACTCCAAGACTTGGTCAGGAAATGAATGTGTGGAATAGCAAATGTGCTCGCCGACCTTTTTCAATCTAAGCATGACCGGCAGTTTATATAGGAAGCATTGCTTTCTGTAGTCTCTTGTAGCCTCTAACTATGTTATCAGGATATAGTGCTAGCAGCCAAACCAATACAGGCAGGGTTGAAGCTTACTAGTGAGGGAGAGCAGTGCAGAGACAATAAACGACGGGTTGAAATGATGCAATCTGCCATGAAACATGAATGGGAGGCATATGGAAACACACCATCTCGAGAAATCATACGAGACGAGGAAAGAGGCGAAATCCATATATTTCCGAGGAGAGAAAGCAGTGGTAGCTCCGACAAATCCGCGAAGCAGCCAACAAAAGGAGACGGCAAGATAGATCTGCCGGAACTGACACATGTCTCCACCGCTGACATGAAGATACTTCGAGTGGGACAAGGAATTTTACTTTGTAAAGAATGGAGAGGCCAGTGTTTGCCTCTCCTCCTCCTCCTCCTCCTCCTCCTCAACCGCCTCAGTTGACTCATGGGAACCTAGATTTTGTTGTTCGTGAGCAAATGGGGGGAATGGGGACATGGGAGTATACCTCGCCGCATGTCGCCGCATCATTGGTCGCCGGACCGGGACGGCGGTGGTAAAGGGAGGATGCATGGTGGGTGGGCTCGTGAGGTGGCGGCGGATGAGATTGAGATGGTTGCCGACTCCGGCTCGCCGTCAGGGCTGCCGGAGGAAGACGAAACTCTGATAGGAAGACAAACGGGCTGGGCCGGTCCAGTAGCAAACTTAGCGAGGGAAAGGAAGCCTCTTGTGTAATGTATCCTCTCGTGTGATTGCTGATTTTCGTATGGAGCAAGTGGATCGACAATTCGGCATTTCCTATTTGGCGCTGCAGGCGCCCGTTACAGTGCAATTTGCAAACGGGCGCCTGCAGCAGTCCAAACTGGGCTGGCCCATTCTATTTTTTCCTTCCTATTTTGCTTGTTTTTAGAAAGGTAAAAAAAAGAGAGCTGGGTGGGGGATCAAACTCGCAACCCTTTCGTTGTAAGGGCTCGGATCTAGCCACAAGGCTATCCACTCACGACTGTAAAGGTAGATCATTTTTCTCTTCTTATTTCGTTCTTCAGCTCGGTTTATTCTTTTTCCCTTTTTCTCATCTTTTTTTCTTTTATTTATTCCAGCCTTTTTTAAATTCCTGAACTTTTTCTTTAAGTTTGTGAACTTTTTTGAAAATCAATGAACTTTTTTATAAATTGTTGAACTTTTCTTCAAATTCGATGAACTTTTTTGAATTTTGGTGAACTTTTTCAAATTTGATGAACTTATCCTTTCAATGCATGGATTGTACGAATGCCTTTTCAAATTGATGTATTCTTTATTAAAAAAAATTAAGTGGTGCAATAGATTTTTGCAATTAAACAGCGATGCCAGATTTCTATTAAGCATTTGCCTCTGTTACTAATCATAGAAAGCAAGTAGCTCGTGTGGCTGGTGGTACTTGTACGCGAACTCGACATGGTGAGTACCAAACCTGTATATAGGAAAAAAAATTGCGTTTTCCTTTGCGAGCTTTTGCATTAGCCAGGCTTCGCGTTTGATGGGCCGGCCCAGCGCGGGGCGCTGCACGCGCCAGGAGCTCCCCGACAATTCTCTCCTTGAAAAAATTATGAAGAAAGCATCACACTCCCCTAGAAAAATATGGTATCTGCGGAATACGAAACACTTCTTAGAGATATTTAGGACACAACAATATCGCATGATGAAACATAAACAAGCCGTAAGGGACCAAACTCACATCTTGTGGGACGCTCCTGCGACTCACGGGACGAACACCGTCGCCGCCTCAGGAAATCTCCTCTGTGCTCCACCCCATCGCCACCGCCGCTAATGGCCTTCGGATGGCCCGCAGGGGTGGCGAGGCACCTCCTCCACCTCCTTCTCCTCCCCCACTGACATATGCCTGTTAGTTGTGCCGCAATCAACATATGATCAGAAGAGCTTCTGACATGTTGAGATTGATGTTAATATCGGAAATCGCACTTTAATCCTCCAAGGTTTCCTCTCGAGCCCTAACACTGAGTTCAAACAAGTTCCAGAAGATCATAGCATCGCTGACAAGACAGTAGTTCTTTATTTAACCCGACATATGTTACAAACTAATCCATAACAAGGAGGAACTGCCATAACAATTTTTGATTCTCTCATACTTTTCAAACTTTCACTACATATATCAACATGCAAGTGACAAAAATACTGATGTGTGGTCCATGTCGACCGAGTTATCCGCCGCGCCAGTGGGGTCTTGTTCTTCGGTGTCATCTTGTGTCTCCATGTCTGAATGAATGATGAAGATGTATTGGCTTTTCTCCATGTCGAATGAGGCATCTGCCACTGGTGTCATGTTCATCTATCCCGGCCACCATAGCCTCGTCCATGATCTTTTTTTCCATGATGACCTTGGCCTCTACCATGACAGTTGTGTCATGTTCCTCTAAAGTGATGATCCTCGGCATGGCGTCCACCATGCGAAAGGCGTTGTTCTCCTATTTTCCCCATGCCCGCAAGCTAGCCATGTACTTCTCCATCGATCTCATCTACGGAATCCTACTTTAGAGGGTGTGCCTGAAACCCAAACTCATCATCGTTATTGGACACGGGCACATGGTGTTGCGATAGTGGAAAACAAGGAGGACAATGGAACAAGCAGAAGTGGCATCATCATCAATCTCTCTGAAGAGTAAATGCATTTCCCGTCTTGATATCCCAATGATACTACTCCCTAGGAACGGCTCTAAGTTGCTCCTGAGTCTCGGAGACTAGTTATGAAAACAGGATAAAGTTCGTTGTTAGCCCTGTATACAGGGATTTTTTTAATTAGTTTTGTGGCTGTGTGTACCTGAACGGAGGGAGTTTTTATGTAGGATTCCGTATATTTATTGTACGGTCATACATTTCGCACTTTGAAGAGCAATATTTACCTGAACTATCACTTTCCATACATCGGGCTAATTAACATGCCTACCAACCTTTCGGTAGTGTCACGCTTAGAAAGCACGGAGTGCACGTGGTTGCATCATATCCTTGCATGTAACCTTGTTATATACACTCTTGCCTACAATAGCCCCTTTTACCCAAAGGATATAAATATCAAATGTCCAATCTGTGTTATATTGGATAAGTACACGTTGGAGTGAGGGGTGTGTGGAAAGACGTTTTTGGCTGAGGTTTTCCTTCCAATTGCCTCACTTCATGCATTAGTGTTTGCGAATTTGACGTGTTCCGAAATACATTCTCCGTGGAGGCGTTCCTTCCGTTTGCCTTGCATGTTGAAGTTCTACAGTATACACAAGTAGTATATGGACAATGATGGTTGTAGAAGGAGAGCGGTCGTTTACAGTGCGGGCGATCTTGTGAAAACACATGTGTAGATTGACAGAAGGAACTTGTGCGTCACCTGTACTAAAGCCTTCCCTTGTCATATCCCTCTCTCATCCTGCATTAAAGGCATATCTCAGCGGCGCACCTTCGGCTCGCTTCAGTGTTTGTAGTCGTCACTAGGCCTTCTATGGATGTGGATGTAATTTTTATTATTTCTAGTGTTCATTGTACTACCATAATTGAAAAAGACTAGATTGAATGTTTTTCCGCAAAAAAGGCATGTCTCTCTGTCGAGAGGCTTGGTGATCGGATCTCGAGATCAATCATCTAGTCCCGGTTGCGAGTTGGGAAGACATGGTTGCCGGTGAAAACCGAGCCGACGGCAGGCGATGGCGGCGCTCTACGTCGTTACGTTGATGGATGCATCGTCATGTACCTACTGCCGAGCCACTCGTGGTGCTCCGGGGGAAACCCTAGGATCGGGTGTTCCAGATTGGACAATGTGGGCACTGCGGTGTCATTTGTCTCTTGGGAGCATCGTTTGTGGAGCAGCACTAGAAGACAGAGGCAGGAGGTGGAGCGGCTTCGTCTTGCACGGAGCTTCGGTGGAGATGTCAAGTCATGCCTGACCGACAGGTGCTACGCTTTGTCATGCCTGGTCGGCAGGTGCTACGCACGACAGATCTTCCAAAGACTTCAAGCTGTGTTGGCTGGTGGTACTTGGCAGCATGGTGCGGAGGTGTATCAGTGGTGACCGCAACGTGCTCAGCTGTTTGCTCGTAGGGAGGTGGTGCCGTTGGGCGACGTGGTGGCGTCGAGGGCAGCTAGACCGAGCAAGGTTGATGCGTCAGTACAACTCTAAAGATGGAGTGGTAGCAGTTGGCGACGGCGGCCTCTGAGAGCGCGCCAGACCAGTGTGTGCCCCAGGCCCGGCGAGTGGCTAGGTTGAGGCGTCTTAGATGTTAGGCTTGGCTGCGAGGTCTGTGATATTATGCCCGGACTATCAGCATCCGTTCATCAACTGGATAGGAGTAGCGACAGATGTTGCCTAGCCGGTGGCTTCAGATTCTTTGTAAGGTCTTTTATGAATAATTAATAAAGTGGTTGCATGCATCGCCCAGATGCAGAGGCTGGGGTCTTCCTCCTTTTCAAAAAAAAAAAGAATTTCTCTCAACTACACCAGCGAGCACACGGTTTCAGGATGGTTTGCAGCTGGGCCGAGAATCAGCCTGAGATTTTCATAAGCGACGGTCGCGGAGGCGCAGAATCTTGGACACGATCTCACCATGTCTGACGAGGCAGGCACCAGATTAGGTGGTGCTCTACGTGATCATTAGGAGAGGCACCAGATCTAGTGGTCTGCTGGCGTTGGCACCGATAGCTAACTTCTTTGACAATATCTGGGACCGATCCCCTAACTTCTTTGACAGTGTTTTGGTGCATGCCGTTTGTTCTTGCTTATATTTGTGCATTTTGGTGGTGCTTTGTTTTTCTGAAATGTCCTCTAGAACTATAAATATATGAAAAACCCAATAAGATTTATTTTAGAGATTACTCAATCTCCAAAATGTGCCTTCGGTAGTTTTTTGGCGAAACAGTCCTCTTCAGAACAGTAGCAGTACACGGCAAACCCAAACAAGCATATGCATGAGCAAGAGAAGGGCCTGCTACCCATTCTTTGCCTTGCTTACTTGCATTGCATCAAATATGAAGTAATGGTAGAAAATAGTTAGTGAAAGACAGGACATGATTTCATTGGACAGAAAATCGCTATATGAAGTAATCACGCAAAAAAATTCAAGTCTGATCCACTGATCCAGAATATATATACAGAAAATGGCATCTTAATAAAACTATCAGTAGCTAGATACAAATACCCATCAATAACTGTTCAAGTAATATACTGATTCATAAACTATTAAAGAAACATAACATAAACGGAGAGTAGACCAAACAAGCACATGGGATTCACTGTTCAAAAACCGTGATCCAGAAATGAATTGTTCGATTGGACTGTTAGGTTTCCCTTATGTAATCTTGAATTAAAAAAATTCGTCTTTCCCAACCCAGTAATATTGATCTAAACAGACGGTGAGCTCATCTCGAACTCAAATAACCTGACAGATGTACAACATAAACAAAGTAGCGAGCAATTATCCACAGAAACAAAACCTTGGAGAAACTTGATCCAACTTATCAGCTGGGCAACTAAGATCAATAATGCCATGGTACCAACCAAATAAATTGGAATTGTATTAACCCCAGGAGCAAAAGATATGACTAGACCAACTAAAACTTGGATGAAGCATCAAAATCCTCCTCTGAGTATGTAACTGTTGAATAGTTACCCCTTTGAACAATGTTTTACTTCCTTTGTTGTATTTTACAATTTATTTTTTGGAAGTTACGATCACTGACAAGAATGGATAGATAAAAAGGGAAAAGGAACTCACATGAATGTGGTGTAGGGGGCACATGTGACATTCCAGCAGAAGGACCGGTTCCTGTTGCAAGCTCACTTGGAAGGTGTGCATGACTACAAGAATCAGTGGCCAAATACGGCTGCGAAAGAACTGGTGGGGACAGAACAGGAGATCTACTATGCATTTTGGGATTAGGTGGAGGATAACAAACAGAAGAAGGTGATAATGGATGAGGTGGCAAAGCGGCTGGATAAGTAGATCAGTGATCATTGGCTACACCTTGTTCTTTGGCTTGTTGCCATTTGGACGCTGAGATGGAGGTGGAGCAACATACCTGCGTGTACTCACAGGAAAATTTGTCAGAGCTGGAGTAGGAGTCAAATGCCTATTGCCTTCCTGACAATGGTGGTGGTGATAATGGCTTTGATGACCACAATTTGAATGGGTGCTGGACGACTTGGTGACAAATTTAACGGATAATATGGCCACTTATGTGCTGGACAGCCTTCTAGGTAGTATAAGATGGTGTGTGAGGCTATAACACCATCTCCCACCGACTTGGTAAATCAGTGTTGAGGACATGAGGTTGAGGCTAGGTTGAAATGGTGATAACGGAGCAGAGCACACATATGTGGCCAAACCTGCACGGAGAAAAGTCATTTAAAGCTCAGGTCCGATATAGTCACAGATTTCTGGACTAGGTAACAAATTAAAGGATGATAACTAATTCGCTCACCAACCTCTCCCCTTCTAATCATCACACATAGACGAAAAAGGCTTTCGCCCCGCTTTATTAATAAAGCAAACCGCCAGAGAGCACATAAACATGGACTAGTTCACACACATACCCACCCAAGTCACACAAGAGGAAGTAAATCATCACACATAAAGGCCGCATTGCCTATATATGTAGTCTTCTTATCCAGCCCCCTTAACTAGTATCTTAGCAGGGCAGTACTAGCGGACACAATTACAATGGGTTGGAATGGTGCAACCCGTTCTGTGAATGAGAGGCATGTGGAAACATGTCACGTGGAAAAATCATATGGGCTGCAGAAGGATTTGATGACCTGGTAAGATGGGACGTAGCCTGTGATTGAGGTTACTGCGGTATGGAAGTCAGTTTTGCCGACCGCCCGGCTGCAGGAGGCATCCTTTTTACTGAGCCATAGCCATCGAGCACAGTAGTCAGTAGGGGAGGCAGTGGAAAGAGAGAGAGGGCATGATCGTCAGCGCTCTTGAGTCAGGCTGGGGCCTAGTCCCTGTAGCCTGGAGGCGAGAGGAACAGGCAGGGAGAGGGAGAGGGGGATGATCCCAACAGGATAAATGCCTGAAACAAAACTGTTGCTGCATCTAGGCAGCTCGGGAGCTACTTCTATGCGTCTCTCCTCTGTTTCGTAGGATCTTAAGAGACACATAGAGACCCTCCTATTCTGCGACTACAGAATCCAAGTGCCCAGCTTTGCCCTCCCTCCCTCCCTCCTCGCTCTCTCTGCTACCTCCACCAAGAATATAGCTAAACATTGTAACCAACCATGGACCTATAAGATAATATAAATTTGAGTTGACATATATAAGATATTGGCTTTAGTACAGAGGTGAAAATATTCCAAGCAAATGGCAAGGAATACTAAACAAAACAATAAATTACATAGATTATTTAAGGGGTGATAAATCATTTAGAAGAAGTGAATATTATGGATGAGAAGTTGAAGAATATAAACCATAAAGGTAGGGCTATGGTATAGAAAGAACTCGATAGTCAAATGTGAACTGATTGGCAAATATTCCTCAAATGTACAACATATAAAGATGACACAGAGTAGGTCCATATAGAGTTGCACCGGGTAAAGAACCCATCCAATCACTGTTGCTATGAAATGGCTGACTTCAACTCAATAAAAGGTAAAATATATTGCTTCAGCAGATGAATGCGCAATGCTTAATTAAAAACTTCGTGTCAACAGGTTGAGATCAGGGTTTTTTTGACCGATATTTTCGAAAACCATGCGGATGATAGGCTGCGCCGAGGAGGAAGAGCGGGGAAGTTGTCTGGCGGTGGCTCACCAAATTCAAGGTTGTCACCTACAATGCCAAGGGGTGTGTGGCAGCCTCCACGTGGCCCTGTTCATCCAGCGGAAACCACGGGGTCTTGTTCATCTAACCCCCACCGAGAATTGTTTATCCACAACCAACCGGCTGGACTCGCCACACGTTTCAACTCTTTCTATGTATCGCGTGCGGCAACAACGGGCACTGTTCACCGAGAGGCAACCCAACACACTGCCTGGCTACGTTTCGCACGGGGGCTCGACTGGCTTTAGTGAGCAGGAAGAAGGATCGATCATGTTCAGTTAGCAGTGAAGGAATCGGTCGGATTCAATTAGCAGCGAAGGAATTGCTCGCTCGGCTTTAGTACATAGTGGGGTCGATCGCTCATGTTCAGTACGCAGCTAGTGCAACCGCTCAGGTTTAGTAAGCGAACTCCTCGTAAGGGTTTAGTAGAAAATGCTTCACAGGCATGCTATCACTGTTGCACCGGGTAAAGAACTGATCCTATCACTGTTGCTATGAAATGGCTGACTTCAACTCAATAAAAAGTAAAATATATTGCTTCAGCAGATGAATACGCAATGCTTAATTTAAAAACTTAGTAAGCAGGTTGAGATCAGGGTTTCTTTGACCGATATTTTCAAAAACCGGCCGGTTACCGGATATTTCAATGGACCCCGAAAAATTTCATTACCGTCTGAAAAAATTAATTTATTTGAATTCGAATGAGATTATGTTGGAACATGTACTATGAAAAATAGGTTATATTTGTAACTCAACTACTTGAACTGAATAAAAAGAACAACAGGTTTCCAATACACCCTCAAGCCCTCACAATCATTTTTTTTAGAATGAAGGCTCAAGGTGAGCCCAACTTTGAATTAACAAAGCCATCAACCGTCCAGGATTACATCCACATCATTACAAACTCGAACAAACAAAAAATAGAAACCCGACAAGATACAAGGGTGCTGGAAGGAAGACTCAAAACCTCACACACTATAAGCTAGTAAAATAGCACATGATAACACAGGCTGAAGCACGCAGAGGCCCTTGTCCACACTAGGATCACCAGGGAAGAAGAAATGGGGCACCGGGAAGCGGCACCAAACAACCAAGCCCCTGCCTCCTCGCCTGGCTCGACAGGCGCCGAACCGTCGACATTGGGTTGCTCACCCTAGAACATGGACGAAAGGATGCAACCAGAAGGAAACGTACCAGAGGACACCCTGCATGACTAAGAAACTTCACCAGAAACAGAGGACACCCTGCATGCCTAAGAAACTTCACCAGAAACACCGCACCACCGCTGCCCACTTACGAGTCTCCGGAGAGGAGAAAGCTGCCGGTCAGACAACAACAGAGTGTCCAGGGAGGAAGGAGCAACGAGGAGGCAGGACCAAAGCCGAGGAATGATGCTGTGACTCTCACAACTCGCACTGCTATAGCTGCCGGAGGAGGCGAACCTGATCCCCTCCTGGCCAGAAGGCGCCGGACCAAACTGACACCAAATGCACAGAGAGCACCAGAAAACAAACACTGTTAGAGCTGCATAGCTTCCGCCGCCGCCACTTGGGACACGCTATCGCCGCCGCCCGACCACCACCACACCGCAGTGCCCACGGTCCAAAAAGCATCCAAGGCGGTGACTTCGAGAAGGAAACGACGCCAAGAGCACCGTCGCCGCCCAACAAAGTTCAAGTTTTCACCCGGGAGGCTAGGGCAAGGGGAGGGTGGAGCAAAAGACCTGAATGGCACCTCCGAGAAGGGGAGCAGCGTCCATGGACGTCGCCGCCATGGATTTCTCATGGTCAAGGCTGCACACCACCAACACCGGATTACCAGAGAACCATGTCAATCCGGTCCAGATCTGAAGGGGTGGAGCACACAGGGCAGTAGAAGGGGAAGGGGCGACCAGATCTGGTGCCGCAAGAGGCCAGAAGTCCCACCGCCGGCGCCGCGGATCCCATTCGTCGGAGATCTTGCTGCCCGCGCAGCCAAGCCCACCAGACCACACCCGCGCTACCAACTACCGAGGGGATGGTGGCGCCTCCCCGAAAGAGGCCGCCGCCCCGGATTCTGATACCCCCCGATGGAGAAACGGAGCGACAAAGGACTCGCCGCCACCTTCCTTGGCGACGCCTCGGGCTTGCCCGGTGGATGCCTCTGGCGGCAGCAAGGAGGGAGGAGTGGAAGGGGGGAGGCGGCAAGGGCTAGGGTTGTCGCCATCGAGCCGCCCGAGACGGGTGATGCGAGGGCAGGGGGGCTGCTAGATCAGTCAGCCCCTCAGAATCATCATCATCATCGTTTTCATCCTCATCATCGCCATCTTCTGTCCCTTGGGGTATATGCAACAGCAAAGGATTCCCTGAGGGCATGCATCTAGAAAGGCATGCGGGCACAAAGCGGGGGGGGGGGGATTAAGGCATGCGGGCACATACACACACCAAAACAAATATGATATATAGGCACGAGATATAGAAACAAATAGAGTTAGCCACTAATCAATTTATGCTTGAAAACTGGCTTCTTTGGCAAAACAGATGTGCAGTTCTTCACGCATGCTTGAACATCTTCATACTTAGCCAATGCAGATAGACAGCTACAATTATCACAGGAAGTGTCAAGGGCACGAGTAGGCAGTAATACGTGGTAATGGAAAGATGAAAGTAAATGGCATTAACTACTAACTAGATCCAACTTAGTTTATGATAAGGCAGGCACATAAAAAAATTACATATTCTGCTTGTTAAGCTTCATGCACTAGTCAACGCAACCAAAAGTCCGAACTGATGGAAAGGGCTAGACAATCCACATATACTGTAACACCCCCTCTCACGTGTGACGGGGAAGACAAGTCAACACGTGCAACCAGAAGAGAGCGACGGCGCGCGAAATTCACGTATGACTCAAGAGGCCTATTCGTGGACACAAAGGGGGGCAGCAGCAATTTTTAGATAAATTGCGAAAGCCAGGACTTGAACTCAAGACCTTAGCTCTGATACCATGTTAAGCTTCATGCACTAGCCAACGCAACCAAAAGTCCGAACTGATGGAAAGGGCTAGACAATCCACATATACTGTAACACTGCTCAATAGTTTACAATAACTAAGTGCAAAAGTCCACAATTAAACATCAGCTACAAAGGAACAGAAAAAAATCATTTTGGTGATCATCTATTTTGTTTTGAAAGCTTTACCTGTCATTTTGGAGGACGGATAGAAGCCAGTTCTCGTAAGGTGGGAGCATTTTGGACACAACAGCGGCGTAGAAGAAATCCACAAATAATATGATGCCAAATGCAACAAATGCCGACCCCATCATCTGATCTCTAGAAAAGTGTATCATCTCTTTGGCCTTCTTAGGTACGGACTGAACAAAGGTTGTCAGAATCGCGATTCTGTTGTACGATTCTATGACTTTATGATCCAAACTAACCCCTCTTATTCTACGACTTTAGTTCATAGAATCTACGTTTCTACCATCCTGATAGTGAAGATTCCACGATTTGCGATCCTACCATCAGGGCTCCGATCCGATTCAAAATCGCGATTCTGACAACCTTGGACTGAACCTTCGATCGTATAGAGACACTGAACAAAGGAGAGGATGAGCAAAAGAACAGTTTAACCACTATATTACAAATTTCAGTATCTCTCAGAACAGGACTTGATATAGCCCTTGTTCAGATCAATTTAGCAAAACTATAGTACGCAAATAAATATATGGTACAAGAACAACAATCGGTTACATACTACTACTTCGATTTCAAAAAGACGTTGAAGTCTTCGAACCAGTCGAATAATTAATGCACGAATCAGTTTGGTACTTCAACAACTGACTGGCGTTGGGTGATTGCTTGCCGCACAGGTGCACAAAGTTGCAACGTCACGTGCCTAGCATTTAACCTCTGCAGAATGTTGTGCTGCCACATGAACACACCTGCCAGTGAGGCAGTTATGCTCACATCCCACCAGAATTTCCTCTGTTTTCATTAGATGCAGAACCATCAAACTGAAGATCCTTAAAATTCAGATCTTCTACTGTACTATATGACATAATTATTTCAGATTGGGCTTTTCTACTGTACCATCAAGCACAGAGAGAGAGAGAGAGAGAGAGAGAGAGATGACAATCATGATGGGGTATTACGCTGGAGTACATTATGAATGGGAGGCATAAAGAAACACATCACATGCCACACTCTATATGGCTGTAGAAATACCACACCACCACTGATTTTCGAGCAGAAGAAGAGACAATATCAATGTAGTGTAATACCAAGGTGTGCGGTTTGGACTTAATTTTGGTAGGCACCGAAAAAATCGGTTTCCGGAAAATCTCGGAATTTTCGCCCGGATTTTTGAAATTATATTTGGATTTTGAATTCTTTTGCGGATTTTTGAAATTAGATTCCGGAAAATCTCATCCACAGTTTTAAGCCTAGTTGTGCAGAAAGTTCTTCCTAATCTAGTGGTCAGCGCGTCTTCACGTCATTCTTGAACTCGCGGATTTGACCCACCTAACCTGCTTTGCCGCGCTATTTGACATAACCTAGACTTTTAAATTCAAATAAAATCACAATTTTCGGCCGGAATACAAAATTTTCGGTGGGTAGTGGAAGCGCCGGTTTTCGACTGGTTTCCTAAAATACTGCCCGATAAATAAAAAACTGGTAGCGACACGCAAATACTGAAAGGGGGCAAGTAACACTACAGAAAAAACACATGTTGCCTATTATCATCCTGTAAGACGATCGATCAAACACGGGCTCATGGCTTACGTAATTGGACACCGAGTACCACCCACAAAGCACACGGCAAACAGAGGAAACACGTCTTACAGCGAAATAAACCATAAGGTTCCTGAAAATGTACTCGGTGTATTACAACACTCGGCGTATGACAAAAAGGGTCCCCCCCCCCGCCTTTATATATAAAGCACATCACCAAACAAGCCGATACAAATGCACACCCCACACAACCGCAACAGACACACCCAAGGCTGGATACAAGGACGCTCAAAACAGCAACACCACCCCAAACAACTGCCAGTGAACAATAGATGAAACCCTAAGCACTACTATGAAGTCGTCGGGGCCCTCAACTGTGGATGAGCCACCGCGAAGCGGACAAGCCGCGCATGATGAACAATGGGCTCCAAGGCAGTGCCTTTAGGAAGCGAACGACACCTGAGTGACATCACCGCCCATTCAATGAATACGGATTCCCCGGAGCACCACGGCGACAATAGAGATACCGCGACGACGCCTTCAAGAAGGGAATGGCGTCAGAACGTCGCCGCCGCCGGCCTGACAAGTCAGAGTTGGTTTTCACCCCGGCCAACACTCCTCGTCACCAACCTGGGGCACGGTCACCCGCACCACCTCCGTTGAACGACATGCCTCGACCACCATGCCGCCCGGACGACCATGGTGATCGGGCAGCGCCTGAGTTGCATGATCCGCCCACGAGCACCCCAGCTCCCACCAAGGGGGCCGCCGCCCCATATCCGAGTCCACCCCTCGTCCAAGGATACACCATACTGATGCGGCCAACCGGAAAGGAGTAGAAGACCTACCTTCCACCCCAAAGCAGACACCTTGGCAGGGTTGGTGGCCGCCGCGGCCAGACTAGGCCAAGGGAACTTCAGCAGCCACACTGTGTAGCCGCCGGATGCAACGGATGGGGCACCCTGCCCCCCCTGCCGCCTTCGGTGAACGCTCGTGCGCACCAACATTGCGTCATGGAGCCACCCCTACTAGTCGAGCCTGTACCAGAATCCGGTAAGAAAGGGAAGGCTCACCCGAATCAACCGCAGACGAACATGCGCCGGAGCAAGTCCGACCGTCGCAGTGCACTGACCTGCTCGACTGCGTGGTTACAGCCACGCCGCTCCAAGCCACACTACGCAGAGCCCCCGCTGGACCTCCGCCAATACCCTGTGACGTCCACCGCCACCAGAGACCAGATCTAAGAGGATCCGTCCGAAGGCACGCCTGCCCGCCACCGCCCAAGCTTGGGGCAGCCACCGAATTGAGGACGACCTCCAGGACGTCCCTCACCCCTGCGCCCTGCCTTGCCAAGACAGCCGACGCGAGATCCACCAGCCACCCTGGATGCCCGCACCTCCCGCTCGCAGCCCCGCCGCTCCACGGCCAGGCATGGCCACACAGCGACCGCCGCCTCCACGGACGCACGCGCCGCCGACACGGCCGACCGCGGCACCGCCGCCGCACCCCGCGCGAGCACGGCGTCCCCAGGAAGCGCACGCATCACGCGCTGCAGGGAGCCGACGAAAAGGAAGGAGGCCCCGCCGCCGCCTACGCCGACCGGGCTTTGCCCGGCAGCACGCGCCGGCGGCGGTGAGGGGGGGAGGAGGGGAAGACGAGGATGGCGGGAAGATTCTTTTTGGTGCCTAGCACTCCGGTATTGAGCAGTAAGCCAAAAGGCTCCATGAAATGCACTTGGCGTACAGAAAAACAATGGTTAAGTTTGTTGCCACGTGCTCTCCGTTGGCGGAGTTAACGGATAGCAAGACAACCATTCGTGTAAGCCGAGTGTGGTCTCCGCTGACACTCAGTGTATACAAACGGTCATCTCTTTTAACAATCAAGAAAACGCTTGGCCTCCCGGTAAGCCGAGTGGCCGTGAAAGGACACCCAGCTTACTCTGGTTTATAAATAGCAGCCCGAGCCCGCGTTTAAACTTCACATCAACACGCAGCCTCACCTACCCCCGTCTCTCCGCCGGCACCACCCTCTCCCATGCCACATATCCCCAATCTGGATAGAAAAGGTAGCGTGGAGCGTGGGCAGAAAGGGGTAGAGGATGTGGTGGCCAGCTCCCCAGTCTGGTTACTAAGGCCAAGTTGTGGACCAACACGTAATGCACCCGAGGGGGAAATCGACTTTTCTTGCTTCAGTAAGCCTGTCTACCCCTCAATGATAAGTTAGAGAAAATCCTCGATTTTCCTATAAATTTACACAATGAAAAATATAATATATGATTATCCAGTATTCTGCAAATTACTTATTTCAAATCGAGGAGTGTTCAGAAAAGTTATCTTAGGATACTACAATAGTCGTAGTTGGGATTAAAATGCAAAGCTAGAATGGCATTTGCATATTGATGGAGAACCAATACAGCATGCATTTGGAAACAAAATCTGGTAGGTTATGGAGCAAACGATTCAGACTTCCACTATAGCACATGGTCAGATGTTAATAGGACTAGGAAACCTACATGCCAATAGTTTGAAGCAATACTTGAATAAAACCTCCATTTAAATGCTAACTACATCAACGGAAGGCTTCTACCTAGAACTTTCATCCTACGACAAATGCTACCTACAGGTTTGATGCTGGAACTGTTGCCAGACCTAGCTCAGTGCCTTTGTGCCGCACGAACTTCTCTATTCTTTTCAGATGCAAAAAAAAACATTGAACTGAAGAGTCATGATGTTGAGATTTTTTATTGTGCTAGATTGCATTTTGATTTCTGTTTGGAGTTAATTAATTTACGGATAGGATTTACAACCCAGCGGGGATAAAAAGGAAAACAGAGGCTACAACTAAGAATGCTAGTAGTAGGCTATTCTATCAATGTAAACACGAATGACATGTTTGCAATCTTGAAGGAGACCAATAACTGCAAGGCACGGGAGGTGGTGTCACTGAAGATTCGAGCACGTCGCTGCTTGAACAAATTTTAGATGCTGTACGAGGCTAGGCTATAATGTGTATGCATGGCTTTGGTTTCTAGTTCAGGCTCCGAATGCATTGTCTCTCACCAGCTTGGCAAATCAGTGTCTAGTG
>LR738714.1:724345627-724367221 GCA_902687465.1 Secale cereale
TATATATAAGTACAATCATCCAGAACAAATCCTAGTCTATCTCTTCTTTCGTAATAAAATTATACTCAACAATATATATAACAGACAAAAAAAGGCGTTCAGGGCGTGGTTCGTTGCGAGAAAAACAATCTATCTTCGTTCCTTGCTTCGTCTACCTCTGTCCGTGAAAACAAGTTCAAGCTAGCTAGGTTAGACCCCAACAGCATCATTGGTCGCCGGAACCAAGACGGCGGTGGTAGAGGGAGGTAGCGCGGTGCGTTGGCTTGAGGGATGGGAGGCAGTTGAGATTAGGATGGGTGCCGTCTCCGGCGTGGGGTCGGGGCCGCCGGAGGAAGATGAAACTCTGATAGGAAGACAAACTGGCTGGGCCGGTACAGAAGCGAACTTAAGCCCAGGCAGAGAAAGGCTCTCGTGTAGTCTCATGTAACTGATCGTTTTCGTGATTCTCAAAACCAAAAACAAAAACAAAAACAAAACTGATGATTTAGGTATATAGAGTCTTATAGACTCCAAAAAATTGATGATTTCCGTATAGACTAAAAAATGATTTTCGTATGGAGCAACTAGATCTACAGTTCTGACCTTTTTCCTTTAGCCAACCCCCTTGACGTCCATTTTTTGGAGTTCCTGCCTCTGCCGCTAGTTCTATGGTGCCTTGTAGATTGCACCACAAGAGTGTACTTGGAGGTGCTTGCATGCTTTGTTGTGGACATGAGGTGCCCTGCGTTTTGGCTTGGTGTTTGGACACATAAACATAATCTGTTCGAAATTGACAAATCAGGGTATTACTTCTCTTATTCACAACCAATAATTTTCTAATAAGTTTTGTGATTTAATTATCATTTGTTGACCCACACTCGGATGGCACATGTTGTATAACTGGGTTCTGTAAGGACTTTTTCTTTTTGATGATCAACAAAATTGTTGCTTCCTTTTTTTTTTCTGAGTCAGTTTGTCTTCGCTCTCACTTCAGTTCACTATAGTCACCTCCTTCTTGTTCTCCTATATCTTTGGTGTTGGAAATTCGCCCTCAGGATCGATCACATAAAATTGCACGAACGCACGCGCACAAAAAACTGATAGCCAAGGGTGCGTCTCGCACTCTCTAATTCCTCTCTTTATTGATTTTCTCCTTTTTCCGATGATATAAAACTTAGGCACCCTGCCCATCTATATATGTGCAGGATCTGATTCAATCCACCAACCCAGACTCCCTTTCTCTAACCGATACGGACTAGTCCTCGTACACGGAAAGCTAACCTGATCGATCTCAACTCCTACCATACTAGCTAGCTTACACATGTTTGCTAGCCAACCTCAACTCGGACACCTACTAGAACCCGGACGTACTAATCATCCGGCAATGCTAATCACCCTGTACTAATCCTAATAACATGACTCAACGAACTTTCTTACTTTTAGCACTAACACACATAGGTATGTTTGGAATATTCCAACATTCACCCCCTAATCCAAACATCTCACTCTTTACTCGACGATACACGCAGACGACTTCATATTCATCATGTCACACCGGTTGCCTCTGATGATGTGGCTAACCGGACCGCAACATCTCTCTTTTCGCAATGATGACCACCATTTTATCATCATTTTTTTATGCCGACTTGTAGACTGAATCAACGATTATCCGGACTACCAGCCACGCTGCCACATATTAGTGTGCTACATGCCGACTAAACACCTAGCCTCATGCAGGAACTCAACTTAACCGATGCGCGTCCATCTTCACGTTGATCTTCGTCTTCTTACCGGCTGCTCGTACACGGGGAGACACATCTCTTCACCCGCCGCATCTTCACTTCATCTCTTCGTTGTTGGCGACACAACTTACCAAACGACGCTTCCCGTCCGACGGCATCGCAACTCGCCATATACGTGCAACTCATCTCCACCATATATGAACTCGTCGGAACTCCGCGACCATTAATGGAAACGCAGGGCACAATTTCCTTTTTTCATCCGCTCTCGCTCGCAATTCTCCTCCGCCAGTGACACATCTCAACTGCAGCTGAAGATTCACACACCTAAGCTCTTGGACGCACCTTACAAGAACTCATGTGCACATCTTGACGAAAGCTGCAACTTTGTCGCCTCTTCCTCGCACCCCCAAACGATGATCACACATCGCCTTGTTTTTGCGACAATGTCCTTGCCGTCTTCTCCAAGGCGTTCCGCTAAACGACAATCACCCGTCGCCTCGCTTGCGACAGCATCCTCGCCACCTTCTCACAGTCGCTCCGCCGAACGACAACCGCCAGAACCTCCACATCGCTGCACCACCAAACGACTATATGGCCCGCTCCTCGTTGTCGCTACACCAACGACTGTATCGCTCGCTCCTCCTTGTGGCTACACCAGCATCAGTATCGCCCGCCCCGAGGTGCTAGTAGGTCGCCACCCCGGGGCAAGCAGAACTTCCCCTCGACCTTGCTCTGATACCAATTGTTGGAAATTCGCCCTCAGGATCGATCACATAAAATTGCACGAACGCACGCGCACAAAAAACTGATAGCCAAGGGTGCGTCTCGCACCCTCTAATTCCTCTCTTTATTGATTTTCTCTTTTTTCCGATGATACAAAACCTACGCACCTTGCCCATCTATATATGTGAAGGATCTGATTCAAGCCACCAACCCAGACTCCCTTTCTCTAACCGATATGGACTAGTCCTCGTACATGGAAAGCTAACCTGATCGATCTCAACTCCTACCATACTAGCTAGCTTACACACGTATGCTAGACAACCTCAACTTGGACACCTACTAGAACCCGGACGTAATAATCATCCGGCAATGCTAATCACCCTTTACTAATCCTAATAACATGACTCAATGAACTTTCTTACTTTTAGCACTAACACACGTAGGTATGTTTGGAATATTCCAACATTCGGGGCACGATCTGTTACCGTCAATTCTTTCCTCTCTCCAGTTCTTTACAGCTTCAGGCCTATTCGGATGCTACGTGGGCTAGTGATCCCTCAGATCGCTATTCACTTTCTGCTTATTGTGTTTTCCTTGGTGGTTCTCTCATTGCGTGGAAGACGAAGAAACAGACTGCAGTTTCCCGTTCGAGTGGAGATGCTGAGTTACAAGCTATGGCTCTTTTGAAGGTAGAGGTGACTTGGTTACGGTGGTTACTTTAGGATTTTGGTGTTTCTGTTACTACACCTACTATGCTCTTATCTGACAGTACATGTGTGAGGGATCGAAGAAGGTGAGAGTGTCTAGAGGGGGGGGGGTGATTAGACTACTCGACAAGATAAAAATTCTGTCTTTTATCAAGGACAGATTTTGGCAGATTTTGCATAGCACACAAGTCAAGTGGCACACTACACAAGCAATTCTAGAGTATGGGCAGCGGGAAGTAAATTGCACAAGTAGTAAAGAGAAGTGGAGAAGATCAAACGCAATTTGGAGACGCAATGATTTTTCCCGTGGTTCCGATAGGTGGTGCTATCGTACATCCACATTGATGGAGACTTCAACCCACGGAGGGTAACGGCTGCGCGAGTCCACGAAGGGCTCCACCCACGAAGGGTCCACGAAGAAGCAACCTTGTCTATTCCATCATGGCCTACGCCCACGGAGGGCTAGCCTTACTCGGGGTAGATCTTCATGAAGTAGGCGATCTCCTTGCCCTTACAAACTTCTTGGTTCAACTCCACATCTCGATGAAGGAGGCTCCCAAGCGACACCTAACCAATCTAGGAGGCACCACCCTCCAAAAGGTAATAGATGTTGTAGATGATGATGAACTCCTTGCTCTTGTGCTTCAAATGATAATCTCCCCAAAACTCAACTCTCCTCACTGATTTGGCTGTGGTGGAAGAAAGGATTGAGTGGAAAGCAACTTGGGAAGGTTAGAGATCAAGTTTCATATGGTGGGAGTGGAGCAACTTGATCTCAACACAAGGGTAGGTAGTTCTCTTCTCAGAAAGTGTAAGGTAGGAGTGGTAGTTCTTTCTGATGGCTCTCTCCACGAATGAAGAGGGGGTGGAGGGGTATATATAGCCTCCACACAAAAATCCAACCGTTACACACATAATTGAGCAATCTCGGTGAGACCGAAGTGGACAACTCGGTCAGACCGAAAGTTCAAATAATGTGAATGTTGGGGTTTTCGGTGGGACCGAAAATACCATCTCGGTTATTCCGATTTGAGCAAAGACAGGAGCTTGCCAGTTTCGGTAGGACCGAAAATATCATCTCGATTATTCCGATTTGATGACAGAAGGTTACAGAAGCTTGGCAGCCCATGTTTCGGTGAAACCGATTGCAAACTCGGAATATCCGATTTTTCTAGGGTTTGGCTTATGGCTGAGGTGGTTCATCTCGGTGTGACTGAGTTTGGATAATCGGTGGGACCGAGATTACTTATGAGTGTATTTTGTAGTGAAGGTTGCTGATAGTTTGAGGAGATATATCACTAAGCACTTGAGCAACCAGATCATCAACATAACCTCATCCCCTTTTAATAGTATTGGCTTTTCCTATGGACTCAATGTGATCTTGGATCACTAAACCAAAAATGGAGTCTTCAGCTTTTGCCAATGCTTGCCTTAGTATTTTGAGGGGTCCACTTCTTCAGTCATTGCCATAGCCAATGTGATTGAATTTCCTGAAACATACTTGATAAAAGCATTAGTCCAACCACAAAGTATGTTGTCATTAATTACCAAAACCACCCAGGGAGCAAATGTGCTTTCAATCTCCCCCTTTTTGGTAATTGATGGCAACACACTAAAATCACACTAAACAAGACATCAAAGCTTATTGAAAGAAAGACAGAATTATCACGAAAGCTTTGACAAGCATGTAGTACACAGGCTCCCCCTACAAGTGTGCAAGATTTTCATAAATTTTGGTTTTGGACTACCACAAGCACACAAGAGAGATAGGCAAGATGTGCTACATGCAGCTTGGCTATATGCATCAGAGCAGATGAAAAGAAGTGAGTGATAATGCATATGTGCATGGTGATTTCTTGCAAACAAGTATTCACAAGCAAGTTACCATCATGCACATTCTGCAACGTGCATATACTTACCTTGAGGTTCCTTGGCATTGTACCTGAAGAGATAAACTTGGGAAAACAAGGTTAGATAACACAAGAGTATTTCTTCAACCAACTGCAAGAACATCAATAGCACCAAGCGAGGGATGACATGTATAAAGAGTGTCTCATATTGAGCACAAGCTTGAATCAGCAAACATGTCTCCGAAACTAAAAGATTTTCAATGAACTCTGAGAGATTTTGCTTTCCATAAGATATCACTTGTGAAGATTCCTCTCCCTTTGAGTTTGATGGAAAGAGAAAAATCAAAAGAATGATGCCAGATGAGAATGAATTCACTTGTAATGTCCAATGTAAAACACGGCAAAGCTTTGATGTGATTCTCTCCCCCTTAAGGTAAGATTGCTTTTCTTCTCCCCCTAAGTCTTCTCTTCTCCCCCTAAGTCTTCTCCCCCTTTGACATCAAGTGCCGAAAAGGACAGCAAACTAGGAAGGTCAGGGAAGATGGAAAGAAAGAAGTGGGATCATTAAGAATCACAACAGGGCAAATAGGAACATGCATAGAGAATCATTGAGTGGAGCTGCAGGAGATGATATCCTGGAAGGAATAAATCGGTGACACCGAGTGGAGATGGATCGGTGGGTCCGAAAGTCAGAGACTTAGGGAAGATCCTTTTCGGTTAGACCGAAATATTTAAATCGGTGACGCCGAGTTTAATTCCAAGGAAATACAGAAATAATTCAGCTCACTTTGCGAGGAATGTTTCAAAGGATTTGCAATGAATTTATGAAAGATATTCAAGGAAATGATCAGAGCCAGAAGGATATTCACAAAGACAGAAGAATAGAAATGAAAAAGATTCCTAGATGAAGTTTTTTTTAAAGAAAACTCAATGAGAGAACATAAGAGAAAATAGAAAGACTCCAAAACATATGTACTTCATCTAGATAAAGGTCGGCGACAAGGTCACCTATGTTTGAGTATGTTGACTTAGGAGTCAAATGAAGACATTTGATCATAGGTCATACTCATCATTTAAGCTCAAAATGGGGTTGCCATTTTTCAATTAAGCATTCGATGTGATCACATCTTATGAAGCTGGTTGTACTCATGACTTTGAGCAAAGCTCCTTAAAGATGTGAACAACATACCTTGGGCTTGTTATTGCTTTACTCATGTAGTTAAATTTGATGTAGGTGCTCATTGAATGTGAAGTTGGAGCGCCATTTCTACTTGTGTAGTTCATCTTCCTACATGGGTTAGGCAAGCAAGGAAATACTCAAGGATATCCAAGATGACAAGAGTGAAATACTAGATGTATAAGATGTCAAAAAGGATATGTGGAATTTTGTTCCTTGAACTCAACATCCCAAAGGGCTAGATACTTGGTCAATGACAAGATTACTCATGATTTGAGTGTGTGGTAACCTTGTGGAATATAGATCATCCAAGTACCTGCAAGGAGTTAGATGCAATACAAGGAGGCAAATGTGTCCAAGACATATGATCATCATCATAAGAGAAATATCAAGGATTAGTCAAGTGGGCTCATGCCTTGCATGCATCAATGGAGTTCTCACTCCAAGTTTGAAGCATCAATGATGTTCAACTCACTCCTCAAGCGACAAAACACCTTCTCATCAAGAGGTTTTGTAAAAATATCAGCAAGTTGTTTGTCAGTACGAACATGCTTAAGATTAATGTCACCCTTGGCAATATGATCACGAATAAAATGGTGACGAACTTCAATATGCTTTGTTCGAGAGTGTTGCACTGGATTGTGTCCAATTTTAATCGCACTCTCATTGTCACAAAGCAAGGGAACATGTCTCACATGTATCCCATAATCCTTAAGCGTTTGTGTCATCCATAGCAATTGAGCACAACACGAACCAGCAGTAATATATTCTGCTTCGACAGTGGATAATGATACGGAATTTTGTTTCTTGGAGGACCAAGATACAAGGGATCGACCAAGGAATTGACACGTACCCGAAGTTGACTTTCTATCAACCTTGTCACCAGCATAGTCCGAATCGGAATAGCCAACAAGGTCGAAAGAGGCCCTCTTAGGATACCAAATGCCAAAGTTTGGTGTGTGTATCAAATATCTCACTATCCTTTTAACAGCTTTAAGATGACATTCTTTAGGGGCTGCTTGATATCGTGCACACATGCATACACTCAACATTATGTCAGGACGAGAAGCACAAAGATATAGTAGAGAACCAATCATAGATCGGTAAACCCTTTGATCAACGGGTTCTCCATCTTTTGTCAAGTCATTATGTCCACTTGTAGGCATGGGGGTACTCATACCTTTGCTTTCTTGCATGTTGAACTTCTTGAAGAGATCCTTGGTGTACTTTGTTTGTGAAACAAAGGTACCCTCCTTAGATTGCTTGATTTGCACCCCAAGGAAGAATTTGAGTTCACTCATCATGGACATCTCATACTTCTCCGACATGAGCTGTCCAAACTTCTTGCTAAAATGAGGGTTAGTTGAACCAAAGATAATATCATCAACATATTTGGCACACAAATAGTTCATGATTAACTCTTTTTGTGAACAGCGTTGAGTCTATCTTTCCAATCTCAAACCCTTTTTCAAGAAGAAAGCTAGTCAAGCATTTGTACCAAGCTCTAGGAGCTTGTTTAAGACCATAAAGGGCTTTGTGCAACTTGTAAACATGATTAGGCTTGTTGGGATTCACAAATCCGGGAGGGTGTTTCACAAATACTTCCTCCTCAATTTCACCATTTAGGAAAGCACTTTTGATATCCATTTGATAGAGAGTAATATCATGGTGATTGGCATAAGCAAGAAGAATGCGAATGGACTCAAGTCTAGCAACGGGGGCATAGGTCTCACCATAGTCCATACCTTCGACTTGTGTTTAACCTTGAGCCACGAGACGAGCCTTGTTGCGGATGACTTGTCCATCTTCATCTTGCTTGTTCCGAAACACCCATTTGGTTCCAATGATGTTTTGATCATCCTTGGGCTTCTCTACCAAGGTCCATACCTTGTTCCTCTCGAAGTTGTGTAGTTCTTCGTGCATAGCGTTCACCCAATCCGGGTCTTCAAGTGCTTCTTCTACCTTCATAGGTTCAACACTAGAGATAAATGAGTAATGCTCACAAAAGTTAGCTAAGCGAGTTTTGGAGCGAGTAATTCTCCCGGAGTTGATGTCGTTCAATATTTGTTCCATGGGATGATTCTTCTTGACTCTTGCTCGGACTCGGGATAGCTTTTGTTGAGGTTGTGGCTGAGCTTCCTCATCATCTTCATCTTCCTCTTCTTCTTCTTCATTGTTGTTGGTGTTGTCTTGAGGCGGTGGAGAAGGAGGTTGTGGTAGATCTTCTTGTTGCACTTCCTCATCTTGGTGAGTTCCACTTGTGGAGGCCTCCATGTTGCCTTGAGGTTCATCTCTCCGTGAGGTAGGGGGCTCCACATATGTAGATGAGGTACTCTCCTTCACTTCCATGGGACGGAACTTTCCAATAGATAAATCTTGGATAGCTTCCGATGGGTCCTTGTCTCCTACATCAATCGGCATTTGCTCTACTTGCGAGCCGTTAGATTCATCAAACTTCACATCTACCGGCTCTTCAACCTTTCGGGTGAAATTGTTGTAGACACGGTAGGTGTGGGAGTTTGATCCATAACCAAGGAGAAAGCCTTCATGAGATTTAGGAGCAAATTTAGACCGACGATGCTTATCAAGAATATAGCATTTTGAACCAAAGACACGAAAGTATCCCACTTGGGGTTTGTTACCGGTGAGGAGCTCGTATGATGCCTTGCCGAGGAGCTTATGAAGATAAAGCCTATTGATAGCATGACAAGCTGTCTCGACCGCTTCTCCCCAAAAATGCTTCGGTGTCTTGTATTCATCAAGCATCGTTCTCGCCATCTCTATGAGCGTTCGGTTCTTCCTCTCAACAACTCCATTTTGTTGAGGAGTGTACGTAGCCGAGAACTCATGTAGAATTCCTTCCTCATCGAGAAAAGAGCCTACATTGGCGTTCTTGAACTCCGTTCCATTGTCACTCCGAACTTTCTTGATCTTCACCTCAAATTGATTTTGGGCCTTTTTGGCAAAGGTTTTGAAGATTCTCTAAACCTGCGATTGGTCATCAAGGAAAAATACCCACGTAAATCTGGAATAATCATCAACTATAACTAGACCAAAAGAGTTACCACCAAGGCTTTTGTAAGCATTGGGACCGAAGAGATCCATATGAAGAAGCTCAAGCGGTCTCCTTGTGGTCATGATGTTTTTCACGGGATGACTTCCACCAACTTGTTTTCCTGCTTGACAAGCACTACAAAGTCTATCTTTGTCAAAGAAAACATCTTTAACACCAAGAATATGATCACCTTTGATCAGCTTGTCTAGATTACGCATACCAACATGTCCAAGCCTTCTATGCCATAACCACCCTTTAGAGGATTTAGCAATGAAACAAGCTCTATGTTGGGCTTTCTTAGTGAAATCAACAATATATAGATCACCTCTACGGATACCGGTAAATGCCATGTTTTGATTGTCACGACGAAAGACTTGGCAATCTACTTTGGTGAATAGCACATTGAATCCAAAGTCAGCTAATCTAGACACGGAAAGTAAATTGTATCCAAGAGATTCTACAAGCATGACATTTTGAATAGAGCTATCATGAGATATGGCCACCTTACCAAGGCCAAGTACCTTACCCTTGGAGTTGTCTCCAAAAGTCACATACTTGCGTGGACCATCGTTCTTTGCAAGCTCAAGAAACATGTCTTTGTCTCCGGTCATGTGGTCGGTGCATCCACTATCAAGAATCCACTCTTTTCCGCCGGACATGTAGTCTCTCAGATTTGCCATAAGATTGAGACTCTTCATGATCTTGTCTAGCTCGGTGTCCGAGTCGGAGTAATCATCATCATGCTCATGTTCATCATCATATTGACCCATAGATTGTTCATCATCAACACCTAGGTCAATTTGATAATCACTTGCATTAGTTTTGTCAATGTGACAATAATCTTCGGAATGTAATGCAAGAGCATTTCTAATTAAAACATTGATAAGACCGGGATCACCCTTCTTTTTCATAAGATCACGAAGCTCAAAGAAGCATTTATCAAAGTTGGGATCATTAGGGCGCATCTTATCAAACTCAATAGTCTTGTGTAGAATTTCATCAAGACCTCTCAAAGAGTAGTCCGGATAAAGTTCTTCCAAGAATTTCCACATAGCATAGGCGCACTCAAAGTTTGTAACTAGCTTAAGCAAGTCATCGGGTAACCCTCTAATGATAAGATTTACAGTCCTAAGGTTACGAAGCAAATCAAGCTCTTCATCCATGGTAGGGTGCAAGGGGTCAAAAGGAGGCACATAGGGGGTCTCAACATATTTGCACAAATTGTACTTCTTAAAGATAATAGGCATTTCAGACCTCCACAAGTTATAGGACCCTCCATTAAGAATAGGCACTCTATGGCTAACACTCCCAAACGTAGACACGTCCATCTTCCTCCAATGGTGTGTAAACCAAAGCAATGGAGACAAAAGCTCTGATGCCAATTGAGGGATCGAAGAAGGTGAGAGTGTCTAGAGGGGGGGGGGGTGATTAGACTACTCGACAAGATAAAAATTCTGTCTTTTATCAAGGACAGATTTTGGCAGATTTTGCATAGCACACAAGTCAAGTGGCACACTACACATGCAATTCTAGAGTATGGGCAGCGGGAAGTAAATTGCACAAGTAGTAAAGAGAAGTGGAGAAGATCAAACGCAATTTGGAGACGCAATGATTTTTCCCGTGGTTCCGATAGGTGGTGCTATCTTACATCCACGTTGATGGAGACTTCAACCCACGGAGGGTAACGGCTGCGCGAGTCCACGAAGGGCTCCACCCACGAAGGGTCCACGAAGAAGCAACCTTGTCTATTCCATCATGGCCTACGCCCACGGAGGGCTAGCCTTACTCGGGGTAGATCTTCACGAAGTAGGCGATCTCCTTGCCCTTACAAACTTCTTGGTTCAACTCCACATCTCGATGAAGGAGGCTCCCAAGTGACACCTAACCAATCTAGGAGGCACCACCCTCCAAAAGGTAATAGATGTTGTAGACGATGATGAACTCCTTGCTCTTGTGCTTCAAATGATAATCTCCCCAACACTCAACTCTCCTCACTGATTTGGTTGTGGTGGAAGAAAGGATTGAGTGGAAAGCAACTTGGGAAGGTTAGAGATCAAGTTTCATATGGTGGGAGTGGAGCAACTTGATCTCAACACAAGGGTAGGTAGTTCTCTTCTCAGAAAGTGTAAGGTAGGAGTGGTAGTTCTTTCTGATGGCTCTCTCCACGAATGAAGAGGGGGTCGAGGGGTATATATAGCCTCCACACAAAAATCCAACCGTTACACACATAATTGAGCAATCTCGGTGAGACCGAAGTGGACAACTCGGTCAGACCGAAAGTTGAAATAATGTGAACGTTGGGGTTTTCGGTGAGACCGAAAATACCATCTCGGTTATTCCGATTTGAGCAAAGACAGGAGCTTGCCAGTTTCGGTAGGACCGAAAATATCATCTCGGTTATTCCGATTTGATGACAGAAGGTTACAGAAGCTTGGCAGCCCATGTTTCGGTGAAACCGATTGCAAACTCGGAATATCCGATTTTTCTAGGGTTTGGCTTATGGCTGAGGTGGTTCATCTCGGTGTGACTGAGTTTGGATAATCGGTGGGACCGAGATTACTTATGAGTGTATTTTGTAGTGAAGGTTGCTGATAGTTTGAGGAGATATATCACTAAGCACTTGAGCAACCGGATCATCAACATAACCTCATCCCCTTTTAATAGTATTGGCTTTTCCTATGGACTCAATGTGATCTTGGATCACTAAACCAAAAATGGAGTCTTGAGCTTTTGCCAATGCTTGCCTTAGCATTTTGAGGGGTCCACTTCTTCAGTCATTGCCATAGCCAATGTGATTGAATTTCCTGAAACATACTTGATAAAAGCATTAGTCCAACCACAAAGTATGTTGTCATTAATTACCAAAACCACCCAGGGAGCAAATGTGCTTTCAAGGTGCTATTAGCATTGCGCGTGATCCTGTGAAGCATGAGCTCGCGAAGCATATTGGTGTTGATACTTTCTATGTGCGCGCTGGTGTGCAGGATCAGGTAATTGCTCTTCAGTATGTGCCTTCCGAGTTACAGTTGGTGGATTTTCTGACGAAGGCCCAGACACGAGCGCAACATGGCTTCTATCTCTCCAAATTCAGTGTTGTTACCCTATTATATAAGGGGTTTCCTGTATATATTCCACACATGTACATGTATATATACTGGCCTATGACCTCCTGAAAATACAAGTTGCGTATTTCCTAAGAAATAAAACCTCCGTTTAAATGCTAACTACATCAACGGAAGGCTTCTACCTAGAACGTTCATCCTACCACCCATGCTAACTACAAGTTTGATGTTGGAACTGTTGCCAGACCTAGCTCACTGCCTTCGTGCCACATGAACTTCTCTATTCTGCTCAGATGCAAAAAAAAAATGAGGTTGACGAGTCATGATCTCGAGATTTTATATTGTGCTAGATTGCATTTTGATTTCAGTTTGGAGTTCATTAACGAAGGCTACAAATAAGAATGATAGTAGTAGGCTATTCTATCAATGCAAACAGGGTTGATAGTTTTGCAATCTTGGAGGACACCTACGACTGCAAGGGGCGGGAGGTCGTGTCACTGAAGATCCAAGCACTTCGCTGCTTGAACAAATTTTAGATGGTGTACTAGGCTATAATGTTGATGCATGGCTTCGGTTTCAAGTTCAAGCTCCGAATGCATCGTCTCTCACCAGCTTGGCAAATCAGTTCTTAGTGTAGAGGCTAGTGGGCAGTGGAGCAAAAGTACACATATATAGCCAACCCTCTTTGGAGAACGGCAATTAAGACTGTGGGTCGGTGGTACTACGCCAGCTCCATGACTTGGTCGGAAAATGAATGGGCGAATAGTTAATGTGTTCACCAACCTTTCTCAATCAAAGCATTACCGGTACTTATAAAGGAAGCATTGCTCTCTGCAGTCTCCTGTAGACTCTAACTATGTTATCAAGAGAGAGCAGTGACAATAAACGATGGGTTGAACCGATGCAATCCGCTATGAAATATGAATGGGAGGCACATGGAAACGGATCGTCTCCAGGAATCTATAGTGCTGTAGGACAAAGTAAGATTAGACTAGCTGCAAGGAGGGAAGGCAGCGACAGAGCCGACACACTTGCGGAGGAGCCAAGATAAGAAGACGACAGTACAGATCTGTCGAAAGTGATCAAGGGACTGGCAGCGACAAGCACATGTTGAAAGAGGGGCAAGTAATTTGGCTTTCTAGGACCTTAATCAATTCTTGCCTCTCCTCCTCCTCAACCTCCTCAATCTTCTAAGAAGGTCCTAGGGTTTGTAAACATCCCGAAGAAGGAACAAGATTTTACAGTACATGAGCGAAGAAGGGAAGGGGGCCTTGGGGAGGGTACCTCGCCGCAGGCCGCCGCTCGTTGGTCACCCGAATCGATGTGCCGTCTCTGGCTGGCAGTCGGCGCCGCGGGAGGCGACGGCGAGACGAACGGGCCAGGCTCACGTGTAGAAGGCTCACGTGTAGTCTCGCTTGCGTTGCCTTTTTTCTTTTATTTTTACCTTTTTTTGCTTGTGTAGTCTATTTTACGATTTTTCATTCTTCTTTTTTGGGGTGATTCTCTCTTTTTCTCCCATAGTACACTTTATTTACTCCCTCCGTTTACTTATACAACGTCACTATAGAATATACATTTTACATCTATACAAGCCCACTGTTAGCCATAATCCTGATGCAAGTTTGTTAGTTGCCTGCCTAGTTTGCAGGAGAGGATTGAGTCACACGCATGCATGGATAAGTTGTTAGGGTACAATGGTGGGATATGGATACAGATGCCTCATGACAAAAAGTAGTTTGAGGCATCTACATTTATTTTTTCTCCCCAATGCAAGCTACCATTAGTGAGCCTCATTAAGAAATAAAAAATAATGACTCTATTACACATGCATCTCTACTTTTCACTCCAAACTTTTCAGCTTTTGACACCGGACCACATTTTTTCTCTCCAAGCACCCGCCTCCTGGAGAGGATCCCGCTTCCCTATCTGAACCTACTTTACCTCATATCCGATCCTACATGGCATGTGAGGCATCACCCTGGGGCTATGCATTGTACATGCCCTTAGTGGCCGAGTCATGGATGCATGCATGTAGTGCCTTAGCTAGTGCGTGCATGACTTGCTGTGTGGCTGGGCTGTGCATGCGTGTGTGGCCGTTGTTGTTGTGTGTGCGCACCGTTTATAAATCGCCCGCCTATGTACTCTTGTAAGCTGAGCCAAATGAATACAGAGTAAAAAAAAGGCCCCGGCTTTCGTCACCGGGGCGGACGACCGTCGCCGCAGGTGTTCGTCGCCCGGAAAAATTCTTCTCCTCGTGTTCTTGTGATAGTTTCTCGATCTTTGGTTCCAACACCCACCAACATTAATTGAGGCAAAAATTAACGATGTTTCCTTGTACTGGCAACTTGTTTATTACTTATAAGCATGTAGTCATAATGGCACTCAACTATTTCTTCCATTCAGTTTTCTTGAATGCTTGCGGTGTATTAAATGATCTCATTAAACAAGAAAGAAAGTTGGAATGCAAAACATGTATTAAATTTTACCTTGGTACTCTCTCCTTTCCGGTTTATAGGGCTTATCTTAAATTTTTTTGTTTTTCCATTTTATAAGTCTCAATTTGGTTGTTCCCCATCACATGTTCAGATTTCAAGGTGCAATAAATCATTGCATGCAAGTATTAAGAGAAAATTGACCAATGCATGTACTTTATGCATGCATGCACTGCAATTAATGCATTGGTAAACACAATTTTTTGAAGAAAACAAACACATTAATTGAGTGATTTTGCAAACTACAAAAATTGTTTCATCACTCACAATCTACCTTGGTTGGTGAGATTTTTGAATTGATCCCTATAAACCGGAAAGGAGATAGTACCCTGCAATTTGAGTTTGTGGCCTTGTATATAAAAATGGAGGGAGTATTTATTTGCGGGGACGGTAGTACACTTTATTATATACAGCAAAAAGAAAGGGACGGGAGTATAATTTACTCCCTCCGTCCCAAAATAAGTGACGCAAAAGTGACTTATTTTGGGACGGAGGGAGTACAACTTAGCATGAAAGCGTCAATGCTGCTGCTACGAATCTTCTGGCTGGTTTCCCGAGGAAATTAGTCGGGTCACAAGATGTTGGATTCATCCCCTAACAGTCGTTGGATCGGGTCAAAGTGAGCAACGGCGGTGTCGCAGTAGGGACGCAACACCGAAGCTCAAGGCCGCCGGTGAAGCTCCATTGCAGCACCACCCGCTACATCATAGATCTGTGCTCGCAGATGAATCTCCAATGCAGCGTCGGTGAAGCTTCATTCCAGCTCTGCGGGCTCATCGCAGCTTCGGCCACAGCTGGTGAAAAGCTTCCTTGGAGCACCGAGCTCCAGGCCTCCACACAGGCACTGCATCGCAGCATAAGAACCACCGGCGAGCACTCCGTTGTGGCACCGCCACGCGCATGCGGCGACCACGTCTGATGCTACGGCAACAATGGAGTGCTGTGACAAAGCTCGCGACGGTCGACTTTTGATGCTGCGATGGAGCTGCTGCAGTAGATATGTAGTAGACGGTGGTCACCATTGTTCTCCCGCTTCAAAGCAACGATGGGGTGGTGAGCGTTGCCATGGGAGCTTTCCTCTCCCAGCGTGAGTACCGGAGTGGAAGGGAAAAAGGAACGGAGGAAAGCTATCCATGTGAAAGGAAAAGAAAAGGCTTGACATGTGAAAAAGCGGTGGTGGGTCCACAAAACACTTGTCCATCCCGGGACGCGGCTTGCATTTGTGAGTTTTCATCCGTCTTAGAATAAACGTGTTCCAAGCATCAAACTAACCCAGCAGTACATTTGACAATGTCTCATGATTTCTCAACTACTAAGGCCTCCTTTGGTTTGTTGGAATTTCATAGGAATTCTATAGGATAGGATTCTTATAGGAATTTTTCCTTTAGAGCCCTTTGATTCATAGGAATGGATTCCTATTCCTACATAGGATTGGTTCCTATCCTCCACATTTCATAGGAAAATAAAAATGAGCCTAGACTCAATGGAAAAATTCCTTTGGTGTGAATCAAATGACATCTCATTTCCTATTCCTATTCATGGGATTTGAGGTACATGTCATCTCATTTCCTACAAATTTCCTATTCCTATGATAATCCTATCCTAGAACCAAAGGAGGCCTAAGTGTGATATAAGTGGCCGGAGATGCATCCCCCTTGTTTTCTTCATTCGAGATGGGATGGTTCATAGCCTAAGTTTTCATATTTGCGTAAAAATGAGGCTTTCACCTAATATGTTGCACATAAACATTAGTACTCCCTCGGTCTCATAATATAAGAGTGTAGTGATAAAAACGCTCTTGTATTACGGGACGGAGGGAGAACAAAGCAACTATTGCAATAACACTATTCTCATGAAATAAAACTTCTTTTTTCCTTGTAGAGAAAAACAAGTAGCTACTTAAAAAAAGCATGTGGATTAGTTCACTAGTAGATAAAGGGTCTTTAGCCCCGGTTCATTTGGGCCTTTTAGCCCCGGTTCTGGAACCGGGACAAGAGGGTCGGTACTAATGCTCTGACCCTTTAGTCCCGGTTCAATCCAGAACCGGGGCAAAAGGGTGTCCACGTGGCCTGTGCACCGAGTCCAGGCAGGAGGGGCTTTAGTCCCGGTTGGTGGTACCAACCGGGACCAAAAGGCATCCACGCGTCAGCATTTCGGTGGTTGTGGTTTTTTTTTTTGAAAGGGGAGGGGGGGTTTTAGGTTTTGGGGGTTAATTTAGGTGTTTCATATATTGTGTTAGCTAGCTAATTAATAGAGAGAAGTGATCTCTCTTATGTCCGTGCTTGGTCGACACTACATACTACACATACGTATATAGAGAGGACTAGAGTCACGCTAGCTAGCTAGCTAGCTGCTAGCTACTAAGCAAACGAAGGAACAGAAGATCTCGTATAATTAACATATATAAGTATGCATACAGAGAGAAGTAATATCGACCACCTCTCCTTCTCCGAGAGATTGGTCGAACAACAAGTTCTCGTATATCTATCCGACACTACCGGGCACATATATACAATAATTATCTCTTACAAAAATAATCTCCTAACACATGGATGCATGGTCCACATAGTATTCTCCGTCTTCAGCGATCACGTGTTCAAGGAAGAATGACGCCAATTCCTCTTGAATTGCTCGCAGACGATCTGGTGTTAGGAGTTCATTCCGCATCCGAAACATCTAATTTGAAGTAGGGGGTCAATACATGAAATGATGCTATAAATTTGTGAATATTATTGATTGCTTACGCACTTCAAATTGTTCATCAGTGTAGCCCCGCTCACAGGTCGTGTGGCGGATGGACTCGCAAATGTAGTATCCACAATAACCATTCCCGGGTTCCTGCCACAACCACTTTACAAGAAATAGAGGTCAATCAAACTGATAAGCAAGAATGCCAAATTGGTATTGATGAAACTAGCGCTTGAATCAAGATATAGGAGATGCGCGCGCGGAACATGCTACTATATAGTACTTACTTTCGGGTATCTAAATTGTAGCTTCTTCTGCAGTCCCGGACCTTTTTTGGTGAATTTTTTCCAAGCCCTGCCAGACAAAGAAAACAATTAGTTGATATCAGAAATGAAGTTCCTGATATATATGCATGGTGGATAATATTGATCGATTTAACTTACCTGGCTAGCATTTGAGTCATGTCCGCATACTCCTCGGGATCTTTACGTTTAGAGTCGAAGACAGTTACTACTCCCTTCTCAAGCTTAATCTCTAAGAGAATATAGTGGAAGCTGCGCACGAATGCATGAGATCATCAATTACATCACTATAACCTTGACTGATATATAAGGGAATCCAAATATGCACAAGACATTATTAACACTCACTTGAAGTTGTAAGGAAAGAGTATTATATCTTTGTTTTCATTTACCACCAACGATCGTAGCAAGTTGGTCTCGGTATCGTCGGGACGCAATTTAACCTCGGTTGCATCTATGAGGTATGTGTTAATAAACCCAATATCACCTACTTGTCTTTTCTTCAATTCGACGATCTTCAATCTGCATAATATAGTGAGGATAATTATAAATACATGCAATTAATGAAGATCAGCTATATAGAGAGACTTAATGACAGAAGTAGTACTACTTACAGACAGTAGCAGGTGACCGTTGCTTTATCGAGGGCCAATTGATTGAAAAACTGATAGAACTCCTCAAATGGAACAGGCAACAGGTCAATTCCAACGAGGTCATGCTCCGGTTTAACTCTCAAATACAAGTTATTCCTCCCCCAGACTCTCTGCAGATTTTCATGTACCAATCATGCAATCTTCGCATATTCGTTGATAGAGATCTTTCATTTTTGACGAGAGGCTTTTTGTACTCGTATCTTTCTATCTGCACTTCCAAGAAATCATAGTGTACATCGTCGGACGCGTAATCTGCAAGATTGGTATAACCGGGCACCATCCTCGGATCATTAGCGACCATGTCGCTAGACACCTTGAGCGGGGGGCACGATTGGTTCGCTTGTTCGCCGAGCTGGGCAATTTGTTTCCCAGCTCGTCCTTCTGCTAACCTCTGATCACTTTTTGTACTTCCGGACCGCTTGGCATCTTGAAATGTCTTTTGAATAATGCGGTCATAGTTGCCCTTCGGCTTACTTTTCGCTGGTTGCTTCAGGGCAGCAAGAGTGCGCTTTGCTTTCACCGCATCTATCTTCTCCTCCGGAGGTGGATGTCTCTGTGCTTTCAACCCTTCAAAAAAGTCCTTCACTTCGCCTTCAGCGATCTTCGTGTTTTCCTCGTCGGACCTCTCGTACGGTAACTTCTCTAGAGGCGTGAGAGAAGGACCGAATCTGCATCGCCTCCCGCCTCTAGCTGTACTGGTAGACGTCGCCGGACCAGACGAAGCGGCTGTCTTTTTTACTTGCTTAGGCGCCGGAGCAGGAGCAGCCGGAGCGGCGGTAGGTCTCTTCCGCCCTTGCTGATTAGGCGGAGAAGGAGGAGCAGGCTGTCTGCTCGGGCGCGCCGGCGGCGAAGGAGGCGGAGTGCCGCCACGCGCCGGAGAAGGAGCCAGAGTGCCCTGATGGTCACTCGCCGGAGAAGGAGCCGGAGTGCCCTGATGGTCACTCGCCGGAGGAGGAGGCGGAGTGCCCTGACTCGTCATCGTCGGAGGAGGAGGCGGAGGCGTCCAGTTGAGAATGTTGATTAGGTCCTTCCGCCATAGGCATGGAGTCTTCAGTGAAGAACCCAGCCGAGTCTCCCCTTCACCGGTAGGGTGGTCAAGCTGGAGATCCTCAAATCCCTCCGTTATTTCGTCGACCATCACCCTAGCATATCCTTCTGGAATCGGCCGGCAGTGAAAAGTGTCGTCTGGTCCAGAAGGATAAACAGAGCCAGCAGCCGCCTTGACCTTCAGATTCATCCACTGTGCCATAAGGTGGCAATTTTGTGCCTGCGTGATAGCATCCACAGGATTCCTGGCAGTAGCCGTCAAGGCAAGCTCTGGCTGAAGCAGCTCGGTGGAAGCCACGCTGCTTCTCCGCTGAGATGGCGGGGTAGCTTCGGGGGAAGCTTCGGCAATTCTTTTCTCCCGATCTGCTTCCCGTTCCTCTATCGCCTGTATTCTGGCCCGCAGCGCCTGGATTTCGGTCATCTCCATTTTCTTCCTCCTGTCGTGGCATTTGTAGCCTCCTGCGTCCGGAAACCCAGCACGCCACGGAAGGGAGCCTGGCGTGCCTCGTGTCCGTCCAGGGTGCTCAGGATTCCCGAGGGCCATTGTCAGCTCGTCGTTCTCTCTGTCGGGGATGAACGTCCCTTCATGCGCTGCTTTGATATACTGCCGCATCTTCCTGAGTGGTGTTTCCAATTGCTTGTCCGTCCAAATGCACCACCCTGTTACAGGGTCCAAGGTTCCGCCAGCCCCGAAGAACCAAGTCCGGCAACGTTCTGGCCAGTGCATTGTCTCTGGTTCGATCCCTTTCTGAAGCAGATCATTCTCAGCCTTGGCCCACTTAGGCCGGGCTACGAGGTAGCCGCCCGACCCCGTGCGATGGTGATGCTTCTTCTTCGCAGCATTTATCCGGTTTGTCTCCGACATCTTCTGACTCTTTTCCGACTTCTTATGGGCCACAAATGCAGGCCAGTCATCTTTGATCTTCTCATATATGCCCACGAATTCTGGAGTCGTTTTATCTCTGACAAACGTATTCAGTTTTTTCTTCCATGCCCTGAATTGGTCTGCCATCTTCGAAAGTGCAGCAGACTTGATTAACTCCTCTTTAACTGGGTTCGCCGGATCAACCTCTCGCGGTAGGACGAAATTTGACTTCAGCTCAGTCCAAAGATCTTCTTTCTGCATATCAGTGACATAAGTCACCTGAGCGTCGTTTGCAGCCGGCTTTAACCATTGATGGATGCTGATCGGGATCTTGTCCCTAACCAGAACCCCGCACTGATTAACAAATGCGTTCTTTGTGCGGATGGGTGCAATCGGCTCGCCGGAGCGCGAGATTTCTGAGATCTCAAACTTTTCATCCGGCCTCAACTTTTTCTTCGCTCCTCGTCTCTTTACCGAAGATTTGCTCGATCCGGAGGGCTAAAAAAGGAACAAAGACGAGAGTTAATGAATGAATCAATTAACTAGTCAGCACATGCTTAACTAACATATATACCTCCTGGCCGGACTCGGTTCGGTCACCGGAGCCAGCATCACGGTCTCCTTCTTGCACCGGCATTGGGTCACCGGAGCCGTCCTCACGGTCTACTTCTTCCATGTGCATTGGGTCACCGAATTCATCAATATCATAGCCTAGATCTTCCAGCCGCAGCTCTTGTTCGACCTGCTCATCGGTGTCGTTGAGATACGACAAGACGGCATTTTGTCCGTGTGCGATTATGTCCATCAACATCGCTTCTTGTGCTAGGTCTCGGGTGTTGTCGTCCATTGTTTCTACAAATATTTACAACATGCCAATTATTATTCAAACATGACAGATGGATATATTAATGGCAAACGTAGAACTAGCTTCAACCCTCGACTGCTCGGCGATCCACAAACCCTAGACCCCCTCATGATACATTTTGTCTAGCTAGTGTCAAGGGATTCAACAAAACCAATACTTCATCATTAGGCGAAAGTAACAATAGCATGATGGTACGAAGCTCTCCAAAGTTGTTTTGGAACGGAGTTCCAGATAAGATAATTCGTAACAAAAGACGGATTATCCTATCAGGAACTCTGTTCCAAAATAACTTTACATAACTTCGTACAAACATGCCCCGGTTACTTCTGGCAAATGATGAAGTCATGGAATTCTTCAATACTTTGACACTAGCTAGGCAACCTCTCG
>LR738714.1:724368818-724397253 GCA_902687465.1 Secale cereale
TGCCCCCCTTTAGTCCCGGTTGCTACCACCAACCGGGACTAAATGTCCCTTTTCAGCAGCCCAAAGGGCGGGAAGGAGGGGCCTTTAGTCCCGGTTGGTGGCAGCAACCGGGACTAAAGGGGGGCATTAGTCCCGGTTTCAGCCACCAACCGGGACTAATGCCACCCTTTAGTACCGGTTGGTGCCACCAACCGGGACCAAAGGCCCTATGCTGGTGCGGGTGCGGTGGGATGTTTAGTCCCACCTCGCTAGCTGAGGGAGCTCGAGAGTGGTTTATAAGGGCTGCTGCTCCCACCCTCTCGAGCTCCTCTCAAATGCAGGCTTCTGGGCCTAACTCTGCGCGCTGCCCTGTGAGCTTGCTGGGCCTTATATTACAGGTGGATCCTGTGCTATAGGCCTTGCAGGCTCACTGGGCAGCGCCCAATTTTTTTTTTTTTTTGCTTTATTTATTTCTAAGTTGTTTTTTGCTGTATTTAGAGTTGCTTTATTTATTTTATTTTCTTTGTTTATTTCTAAGTTGTTTTTTGCTGTATTTAGAGTTGCTTTATTTATTTTACTTCCTTTATTTATTTTCTTTGTTGCTTTATTTATTTTATTTTGTTTATACTTACAACAAAATACTTATTGTTGCTATTTATTTCTAAGTTGTTTTTTGCTGTATTTAGAGTTGCTTTATTTATTTTATTTTCTTTGTTTATTTCTAAGTTGTTTTTTGCTGTATTTAGAGTTGCTTTATTTATTTTCTTTGTTGCTTTATTTATTTTATTTTGTTTATACTTACAACAAAATACTTATTGTTGCTATTTATTTTTCAAGTTTGTTTTGTTTTGTTTTGTTTTGTTAGTGCAAGTAGTATTGAAATTTGAATAGTACAAACGGACAATGGTATCATACTCGTTTGTTACAAAGTTGGCATGGTATCATCATAATAGTTGCGGAAATAACTCTTCACTTTTTCTTCGCTTGTGTCATTTGCTTATTGCGCCGTAACCATGGATAATCTTTATCGTTTATCAGGATGCTTGGGTCAGCCTTGACTTTGAAGGGAGGAATTTCATGAAACTTTTCATAATCTTCAGACATGTCTGTCTTGCCCTCCACTCCCAGGATGTCCCTTTTTCCTGAAAGAACTATGTGGCGCTTTGGCTCATCGTATGATGTATTCGCTTCCTTATATTTTCTTTTTCTCGGTCTGGTAGACATGTCCTTCACATAGATAACCTGTGCCACATCATTGGCTAGGACGAACGGTTCGTCAGTGTATCCAAGATTTTTCAGATCCACTGTTGTCATTCCGTACTGTGGGTCTACCTGTACCCCGCCTCCTGACAGATTGACCCATTTACACTTAAACAAAGGGACCTTAAAATCATGTCCGTAGTCAAGTTCCCATATGTCCACTATGTAACCATAATATGTGTCCTTTCCCCTCTCGGTTGTTGCATCAAAGCGGACACCGCTGTTTTGGTTGGTGCTCTTTTGATCTTGGACAATCGTGTAAAATGTATTCCCATTTATCTCGTATCCTTTGTAAATCAATACAGTCGAAGATGGTCCCCTGGACAACAAGTACAACTCATCACAAACAATGTTGTCACCTCTGAGACGTGTTTCCAACCAACTGTTGAAAGTCCTGATGTGTTCACGTGTAATCCAGTCGTCGCACTGCTCCGGGTGTTTGGAGCGCAGACTGTTCTTGTGTTCATCGACATACGGGGTCACCAATGTAGAGTTCTGTAGAACTGTGTAGTGTGCTTGAGACCAAGAATAACCGTCCCTGCATATTATTGAGTCCCTTCCAAGCGTGCCTTTTCCAGTCAGTCTCCCCTCGTACCGCGATTTAGGGAGACCTATCTTATTAAGGCCAGGAATGAAGTCAACACAAAACCCGATGACATCCTCTGTTTGATGGCCCATGGAGATGCTTCCTTCTGTCCTTGCGCGGTTACGGACATATTTCTTGAGGACTCCCATGAACCTCTCAAAGGGGAACATATTGTGTAGAAATACGGGCCCCATAATGACAATCTCGTCGACTAGATGAACTAGGACGTGTGTCATGATATTGAAGAAGGATGGTGGGAACACAAGCTCGAAACTGACAAGACATTGCGCCACATCACTCCTTAGCCTTGGTACGATTTCTGGATCGATCACCTTCTGAGAGATTGCATTGAGGAATGCACATAGTTTCACAATGGCTAATCGGACGTTTTCCGGTAGAAGCCCCCTCAATGCAACCGGAAGCAGTTGCGTCATAATCACATGGCAGTCATGAGACTTTAGGTTCTGGAACTTTTTCTCTGCCATATTTATTATTCCCTTTATATTCGACGAGAAGCCAGTCGGGACCTTCATACTGAGAAGGCATTCAAAGAAGATTTCTTTCTCTTCTTTCATAAGAGCATAGCTGGCAGGACCTTCATACTGCTTCGGAGGGATGCCGTCTTTTTCGTGCAAACGTTGCAGGTCCTCCCGTGCCTCAGCTGTATCTTTTGTCTTTCCATACACGCCCAAGAAGCCTAGCAGGTTCACGCAAAGGTTCTTCGTCACGTGCATCACGTCGATTGAAGAGCGGACCTCTAGGTCTTTCCAGTAGGGTAGGTCCCAAAATATAGATTTCTTCTTCCACATGGGTGCGTGTCCCTCATCGTCATTCGGAACAGCTAGTGCGCCGGGGCCCTTTCCAAAGATTACGTGTAAATCATTGACCATAGCAAGTACGTGATCACCGGTACGCATGGCGGGCTTCTTCCGGTGATCTGCCTCGCCTTTGAAATGCTTGCCTTTATTTCGACATTGATGGTTGGTCGGAAGAAATCGACGTTGGCCCAAGTACACATTCTTCCTGCACTTGTCTAGGTATATACTTTCAGTGTCATCTAAATAGTGCATGCATGCGTGGTATCCTTTGTTTGTCTGTACTGAAAGGTTACTGAGAGCGGGCCAATCGTTGATGGTCACGAATAGCAACGCCTTTAGGTCAAATTCCTCCTGTTTGTGCTCATCCCACGCACGTACACCGTTTCCATTCCACAGCTGTAAAAGTTCTTCAACTAATGGCCTTAGGTACACATCAATGTCGTTGCCGGGTTGCTTAGGGCCATGGATGAGAACTGACATCATAATGAACTTCCGCTTCATGCACATCCAAGGAGGAAGGTTATACATACATAGAGTCACGGGCCAGGTGCTGTGATTGCTGCTCTGCTCCCCGAAAGGATTAATGCCATCCGCGCTTAAAGCAAACCATACGTTCCTTGCGTCCTTTGCAAACTCCTCCCAGTACTTTCTCTCGATTTTTCTCCATTGCGACCCGTCAGCGGGTGCTCTCAACTTCCCGTCTTTCTTACGGTCCTCACTGTGCCATCGCATCAACTTGGCATGCTCTTTGTTTCTAAACAAACGTTTCAACCGTGGTATTATAGGAGCATACCACATCACCTTCGCAGGAACCCTCTTCCTGGCGGGCTCGCCATCAACATTACCAGGGTCATGTCGTCTGATCTTATACCGCAATGCACCGCATACCGGGCATGCGTTCAGATCGTTGTATGCACCGCGGTAGAGGATGCAGTCATTAGGGCATGCATGTATCTTCTACACCTCCAATCCTAGAGGGCATACGACCTTCTTTGCTGCGTATGTACTGTCGGGCAATTCGTTATCCTTCGGAAGCTTCTTCTTCAATATTTTCAGTAGCTTCTCAAATCCTTTGTAAGCCACAGCATTCTCTGCCTTCCACTGCAGCAATTCCAGTACGGTACCGAGCTTTGTGTTGCCATCTTCGCAATTGGGGTACAACCTTTGTGATCCTCTAACATGCGATCGAACTTCAGCTTCTCCTTTTGACTTTCGCATTGTGTCCTTGCATCGACAATGACCCGGCGAAGATCATCATTTGGTTCCTCTTGATCTTCAGCAGCTTCACCCGTTGCAGCATCATTGGGCACATCGTCTGGTTCCTCTTGATCTTCACCAGCTCCCCCCATTGCAGCATCACCGTATTCAGGGGGCACATAGTTGTCATCGTACTCTTCTTCTTCGCTGTCTTCCATCATAACCCCTATTTCTCCGTGCCTCGTCCAAACATTATAGTGTGGCATGAAACCCTTGTAAAGCAGGTGGGAGTGAAGGATTTTCCGGTTAGAGTAAGACATCGTATTCACAAATTTAGTGCATGGACAACACATAAAACCATTCTGCTTGTTTGCCTTTGCCCCATTTAGAAACTCACGCACGCCCTTAATGTACTCGGAGGTGTGTCTGTCACCGTACATCCATTGGCGGTTCATCTGCGTGCATTTATATATAATTAAGTGTGTCAAAAACCATTATAGAACATATCATAAATAGATAATTAAGGGACCAAATGGATAAAAGTTCATCATCACATTAAAACCAAAGTACATACATATATAGTTCTCATCTAACAACATATAGCTCTCCATACACATCGAAACTATGTAAAACATTTCAACGCGAAAACAAATGCTATCATAATCGCAACCAAGGTAACAATTGATCCAACGGCATAATGATACCAAGCCTCGGTATGAATGGCATATTTTCTAATCTTTTTAATCTTCAACCGCATTGCATCCATCTTGATCTTGTGATCATCGACGACATCCGCAACATGCAACTCCAATATCATCTTCTAGTCCACAATTTTATTTATTTTTTCCTTCAAGAATTTGTTTTCTTCTTCAACTAAATTTAACCTCTCGACAATAGGGTCCATCTTGATCTTGTGATCATCGATAACTTCCGCAACATGGAACTCCAATTCCATCTTCTCCTCCTCCATTTTTTCCAATTTTTTCTTTAACGAAATGTTTTCCTCTTCAACTAAATTTAACCTCTCCACAAAAGGGTCGGTTGGAATTTCCGGTTCAACTACCTCCTAGACATAATAAAACATCTATGCATGTCAGGTTGGTCGGCATAACTATCATAAGCACTAAAACAAATAGTTATAAATTAAAGATAATATACCACATCCGAATCGTAGACCGGACGAGGGCCCACGTGGGCGGATATCAAAACCATCGCACTATATAATAACAAGCAATAATAAACGTAAGAAAATTAGACAAATATCTATCTAAAGCAATAATAAAAGTAAGAAAAGCATGGACATAACAAGAGGCTCACCACGGTGGTGCCGGTGACGAGATCGGCGGGGGCGATCGATGGCGGCGAAGACGGGGACGGGACGTGACGGACCGCTAAACCTAGACAAATCTCTGAGAAAATAGAGCTTCGAGAGGAGAAAAGCTTAACTGGTGTGGCTCGGGCATTCCACCGAACACGTTGTGTGCATAGGAGGTGAGCTAGAGCACCACTAACCCCTCCCCCCCTCGGCCAGAAAAAAAAAACAGAGCAGTGAGCTCTGCTCTTGAGTGAGGGGGTTTATATAGGCAACTCACTGGTCCCGGTTGGTGCTACAAACCGGGGCTAAAGGGGTGCCTTTGGTCCCGGTTCATAAAACCAACCGGGACCAATAGTGGTGGGCCAGGAGCAAGAGCCATTGGTCCCGGTTTTTAGCTCCAACCGGGACCAATAGGTCGAGACGAACCGGGACCAATGGCCCACGTGGCCCGGCCGGCCCCCTGGGCTAACGAACCGGGTCCAGTACCCCCATTGGTCCCGGTTCTAGATTGAACCGGGGCTAATGGGCTGGACCAATGCCCTGTTTTCTACTAGTGGTTATCCTAATTAAAACCAATAATTTGCTATACTCTTTTTTCTGAAGAAAAAAAATCCTAGAAAGCATAACTATACTCTACATATTTGAATTATTGTGTGATCCATCAAATGACTCTTGTAGACCATCTACAACCAAACCACCCCACTTATTACCTATATGCCCAGATGGACGGCTCACACATGAGAGAAGTGAAAACACCTACCCAACACTCCCCCCCCCTTTTTCCTTAGGCCTTGTACAATGGTAGGTGCTTAGGTAGATACTATGTAAAATAAACCATTTTTTTAAGCATCGATGCTTATTTCTACAGAAGGGGTGCTTAATTAAGCATCTATCCTCTACAAATAAGCATCGGTGCTTAGAGAAAAACTGGTTTATTTCTTTAAGCACCTCTGCTAAGCACCTTACATTATACAAGGCCTTATATGCTCGGGATATCCGACACTTCTCATACACATCCCATGTGTGGGCAGGATATGAGAATGACTAGGCAGTTCACCATGTTCGATTTGACCCACCCAGACCATCTTCTCTCTTTCTTTATTCTGTCCTTTCTTTCTCTCTTCATCCCACCAATCATATGCATGTGACCGGCTATATAGAGAGAATAGTGAGGGTCAAGGATGCGTCCAACGGACAAGTTAGGGCTTAGAACAGACACGCCCGCACGGCATCCAAATGAGTCCATGGACATATAGGGCTTCAAATTAGCCCAGTCTAGTTGTAAATGCTCTAAGTATTTCCTTTTCACTAGTAAAGCACTAATCGAGTGATTTAGGTCGTTTAATCACTATCTGACAAGTGGGGCCGAATTGACGGGAGCTGACTTGGCAAAATATTTACATATACACCCTTAGATCTTAAAAATAAAAGCAATCAACCCATCCCCCTCCCCTCGCCGTGTGATAGGCCATGGAGGAGAGTCTCACCGCTGTTCGCCGCTAGCCGCTCCCGCAACACCCACGGCCAGGGCACCTGCTGCTACACCGCTCGCCGAGCAACCACTGCCGTGCTTTGCATTGTGGCCTCGCTCCCTCTAACGCTCCCTTTGCGCGGAGGCCTTGCTGGGCACGTCAGGAGTGTCGTCGTCGGGCGCGCACGCGTTCTTGGACCTCCACGAGCTCCCCTGCATCTCCCAGCTCTCCATCCACGCCCACATGGCCAGCGGGAACCATGTCCATTCCAAGACTATCCACCATCCACGTCGTGTTCTTACTTGCGTTTGGATGGTCGCGGTCTCCGTGTACAGTTGATGGCTTCTCGCCCCTCGTTGGCTACCCCAAGTGGAAGGTTTGAGATGTAGCGTAGCGGCAAATTTCCCTTGGCAAAGATACCAAGGATCGAATCCCGTGAGACTCCGAGGGTCGACAAGAAGGTGTCAATAGCGCCAGAAACATTTGCTTGACGGAACCTGCACACAGATACAAATAAATCTGCTCCCAACGAGAACAGAGAGGTTGTCAATCCTCCGGCCTTGTCGTTTATAAAGGATCAAACGCAAGAGATAATAGTGATAGGTATGACTGCAACTAGGAAATAAGAACAGGAAGTAAATAGCGGGTGTGATCAGTGATGGTAATATGGACCGGGGTCCCATGATGTTCACTAGTGATGTCTCTCTCCCAAAAGACGATAAAACTGCTAAGCGAGGTAAACAAATTACAGCTGGGCAATTGACAGGATTATGTGCGCATACCAATGCTAACTATGCTGTAAAGAAAGGTAGAGTATCAAAAGCATGGGCGGTATGCCAAGGCAAGTAGACCGAAATCCATTTGCATCTACTACTAATCATCCACCTTGAGATATCTATCCAGAACATCTCGCTGGTATTAAGTTGCGAGTCCCACCCAAAGTGTAAACTCAAAGCAACAGACAACTGCATTAAAAGAACTTTGCGTAAAGTACACAATCCTTGCACCCGCAAGTACAAGCACCGTTGTTTTCCCCCTTGTGGCAACAGCACATCCCCTAGACTCATGTTTCTGTCACTCAAACTAGTCATCGAGGGGCATGAAGCCACAATCAAGCATAACGTTCCCTCTTGGAGTTACTACCTACTACTCGGCCAAAGCAATAAACAGCAACGGAGAACATGCAAGAATTACTCAAGAACATAAATATAAAAGAGGTGAATCAAATATATTACTCACACACAATCTGAACATAATCTCATAATCCATCGGATCCCAGCAAACTCAGCAGAGCAACAGCATAAAGATTACATATGTGCCTCGATCATGTAGGGCAGCTCACGAGGTCTAATCCATGAAGAACAAAGAGGGGAGGAGAACATCACATAGCTACTGGTCATGGACCCATGTTCCAAGAGGGACTACTCACAACTCATCCGGGAAGCGTCCATGGTGGTGGAGAAGCTCCGGGTGGTGTTTCTCCCCTCCGGCAGGGTGCCGGGAAGAGTTCTCCTGGTGCTCCCGATCTTGGAAGCGCGGCGGCGGCGGAACAGAGATGAGATCGCGAAAAAGGGTTCCGTCCTCGAGGGTTTTGGGACGCGAGCAATATATATGCAAAAGGGGGTCACCAGAGGCGGAGGTGGGGCCCCAGGCGCCCCCCTGGCGCGGCCAGGGGTGGGGCCGCGCCGGGTGGCCGCCTGGGCCACCCCAGGCTCCCCTCTGGCCCTGCCTTGGTTTTTCCGGCAGCTCCCGATACGCTGATTTTTTCTATATTTTTCCCGGAATTTTTAGGGCACTTTTAATATGGGGGAAACCTGAAATAGAAAAACAGCAGAAAACAGGAACTGGCACTGTGGTGCACTGAGTTAATAGGTTAGTCCAAATATGATCAAAAGTGTATGGAAGTGCATAAATATCATAGCAATATCACACAAAATAGGCATGGAGCAAGCAGAAATTATAGATACGTTTTGGACGTATCAACATCCCCAAGCTTAATTCCTGCTCGTCCTCGAGTAGGTAAATTATAACAAGCATAATTTCTGTGGTGACATGCTATCAACCATATAAGAACTTTTAAGTAAAGCAATCAAGGCATGTAATCCAATTCAAGTCATAACAAGCAAGAGTCTATATTAGCATTGTAACAAGTAACATAAGAACATAAAGGTGCAAGAGCTCTCGCTGTCCGTGACTCGAATGTCTCCAAATGGTGTTTGCATGCAAGAAAGGGAATAGGGTTATATGAGAGAGTAAAACATAGTTTTTGTATTGTTGAGAACTTAATCTACTAAAGTTTCACACTTGGTCTTCTTTGGAATCTTATCTTGACTCATCCCCAGACCGTCAGCCAGGTACAAGTCAAAATGATCCACTCCCTTCCAATATTTTGAGCACTCATGCAATGGATGAGCGTAAGCAAGAAAGTCGACACTTAGGATGGCAAAGAGAGAAAAATGATAGAGGGGGAAGACAAAAAAGGTGTGAAAGGCTCACATCAATGAGGACAATCATCGGCGAGAGAAAGCCAAATGATAGATATGATGTGAGGAGTAGGGATTGCCATGCAACGGATGCACATATGAGCTAAGGTAAGCTCTCCAATGGAACTAGTGGGGGTGCATCCAACTCGCTTGCTCAAGAAGACCTAGAGCTCTTTTGAGGAGGCTCATCATTGGAATATACAAGCCAAGTTCTATAGTGTAAAGGTCCCCACATAGCTATATGCATAAATGATAATCTCTATGGAGTACAAGGTATAAGATGGAGTACGAGTGTGGATCTCTCAAAAGAAATAGTAGTGTGCCCCCTTCTCTCTTTTTATTTCTTTTTCTCTTTTTTTCTATTTTTTTATTTTTTTTGTGGCCTCAATGGCTCTTTCTATTTATCTCTCATTTGTCCTCTTTGGGATCTTTTGATTTTGTCCTCTTTGGGATCTTGATTTGTCCTCTTTGGGATCCTTTCCCCACTTTAGGCGCAACACTCTATGTATTACAAGAAGTATAGAAGATCTTTCACACTTTACAAAAGTACTCAACATAAAGAAAATGAAACTATCATGATGTATGCAAATGTATGCCTCTGCCAGTGTAGCAGGATATGCAATGATACTAGCGCGTTATGTAGCAATGATTAGGGCAAGGCCCAACTAGCATGCGGCTCATCGATCAAGCAAAAAGCATGTATGACATGAAGATCAAGTCATGAGAAGATGGATGTTGCATGGCAATGTATCTCGGAAAGGCTATGGAAATGCCTTAATAGGTAGGTATGGTGGCTGTTTTGAGGAAGGATATAATGAGGCTTATGATGACAGAGCGTATAGTGCCAAGGATTTGGATGTACCGGCGAAGTATGCGCCAACTCTCGAGGTGAGAAAGGGCAATGCACGGCACCGAAGAGGCTAGAAAAATATGGATAGGTGGAAGTGTCAACTTTCGAATACTCACATTAGTCCGAAGAACTCATGCACTTATTATCGGTAACTCTCAATCTAATTAGGAGGTTCACAAAGAGACAAGTACCCCGAGGAGGTGTTTATGGGGGTTTGGTTACCCATGCGCATCCTCGACCCATGGTACGTGAGTCTACTCTAATATTCGATCCCTCCAAAGATTAGTGATCCAATTAGTAGCTAAAGTTCTCAACTATTTTGTAGGTTTTCGAAAATAAACACGGATTGCCCAAAATACGACATCTATCACTAATAGGCTAAAGCTCTTGACACCAAAAGTTCCGACATTACTCATGGCAATACCTCAAAACTATTGCAAGTTACTACTAAAATTAAATAGCAACCTCAGTTACCTACTTTAAGTTAAGACACACAACTCAGTGCAACAGACAAACTCTCTTAACAAGATAAACGTGAAAACTCAAGAGAGTTCAACAACCAACTAAACAAAAGCTCTTTCAAAAGAAAAGCATGAAAACTAAGAGCTAAACATGACAGTAGCTATGGAAAGACAAAGAACACACACAGCAAAGATAAGCATGAAAATCTTATGTTGTGTTCTAGGTTGAAGTGGAGCGTGTTTCTCTCCCACACAAAGAAAGCTGGGTTCTAACTCGTTATGAACAGCAAGCAAAGCTAAAGAAAACTAAAAAGGAAACTAAGAGCAAGACGCTCCAAGCATAGCACATAACACATGAAGTGATTAAAATATAGTGGAACGGAAGACGAACTGATAATTGTTGATGGAGAAGGGGATGCACGGGGGCATCCCCAAGCTTAGACACTTGAGTCTTCTTGAATATTTCTTGGGGGTGCACGGGGGCATCCCCAAGCTTGAGCGTTTGACCCTCCTGGATCTTCTTTTATCATCTTCCCTCGCACACTTGAAAACTCCCTTCATACATAACTCATCATAATCTGATTAGCGAGGTTAGTATCCATAATAAAATAACTTTTACCTGCTGCAAATAAGGATAATCTTGAAGAGCTACTGTTTCTCAAGATTGCCAAAAGGTTTTTGCAAAGAAAAAGCAAACTCAAGGTTTGCAAAACGAAGAAAAGGCAAAACAGGACAGAATCTGTGAAAAACAGACCAGCAGGTAGTAAATAATTTTTTCGGGGCACTTCTGCAACTCAAATCAAAAAACTCAGAACAGATGCCGGAATGCCAATTGTATAGAGCACGCTGCCAAAAAAATTCAGATCAAAAAGATGATCTGGTGATTTTATACGAATTGTTCTGTCCAAGGACAGAATCTGTTTTCTGGACTGCACGTCACAACTTTTGAACTTTCTTGCAATCGGAGGCTAAACTTGGCACAAAGCTGAAATATAAAGATAAAATGATGATGCTACTGTAGTAACAAACATCAAGACACAACAAAAGCAAAATAAAACTTTATTCGTTGTGGGCTGCCTCCCAAAAGAGCTTTCTTTTATGCCTTTAAGCTAGGCATGATGCAAAAAGAGAGGATCAAGTTTTATCAAGAGTAAAAGAATAGCTAGCCCGTGTAACAGACTAAAAAGGCAACTTAATCTTCTTTCTAGGGAAGTGTTCCATTGCTTTCTTGAGAGGGAATTGGAATTTTATATTCCCCTCTTTCATGTCAATGATAGCACCAACGGTGCAAAGAAAAGGACGTCCCAAAATAATTGGACATGAAGGTTCACATTCAATATCCATAATAGTAAAATCAACGGGAACATAATTGTCATTGACAATGATAAAAACATCGTCGATCTTCCCCAAAGGTTTCTTTAAGGAAGAATCAACAAGACGAACACCAAAAGAACAAGGATCAAAAGGTTTCAATTTAAGCATATCATACATTCTTTTGGGCATAACGGAGGTACTAGCTCCAACATCACATAAAGCATAGCAAGAGAAGTTATTCAACTTAATTTTAATCATAGGATCCCAACCATCTTCTAGCTTTCTAGGTATGGAGGCTTCTACCCTAAGCTTCTCATCCCTAGCTTTGATGAGAGCATTAGTGATATGCTTCGTGAAGGCAAGGTTAAGTGTGCTAGTGTGGGGGTCTTTAGACATTCTTTGTAAAAAGGTGACAACTTCTGAAAGGGTGCAATTATCAAAATCAAGGTCACTACTATCAAGTAAAGTTGTAGTGGTGTCCTTTAGGCTCACTTGTTTGGTAGCTTCTATGGTCATAGGAGTTTCTTCTTTTAAGGTTGAGGTCATAGCATCACCATTAATAGGTCCAATGGAACTAGGAGTGCATTGGGTGCTAAGAGTTTGGATATCCTCAACAACTTGGATAGTAGCAACTATGTGGTGGGTAGGAAGGCTCTTAATTCTATCTTCTTCCTCCTTTTCTCAAGCCCATCTCTCTTTAAGTTTAGCCATCATCCTAATGTTTTCATTAATTTGCACTTGAATAGCATTCATAGGAGTGGTCTTCCGCTCCTCAAGGGGAGAAGTTCTAATTTTAAGCAACTCTACCTCATGTGCTAAATTGTCTACCTTCGAAGAGAGATTATCTAGTTTGGCTAGTTTTTCTTCTACACTCTTATTGAAGGCTTTTTGGGTAGTGATGAAGTCTTTAAGCATAATCTCTAGTTCAGAAGTGGAGTTCTTGGTGTTAGGATAAGCATTGTTGTTCCCATAGGAATTAGAGGGGAACGGTCTTGGGTTGCTACCAAAATTACTCCTATAAGCATTGTTATTGAAATTGTTTCTAGAGATAAAGTTCACATCTACTTGATCTTGAGCAATCAAAGAATTTAAAGGGACATCATGAGGATCAATAGGAGATTGCTTGGAAAGTAGAGACATGATCAAGTCAACTTTTCCATTTAGGGAGGAAATCTCCTCGACAGAGTTTACCTTCCTACCTGTTGGAGCGCGTTCGGTGTGCCATTGGGAATAGTTGGTCATCATCTCATCGAGAAGCCTCGTGGCAGCACCAAGTGTAGTTGACATAAAGGTTCCTCCCGCGGCCGAATCCAACAAGTTCCGCGAGGTAAAGTTCAAGCCTGCATAAAAAGTTTGGATAACCATCCAAGTAGTCAAACCATGAGTTGGGCAGTTCTTTACAAGAGATTTCATGCGTTCCCAAGCTTGGGCAAAGTCTTCATTATCCAATTGTTTAAAATTCATTATGTTAATCCTTAGTTGGATAATTTTAGCAGGGGGATAGTACTTCACAATAAAGGCATCCTTGCACTTGTCCCAAGAATCTATGCTATTCCTAGGCAAGGATTGAAACCAAATTTTAGCTCCTCCTCTCAAGGAGAAAGGAAAAAAGCTTAAGCTTAACAATATCATCATCTATTTCTTGGTACTTTTGCATATCACAGAGTTCAACAAAATTATTTAAATGGAAAGCAGCATCATCTCCAGCACCGGAGAATTGATCTTTCATTACTAGGTTCAGCAAAGCAGGTTTAATTTCATAAGAAGGTGCTGAAGTGGCAGGTGTAGTAATAGGCGTGCAGATAAAGTCATTGTTGTTATGACTAGTGAAGTCATACAACTTGGTGTTCTCAGTGGAACCCATAGCAGCAGCAAGCAAGATAACTATTTTTGTGATTTTTGGTAAAGGACACTAAAGCAAAACTGAAAGGTAAACTAACAAGACTAAAAAGCAAAGATAAAAGATAGCGTGCAACTCCCCTATCTTAAAGAGTGGAGTCCCCGGCAACGGCACCAGAAACTTGCTTGATGGCTTCTCGCCCCTCGTTGGTTACCCCAAGTGGAAGGTTTGAGATGTAGCGTAGCGGCAAATTTCCCTTGGCAAAGATACCAAGGATCGAATCCCGTGAGACTCCGAGGGTCGACAAGAAGGTGTCAATAGCGCAAGAAACTTTTCCTTGACAGGACCTGCACACAGATACAAATAACTTTGCTCCCAACGAGTACAGAGAGGTTGTCAATCCCTCCGGCCTTGTCGTTTACAAAGGATCAAGCGCAAGAGATAATAGTGATAGGTTTGACTGCAACTAGGAAATAAGAACAGGAAGTAAATAGCGGGTGTGATCAGTGATGGTAATATGGACCGGGGTCCCATGATGTTCACTAGTGATGTCTCTCTCCCAAAAGACGATAAAACAGCTAAGCGAGGTAAACAAATTACAGCTGGGCAATTGATAGGATTATGTGCGCAAACCAATGCTAACTATGCTGTAAAGAAAGGTAGAGGCTCAAAAGCATGGGCGGTACGACAAAGCAAGTAGACCGAAATCCATTTGCATCTACTACTAATCATCCACCTTGAGATATCTATCCAGAACATCTCGCTGGTATTAAGTTGCGAGTCCCACCCAAAGTGTAAACTCAAAGCAACAGACAACTGCATTAAAAGAACTTTGCGTAAAGTAAACAATCCTTGCACCCGCAAGTACAAGCACCGTTGTTTCCCCCCTTGTGGCAACAGCACATCCCCTAGACTCATGTTTCTGTCACTCAAACTAGTCATCGAGGGGCATGAACCCACAATCAAGCATAACGTTCCCTCTTGGAGTTACTACCTACTACTCGGCCAAAGCAATAAACAGCAACGGAGAACATGCAAGAATTACTCAAGAACATAAATATAAAAGAGGTGAATCAAATATATTACTCACACACAATCTGAACATAATCTCATAATCCATCGGATCCCAGCAAACTCAGCAGAGCAACAGCATAAAGATTACATATGTGCCTCGATGATGTAGGGCAGCTCACGAGGTCTAATCCATGAAGAACAAAGAGGGGAGGAGAACATCACATAGCTACTAGTCATGGAGCCATGGTCCAAGAGGGACTACTCACAACTCATCCGAGAAGCGTCCATGGTGGTGGAGAAGCTCCCGGTGGTGGTTCTCCCCTCCGACAGGGTGCCAGGAAGAGTTCTCCTGGTGCTCCCGATCTTGGAAGCGCGGCAGCGGCGGAACAGAGATGAGATCGCGAAAAAGGGTTCCGTCCTCGAGGGTTTCGGGACGCGAGCAATATATATGCAAAAGGGGGTCACCAGAGGCGGAGGTGGGGCCCCAGGCGCCCCCCTGGCGCGGCCAGGGGTGGGGCCGCGCCGGGTGGCCGCCTGGGCCACCCCAGGCTCCCCTCTGGCCCTGCCTTGGTTTTTCCGGAAGCTCCCAATACGCTGATTTTTCCTATATTTTTCCCGGAATTTTTAGGGCACTTTTAATATGGGGGAAACCTGAAATAGAAAAACAGCAGAAAACGGGAACTGGCACTGTGGTGCACTGAGTTAATAGGTTAGTCCAAATATGATCAAAAGTGTATGGAAGTGCATAAATATCATAGCAATATCACACAAAAGAGGCATGTAGCAAGCAGAAATTATAGATACGTTTTGGACGTATCAACAGTTCAACGCTGGTCGCGACTATGTGGCCTGCGCAAGGCTCGGCATGCCGCAGCAGACTCTCCCGCTCACCATTGACCACAGCAACGATGCCGCCTAGATCCCGCGCAGCGCGTGCGTCAGTTGGGTGCCCAAGTCAGCGTCGTGAGCAACTAGGCTCAGCACGGTCTACTCCCCATCAGAGGCGACCAGACCTCCCGCTGCCATGCGGCTCCCTCGGCCTCTGCACGCCCGACAACAACGGGTCCTCCTGCACCATGCACATGAGCGGCGGCTGCTCGCAGGCCGACGGCTCCGCTCTCCTCATCCCAACCGACGACGTCGGGCCCTGCTGTTGGTGTCAAAACCGGCAGATCTTGGGTAGGGGGCCCAAGCTATGTGTTTAGAGGATCTATGGTAACAGGAGGCTGGGGACACGATGTTTACCAAGGTTCATGCCCTCTCGATCGATGTAATACCCTACTTCCTGCTATATTAGTATGGATGAATATGAATACAAGAGTTGATCTACCTCGAGATCGTAATGGCTAAACCCTAAGTCTAGCCTATGAGGATATTGTGATGATGTTGATCCCCTCTACAGACTAAACCCCCTGGCTTATATACACGCTAGAGGGGACCTAGGATTACAAGGGTGACTTGGGGAGGAAGTAATTGATACATCCGGACTCTACACTTGCCTTTCTACATACATAAGAGTCCTGACCGAATACGGAGGAGGGTCTTCTTCGTCTTCTTTGTGCGGCCCATCAGTGCGGCCCAACTTCAACGACCTGGATGACTGAGGATCCCTAAATACAGGACTCCCTCACCCGCCCCTCCCTGTTCACGCACACAATGTGTTTGCTGTAATGTGTGTGAGAGTGGACGAGAGGAGAAGGAAGAAGACTTGGTCAAGACTCACACATGAAAAAAAAATCCCAAGTCAGCTCCTGACTAGCAGGGCCCATCTGTTAGAAAAAGGATCAAACGCGGCAAGGCTCGTGATCAGTGCTTTCTACAAAAGTTTACTGTAAATGCGGTGGCTTTGGTAAAATATTAGTGACCTAATGATTTTCTGCAAATGGTGGCCCAAATGTGGTGGTTTTGTGCAATTAACTCAAAATAGGGTGGAGTTTGTTGTTAGCCTTGTATACAAGAGTTTTTTATATTTTGTGGCTACCCGTTATACTTTAATGGAGGGAGTACATGTATGTATGATTGAATTTATTTATTGTATGATCATGCATTTTGCATTTTCAAGACCAGAAATTATCTGAAATATCACCTTTTTCATGATTCGTGGGTAATTAACATGCCTGCCAACCTTTCGGCGGTGCCATGCTTAGAGGCACATGGCTGCCACGTATCCTTGCATGTAGCCTTCTCTTGTATACTACCCCCTTTTACCATGACTGCCAAGGAGATCAATATCGGATGTCCAAAACAGTAGTGCTAATAACTATGCATTGGGAATGAAAGGTGTGCAGAAATATGTTCTTGGTTGAGGCTTTCCCACCAATTGTCTCACTTGCTACAATATTAGTGCATTCCGACTTCCGTGGAGGTGTTCCTTCCATTTGCCTAGTTTCCCGCATGTCTAGAGTATACACGAGTAGCAGAGGGACAAAGCTGGTTGCAGACTGAGAGCGGTTCTTCACAGTGTAGGGAAGCGTGTGAGTGTTGTGTGGAAAATAATTGTGTCTAGATAGTCACAAGGTTCCTTTTTGTGTAAAGGAGTTGTGATGACCTAGACGGGACATTCATTTTCTTAGGTATGTCCATGCTAGTTAACCCCTGAAATAAATTGGATTGTTAAGTATAGGACTTGCACTGCGTTTCTGAACCTTCTTTCCCACCACAACTCCATAGGAATGAGCAATAGGAAAGCGAAAATTGACAGAATTTCAGAGTCAACAACGCATAGGATCGAGCAGCTCAAAACTATAAGTAGAACCAAAGCCACCTCTGAAACTGGAGGCAAAAGCCAACCCATCTCATCTAAAAAAGGAAAAAAAATTAGAAGAACAGGGCTCTCCCCCCGGTTCCATTTCACATTGAAAATGAACCCACGGTATTCAACTTATTACAACAAGCCGGAGAGGATTGTACCATCCCCTCCGGCATGATTCTAGCGAACATAGTTAACTTCTTAGATCTTATCTAACAAATGGCTACATAAAGATAAACATAGGTTTTCATCAGCAAAAGCCTGGTACATGGTATCATTATCATCCTTCTAGGAGCATCCCAATATACATGCCCATCCAGCCTTCTGCCTTCTTCTTTAGATAATATTGCGGCGAGAGCTCCTTCTTCCTCAGCCTGGCTCTGGTGAGAGCAACAGTGGCGGTCTCCTGGAAAACTCCCACAGAGATGATGTGAGCCTCTCCACGTGTTCTGTTGCATCTCCTCCGCACAAGACCTTCCATTGATTGCAGAAGCCTGCAATTCTCCTTAGAATCACCTGCACTCCCATCCAGGGGGCATTGTTAAAACACGTATCATTCCTAATTCTCCAGATAACCCAAAGAGTAGCTGAGATAATTATATTTGCGTTTTTCCCATTTATCAACAACATTCTTATAGTTAGGCCGGGGCATACACCCAGCAACATTATGAATGTTTCTCCACACCTCAACTATAACAACACATTCAAAGAAAAGGTGGGTACTAGTTTCATATTCTCAACAAAATAGGCAAGAAAGATCATCTAAGTGATGTCTCTTACTCAGGTTACTTCTAACTAACAACTTATCATGAGCTAGCAACCACAGAAAAATATAAATGTTAGGAGCGACATGTAGCTGCCATATCTTTGGGACATGCACGGGGGTAATCCCTTTAAAATTGATAATGCCATACAAAGATTTAACTGAATATCTCCCATTATGCTCCAGTTTCCATATGATAGCATTCTCCTCATCATTCAGCATAATAGATTGTGCAATGCTCAGCAAATCAAACCAAAGATGTTGTAATCTACTGTCCACACATCTTCTGAAAGTAATTTTAAGATTAGCCCCATCCCATATATCAGTAATGGTCTTATTATGTTCATTAGCAATACTATACAACTCCCAAAACTGAATGGCTAAGCTACAAGACCCAAACCAATGATCTTCCCAGAATTTAGTTTTCCTCCCATTCCCAACTTTCCACTGGTACCCCATCTTTGCTGCTTTAGCAGCCTAGAGAACACCTTTCCAGAAGGGGGAGGAGGAATTATTCCCAGGACAAGATAAAATATTTGGATTATTAGTCCTATATTTAGCATCAATAATCGTCTTCCACATTTTTTGATCTCCTCTCTGGTATTTATCAATCCAAGCAGCTAGAAGGCATATGTTCACATCAGCAATGTTAGGAATCCCCATTCCACCATATTGCTTCTTCTGTGCCAACATCCCCCAGCTAGCCAGGTGATATTTATGATGTCCCTCATAGTTATCCGAAAAATAGTGGGCCATCTGAGAATTAATCAAGTTAATAGCCCATTTGGGAAACTTGATCATAATCATTAGATAAGTTGGGATGCTAGCTAAACAAGATTGAACTAAAATTATTTTCTTCTCATAACCTAGTAGTATCCCTCTCCACCCAACTGCCTTTTTTCAAGACTTTGTCAACCACAAGTTGCAAATCTTCTCTCCTTAGCTTGGAGTGGTGGAGGGGGAAACCTAGATATTTCAGAGGGAAGGAGCACAAGCCACAAGATAAAGTTTGGGCTATACATTTTGCATCCTCCTCATTAATATTTGTAGGAACCAGGTCACACTTATGGAAGTTAATCCTCAACCCTGACATTTTTTGAAAGCAAGAAAGCAACCATTTTAAGTTTTTTGCAGATTCAATGTTATTTTCTAGGAACAAGAGAGTATCATCTGCTTATTGTAGGCTGATAATCCCTTGAGGGAAGATGTTACTCATCAACCCATTCACCATTTTATTCTTAGCAGCTTTATTAAGCATTCTACTAAATACATCAGCCACCACATTAAAAGTCATTAGAGATGTAGGGTCACCTTGCCTGACTCCTTTCAAAGTTTCAAAAAAATTCACTATTGCAATCATTAATCCTAACCCCCACTGAACTTTTATATAACAAGGATTCAACTTTCTTCATCCATTTGGGGCTAAAACCCCTTTGATACATAACATTCAGGAGGAATTCTTTACTGACTCTATCATATGCCTTCTCATAATCAAGCTTGAAGACAAAACCTTGTTTATTGTTGGTCACGGCATCATGAATAATCTCATGAGCTGTTACCACACTTTCCACTATGAACCTCCCTTTAATAAATGTAGTTTGATTTTGGGAAATAATTTCATCCCCAATATCTCCTAGTTGGTTAGCTAAACATTTAGCAAAAAAATTAAAACTACAATTAGACAAGGAAATAGGCCTAAATTTCTGAATAGTTTCAGCATCATGCTCTTTTGGGATCAAAGTTAATAGAGAAAATTTAAGTCTATATAGATCTAAGGAGTAATTGTTCCAAGCATCTACCATCAACATCAGTTCATCCTTAATATTTTTCCCAAAAATGTTGATAGAATAGGAAAGGGAAGCCATCAGGGTCAGGGGTCCCTTCTGCAGAAGACCCAAACACTGCTTTCCTAACATCCTCCTTAGTAATATTTGCTTCCAGTTTCATATTGTGCTCATTGGAAACCTTTTCAGAAGGTTCCCAGAAGTTATCATCTAGAGAAATATCCAGGGTTTCCTTCCTACCAAAAAGTTGTTTGTAGAAATCTATAGCAATGTTGATAATTCCCCTAGTATCCTCTATAGGGCCCTTTGGCACCCTCAACACATTTATCTGCTTCTTCTCCTTCTTTGATTAGCCAAGGCATGGAAGTAGGCATTATTTCTAACCCCCCCCTCCAATATGTTTCTCTCTCTTGATCTTTGCCTAGACTTAATCTCTTCTAATTTCCAAATATTTTGAAGATCTAGAGCAATCTTATCCATCCTAGCTTTAGATGGTGGGGAGAGCACCTTTGTCTCTGACTCAATGTCCATCAAGTTTTAATCAGCAACTAACTATTGTTTATACCTATTCTTAGAGGCCTCATAATTGGCATTCCACCCTTTACACACCCTCCTAAGCAATCTAATCTTGAATTGCCAAAAGGAAGTTTTTTACACTTGAAGAACATTATAAGGCGAGTAAGCAAGGAAAAATGGGACGTATTGGTAATTCACTTAGAACACCAGTCATTAGATACGTGCCAAGTATGGGGCTTAAAAGGTTTGATCACAACGAACCTGTAATAAACCTTGGAATTGCATAATCATGCATTTTCTGAACCTTTTTCATACCACAACTCTGTAGGCAACAACATCAGCATCCGCATGAAAATACAATAAAAGTGAAACTTGACAGAATTTTAGAGGCAACAACACGTAAGATCGAGCAGCTAAAAACTATAAGCAGAACCAAGCCACCGGAGACTGGTGGCAAAAGCAGCAAGTGCCCACAAGTACAACAACAGCAAGCAACAGCCGCCCTGCTAGGCTCCCACGGGAGGTCACGTGAATCCTTTTTTTAGGCAACGCAGGTCACCAGTATTGGACATGGATACAACAAGCATGGTGTTGCGATAGAGTGGAAAACATGGAGGGCTATGGAACGAACGGAAGTGGCATCGTCGTCAATCTCACTCTGAAGAATAAATGTATTTCTTGTCTTGATTCTACTCCCTACGAACCGCTCTAAGTTGCTCCTATGTCTCTAAAAATAATTGTGAAAACAGGGTGAAAGTTCATGGTGAGCCCTGTATACAGGATTTGTTCTTAAATTTTGTGGCTGCCTGGAACAAAGGGAGTTTATATGTAGGATTCGATTATGCATATTTATTGTATGATCATACGTACATTTCACGGCTTGGAGAGCATTTTTTACATGAGATGTCACTTTTTCACACATCGGGGCTGATTAACATGCCTAGTATCCTTTCGGTAGCGTCACACTTGTAGAGTAGAGTGCACATGGCTGCATCATATCCTTGCACATAACCTTCTTATATACTCTTGCCTACCATAGCCCCCTTTACCATGGGTACCAAAGGAGGTCAATATCAGATGCCCAAACTAGCAGTACTCATTTGCTAAGTATATTGGAAAAGGTTGCCTCGGGATTTGGGAATGAGAGGTGTGCGGAAAGACATTCTTGGCTGAGGCTTTCCTTCCAATTGTCTCACTTTCCGCAATATTAGTGTATTCCAAGTATGATGTGTTCGGAAATAGATCCTCCATGGAGGCGTCCTTCCATTTTCCCATCCTCCTGCATGTCTAGATTATAGACGGGTAGCAAAGCGACAAAGCTAGATGCAGACCAAGAGCGGTCCTTCACAGTGCGAGGGAGCGTATGAGTGTTGTGTGAAAAATACGTGTGTGTAGATAGGCACAGGGAACCATTGCGTGAATCACTTGCACTGTATCCTTCAAAGGGATACAAAGGGAGTTGTGATGACCTAGAAGGGACATTCATTTTATTAGGTGTGGGCATGCTAGTTAACCCCTATAAATTGGATTACCAAGTGTAGAACTTGAATACAGTTTCTAAACTTTCTTTCCTAACACAACTCCATAGGAAACAACAATAGAAAACCGAAAATTGAGAGAATTACAGAGTCAACAACGCATGGGATCGAGCAGCTCAAAACTATAAGCAGAACCAAAGCCACCACAGAAAATGGAGGCGAAAGCCATGCCAACTCATGGAAAAGGAAGTTTTTACATTTGAAGAACATTATAAGGCAACTAAGTGATGTCTACTACACGCTTCTATTCCTGTAGACAGTGTTGGGCCTCCAAGAGCAGAGGTTTGTAGGACAGCAGCAAATTTCCCTTAAGTGAGTAACCCAAGGTTTATTGAACTCAGGGAAGTGGAGGTTGAACGTACCCCTTTCAAGCAACCCTGCAATCAAGATACAAGAAGTCTCTTGTGTCCCCAACACACCTAATACACTTGTCAGATGTATAGGTGCACTAGTTCGGCGAAGAGATGGTAAAATATGGATGATAGGAGTGGCAAAGCAAAGTAATATATATCTGTAATAAAAAGTGCAGGAAGCAAACAAGTGGTAAACGTGAGCACAAATGGTATTGCAATGGTGGAAACAAGGCCTAGGCTTCATACTTTCACTAGTGGCAACTCCCAACAACATTGACATAGGCTAATCACATGATATTTCCCATAAAACATGCAATGGAGACGCACTCGGAGGTCATTCCTTTGTGGTCAAGAGAGGACGAAAATTATGTAGGGCTACAAAAACACACCTCAAAGTTCGTAGTTCTCAATCTATGGATTTCCCAATATCACCGCGGCCATCCAAAGAGAGTACCACAATCACCACAACATATCTCAAGGATGGTCAAAGACAAGCACCAAGAGACTCTCAATCTTCAATCAACACACAAAAGAGGAAATCACTCATGAAAATATTCTTCTAATCCATGTCCAATAGACCGCTGTCACCTTGGTCTCGGGGATTATACTAGATAAAGACAAGTGGTACATCAATTCAATACATAGAGGAAGGGGAAATATCATGGGATCACCCTAGATTAACATAGCCTATGATCACAACGAAGATCACATCATGGGAGAGAGAGATAACCACATAGCTACACGTACAAGCCCTCAGCCCCGGAGAAGACTACTCACACATGACCATGGTGAGCAAGAGATTGATGGTGGTGTTGATGGAGAGGTGCAGCCCGGAGAGGAGGAGGCGGCCGGCGGCTGCCGTGGCGGCGGCGGCCCTCGGGGCGGCGGCGGCCCCTTGGCCCCCTTTCTTCCTTGTGGATGGTGCTGCAATGGTGCTGGTCCTTCCCTCCAAGACGGCGGCCTGGGAGGAGGAAAATTCGTGGCCCTTGGTGACCTAGGTTTCCTCTTTTTATATAGACTCTCGGATTCCCGTCATCAGATTTTGGGCTTCAGTAAAACGGGCTTTTCTCGGCCGTCCGGACTCCGATTTGGACGAATTTTATATCCAGAAGCATCCTTTCGAAATTCCCCATAACTTTCGCAACTAGGCTTTTTCCGTTTGACGTCGTCTTCGGGCCGGAACGTGACCATCTTCTAAAAACGTTCTCAGACATATTTCAGGAAAGTCAGAGTCCTACTCCAATACGACCACTTTTGCGTTTTTGTCAATTTCCAAGTAATTCCTACACAATAAAGTGTAAAACAAGAACATTGTGCACTTTTGCAACCATTAGTAATTTAGTCCAATAAATGCTTAAAAAGATAGAAAACTTTGATAGAAACATGAGACAATGATGCAAAACAAGCATGGCACAAGCAAAAATTATGTATACGTTTGGAACGTATCACTAAGCAAGGCAAAATGTGATGTATCAGTAATTCACTTTGAACATGGGTCATTAGATAAGTGCCAAGTATAGGACTTGAACCCAGTGGGTAGGTTCGATCACAATGAACCTGTTTGTGAACCTTTTTTCTACCACAACTTTGTAGGCAATGGCATCAGCATTAGCATGAAGATAAAGAAACGCAAAAAAAAAAAAATCAAAGCCAACAAGGCATAAGACCGAACAGCTCAAAACTTTAAGCAGAAAGCCTTATTTGGTTACAATTCTCTTTTATGTCCGTAGCTACGGAAGACGAAGGCGGCAACGGCGGCGACGACGGCCCTTATCTAGTTTTAATAATGTTTTTGTTTATATTAATGTGGTGAACTTGTCGAACATGGACGTTTTAATGTTTAGATGATCTTCGCGCGGCGAGGATGGTGACCTCTGAACTTGCAGGCAAGAGCAGAGGTAGGCCATGGAAAAAACAAACGAAAGGAAAACTGTGCTTAGAAAAGGTAGATTTATTTTTTGTCGATATTGGGTTAACCCTCTACAGGCCTTAGCCATATAGGGTGATCTTTACTTTGATCCTCTGAACAATCAAGAGATCGATCTGGTTACAATTCTCTTTTATGTGATTCAGTACTTATACGTTCAAAATCTGAACAGAAACCTGGTTTCCTTGATAAAAAAGGTTAAAATTAATAAACCAGCGATATCTGCTGGTCTCCGTGCTCCAAATTAATCAGCCATATCTCAACCATGTAGTCACATCTTCATCTATATTTGAATGGCTGTTGAATGGCTGTTGTACACATTGTTCCAGAATTTGTCCAATTAATCAGTTAACGGGTCAGTTAATCGATACTCGTAGAGTGGCCGAATCGAATAGCTTTTATTCATCGTGTTAACTTGTGAGGTCGATTAATTGGCATGTCATACCGATTAATCGGTTGTTAGGACGATTATTATCGTTGCGGCCCCATTAATTTATGGACAAATAAAGCCCAAAACTTTGCCTTGTAACCCCTTCCATCCTCCTCTTGCTCCTCAATAGCTAGGGTTTGACCAATCAGTAGCATATTTTGGTATATTACATAGCTAAGAACACGAGAGTATGAGATAATACATAATAAAAACTAGATATATTTTGGCAAGTTCCTATTTAATCTAACTATTAATGGTGGACCGATTAATCCAGTTAATAGACCAATTCACCAGTTAATCATTACTCCCAAGTCGACCGAGCAACTTTCGGTTACCGATTTCCTGAACAACGGTTGCACATGAACAACACTGAAACATGAATCCATAGCTTTGATAAATTGTGAAATAACTTACTATCCCATCTCCACATGCGTATGGACATCTTCAGTTGGGAGATATCATCGGTGGACTGAGATCCAGTGCCTTTATCAAGTGAACTCACGCTGCAACTTTACCCTTCTAATCTCCATCTAATCCACATCCTACGGTCCTGATCACACAAGGGGAAAGGCTCTTGACACTTAGCAGTTTTCAGCATAGCAGCAAACATCAATACAGACTAGCTGCAAACAACGATGCAGTGGCACTTGAACTCAGTTATATTTGAACAGATTGAAACCCAAAAAACTAAAGAACTTCAGATACTCATGAGCAGACTATAAAACAAAATTTGGTCTGGTTATACAGTAGTGCATTATGCAATCAAAGTGGAATAAATCAATTGCAGTTGACACTAAATCCAGTAGAACTAGATATTAAAAGGCTGCAGCACATAATGTCCGAATGCTACATCAATAAGTGTCAATGTTGAGTAATCATCTACACAAAAGCAGGCCATTTCACTTATACATTTAGGCCAAAAGAGACCAACGCAACCCCCCAAAATATTGTTTTTAGCACTGTCCAAAATACTACCTAACAACTTTGAAGATACTAGATCAATATCATCATAAAGATATGATCGTTAACTCGTGAAGTTGTGAAGGGCTCGGTAAAGCTGTCAATTGCATCATATTCTTGATGCTTCTCACTATTTTCTTTCACCTGCACTTGCACTTCAGGTTGCAGACTATTGCCATTGTTCTCCACTTGCACTTGAGTCTGCGCACTATTTTTTTTCTTTTGTTGTTGTTGTTGCTGCCAGTAAAAATGAAAACTTATTTTGTTAGTACAGGAATGAATAACAACTCATATTACATACATACTACACCTTACCTTTGCTCCTTTTTTGTCGTTGCCGCTTATTTAGTTGGCTTTCGTCCTTTGCGTAACTTATCAAACCAAGTTGGCTTTCTCCTCAAAATTTTAGATGAAACCACATTTTTCTTCAGTCGTGCAGAACTAAGCAAGTCATTGGCTTATGCACATTTGCATCAACATTTTCTTGGTCATTGGAACATGCATCGGTAGCACCGGTGGCTGATGCGTTGAGTTTATCCTCTAGTTGTGGCCAAAGACAAGCACGTGCATCTTCTAGCATCAAATGACATTCGAGAGAGTTGGCTATTTTATACTCCCTCCGTCCGAAAATACTTGTCATCAAAATGGACAGAAAGTAATGTATCTAGAACTAAAATACATCTAGATATATTCCATTTTATTCATTTTGATGACAAGTATTTCCGGACGGAGGGGGTATGTCATATCATGAAATTTATGAGGCATATCTTTGTACCAAAGTTGAGCTTCCAATTTTGGATTTTCTACCACTTTCCTTCCTTGCCTATCATGTATACTTCTGTCGCGTGCTTCTCTAGTCCATCTCTTTAGGAGATAATGTGTTGGCAATGTCTTTACATTCATCAAATCAAGAACTTTCAAACTATGCCCACACAATATTCCAGCCCTATTGAACATTTGACAACTACATGAAGCGGTTTGGTTCAACGGATCACCAATCACTATGCGCTCCTCCTCCTCCTCATAAGTCAAATCACCATGCAACCTCCCAATAGCAACGGTAAATTGGTTATTTTCCTCCAACACTCTAGTGCAAGCAGCCATGGATCTTTCATATTCACTTTGGAAAGCTTCAAAAATAGTTGGAGTGTACACTTTGCTTGCTTGCACCAACATGGGTGTGCACATCTTCATTGTTGGCAATTTTTTTCTTGCCTCATATTCAGATTCCAATTCCTTTCTCCTTTTTACTTCAACCGTTCTCTCAAAATGCTTCAAGAATCGGACAATATGGAAATCAGATTTCAAATGGTTCTTCAATGCATTGTTGAAACTCTCACTTAGTTGTGTACTTCTCACTCCCAAACTGAAGACATCTCTCATATAACATTCAACCCATTTTTCTTTCAACTTGTAGGTTCTATCTAACCAAGTTTGCTTATGCACTTTATGTCTCATGTTGTCAAATGCTTCTTGAAATGATGCCTTGTCCTCATAGCCATACATACAAGCACTAAAATCAGAGAGAATATGAGATTCCTCCTCCCCTTCATCTTCCTCTTCCACCTCGCCTTCATTTTTCTCATCATCCATGACTGGAGATAAATGTTTGACAGCATTCATCATAATGTGAAAGGTGCACAGCCTGTGATATGATTTCGTGAATACTTTCTCTATAGATTTTCCCATTGCTACATCTTGATACGTATAAATAGTTCTAGGTTGTCGTCCATTATGTGCAGCTAGAAAAGTCTCAAATAGCCATATCAATGAGTCCTTCATTTCATCAAACAGCAAGGCAACACCAAAAATAGTGGTTTCTCTGAACTGATTGAGCCCAAGAAAAACACCAAATGGCCTATACTCTTTATTTGTACCAAAAGTAGTGTCAAAAGTGAAAACATCACCAAAATGTGCATAGTCAATGATCATTTTAGCACCATCCCAGAATATGTATTGGTTATATCCTACTCACAATCCAACTGTAGTTCATATTGGAATGATGGATTGTCAGCAATTTTTTCATGAAAATATTTCAACATACTTCCAGCTTGTCCAAAAGCCAACTCCCTCTGTCGCTTGGTTCGCAAATGATTTTTTTGGTCACGGCAAGTATATCCAAGGTTATTCGGTCCACCAACTTGACGAGAAGCAAACTCATGTGCAGCTTGTGGCATAATGCCGGAATCATCAGCTGTTTCAATTTCAAAAGTATGTCGTTCTGAAATCTTTCTTTGGGATATCATCAAGTGGCGGGTTTGTGGCAATTGAAGCAAGTGGTTGTGTTCAAGCACAACCTCAGTTACTTCATAATTTCCGGCCCCTCGATCCAATTGGAAACACATACGAGCTTAGCAATTGGTTCTTGTTTCAGCTCTAAAATGCTTTGGCGCTATCTCAGTTAGCCCTTTTCACTACTAGGAAAAGGGCTATAGATGGAACTGATACTAATGGTGCACCGGACAAGCAGTGCGCCATTAGAATATAGTAATGGTGCACCAGCAACAGATACGCCATTAGAGCTCGAACTACTAATGGCGCACGATGTCCAGAGTGCGCCATTAGTATCAAGAAGTTTTTTTTTTGAACAAGCGCGCCTGTCCAAACATACTAATGGCGCACCTGGGGAACGTGCGCCATAAGAATCTACATACTTATGGCGCACAGTGGTGCAGTGCGCCATTAGTATTCCCCCATCCATACCCCCCCACCGGCCGGCCGCACCCTCCTCTCTCTCCCTCGCCAGATCTCCCTCCTCTCCCCAACGCCTCTCTCTCCCTCCAGCGCCGCGCCGCCGCCCCCGCGCCACCCTCGCTGAGCCGAGCG